>OY720309.1:2476027-3055433 GCA_963082785.1 Philonthus spinipes
ACTTGGAAGTAAAAAATTAAAAAAATGCCAATTATATCGAAATGCTATAACAATACGAGTATCTTTATTAATACATATAAAGATACTCGTATTGTTATAGCATTTCGATATAATTGGCATTTAAAAAAAAAAATAATAATTAATTCATTTAAAAAATATAGGACTAGGAATGCAAAACTCGAGTCTCATTATATAATAGAAATATTTTACATTACACGTCCAAGCACAACGGTCCTTGTAATATACTGTAACCGAAATCCAATCCCCGAGACTATCCGTTACCTCGTGTAACGTAAGATGGAGCGTTTGCCGCTCCGATGCGTCCCGGTCGGGTACTAAAGCAGACCGCAATTTTTATAAAACTATTTCATTCCATCGTCGTCGTTTTTTCTTTCCTCTTTTATATTCCCTCTTTCTTATTTTTTATTTTGTCCATTTTTCCGTTGTCCGTTTCTTACAACAGTGAAATTACGATATCGGCGCAACCGTATACGCGATTTCCTCAATGCAACCGTGCGATCGATCCATGCACTTCCAATCTGGTACGACTTAATCGAACGGCATTCACTCGTCGCGCCGCCGAGTTTTGAATCAACCTCAGACAAAAAGAGCACGGGAAAAGTTTTATGAATGAAGACCGTATTTTTACAATGAAGGATTTTTAATTTCCTTTCATGCTTTGTTTATTAAAAGAAATTATACATTAATATCACTATTAACATTAATCCTAGTAGGAAGGAAAAGAAAAAACTACTATCACCACAAGTTTTTGCACATTATAGCCTATTTGAAACAATAAAAATTATAATACATTACATATTTTTCATTTTTTTTGGGCGTGGTTTGAACAGATTCATTTGAGTGATCAGAAATCTCCATGCCTTGGGATTTCTTCATTCTGTGTCTCCTTCAGGGAAGCTCCTTCCCATGGTATCAAGGTTCTGATGCATTTGGTGCCTTTTAGTGGACTTACTCTCTATGGAGGAAGCATCTTCCCATGGTATCAAGGTTCTGATGCATTTGGTGCCTTTTAGTGGACTTACTATGGAGAAAGTCTACAGTACTCTTTTAACTTCTGTAGTTTACCTCTAAACTGTCTGATCGGTATTTAAGCCTCTATTCCATATCCTCAGCCTATTGAGAAATTGTTCGGATTCCAACCTATCTTTCCCTTGATCCAGGAAGTTGATTGTGCAAACCCATTTTTTGGGAATTTCCTCGCCCTGTGTTTCCTTCAGAGAAGCTCCTTCGATGATTTTTTTTTTGAGGGGGACCAGAGCGAAAGTAAGGGTTACGTAGCCCAAGCACCGCAACCATTTGGCTTTTTGTACTGCTTTCGCTCTTATAGCTAATCAAAGAGTTTTGTGGTTTTTGCAAGCTCTAACATCCTCTTGATCAATGTGCGGCCTTTTTGACGATTCATTTGGGAATTTATTATCATAATTTCTGGACTAATCCCTGACTGTGGGCATATGAGCCACATATGTCTTTTCGGAAGAGTTGCTGCGGATAACCTTGGTTCAGGTTTTCTTCCCTCCAGTTGGTAAGCGCTGCACACTCGAATAGCTCATCCTCTTCATTGTAAAGCCTGCATACTGGTTCATGTTGTGCAGATGTTTCCTGAGGGGGTAATGTCCTGTAACTATCCTCAAATTGTTTCTACTGAGTGTAATGGCCTTAGTCGCAAGATTTTGGTGGAGTTGTTCGATTAATAATTTGCTACGTCTAAGCCCCGGCAAGTTTTCCCAACGTTTGGTGTGTCTTTCCAAGGCTCACTCCCGTACAATTGAACTATTACATTTTTTGAATGATTTCTTTTTGGGCCAATGATTGGTTTTCTAGATCCAATTTTAGAGCATTTTAGTGAACTTACTATCTATATACAGTTTTCTCCTCTCCATAATAACCTCGAAATCTTGATCTGCGTGATTCCACCGCTAAATGATGGTTGTTGAATCGAAATAACCATCAGACCAGGAACAGGAACACACTGGTCTGAGGAGGGCCAAAAGATGAAAAATGGTAATGGAAAAAAAGTCCATAGCACCCGTTTGATTTTTGTAGTCTTCCTCCCACAAGGTCTACAGATGGGTATTCAAGCCTTTATTCTTTAACCTCAGCCTATTGAGATTGCTAGGCAATTTGTATTTAGAAGAGATATTAGGATTTCGTGGTTGAAGTTTTCTTGGTTGAATGGATTGGAAGAATTTTTTTTTGAGAAGCGGTTAGGAAAATTATTGAATGGCAAATAGAATGTGCATTTGTTTAAAGTAAAAACTGGACTTCTCTATTCATCCATGTGGACTTTCTCTACAAATGGTAGGTCTACTAAAAGACATCCGCTTATCATGAGAAGCAGCTTCCCTGAAGAAGATACAGGACAAAAAAATCTCCAAGCTATGGTGGGAAAAGTCTGTCTTTTCCTTTTCATCCGTAATGTAGATTGTGCAAACCCATGGCTTGTGGATTTTTTGTCCTGTATTAAGAGAAGCTACACCTACACCACCATTATGGTAGATGGGGATTTTAGATTATATATATATTAAGAGAAGCTCCTTCTCATAATATGAGGGTTATTATGCACTTGGTGTCTTTTAGTAGACCTACCTTCTATGGAGAAAGTCCACAACATCCAACAATGTAGAGGAAAACCACGACAGCCAACTGTCGTGGTTTTCCCCTACATTGTACACAGACTGGTATTTATGAATCCAGCCTATTGATAATTTTTTTGGCTTCCAGCCTATCTTTCTCTTTGTCTCTTCTGCTTCTTACCACCGGACTTAATTTTCCCTGGTGATGTTTTGATACTTTAAACCCGGACTTACATAGTCCTCGATTCTTACTAACCTTTATTTTATGGTCATGGCCTTCATTAATGAAGTTGGCCTCGATCACGGCCTGTTTTAACCTTTATATAGTTTTCTCCTCTCTATACTAGCCTCGCTATCTTGATCCAATAGATTCAACCGCTAGATGATGTTGGTTGAATCGAAATAACCATCAGACCAGGAACAGGAACACACTGGTCTGAGGAGGGCCAAAAGATAAAAATGGTAATCACGAGTTAAATAAACGCTAGGGGTGGAAAGACCATAGGTCGATAGTCTGTTCAAGCAAGCAAGAAATAAACAAATATACCAAAATATATTGTAAATATATGAAAAACAAATAACTTTGAATAAAGATATTGTAGTAGTAGTAAACGCTAGGCTGGGTGAAAAAAATTAAATCAATAAGTCAATTTAATTGGAATTTAATCTAGATAACTAGAGACGATGCCACATGAAATTCGGCGAAAGATGGCGCTTGCGTCGTCTTTCACTTATTATGATTAATATTTATTGTGTTTTTACCAGTAATGATTAATGGTTCCATAAGTTTGTTGAAAATTGTATTCCGCGCCATTCAGAAACGAAATTTTGCCTGAAGAACAAAACATATCAACTTTGTCATCAAATTTATGAAACTATTAATAAATCTCTATTTATTAATAGTTTCATAAATTTTATGATTTATTAATATAAATAATTAGCAATAGGTAAAGAGGGGAAAATTTATTAATTATTATCGAATAGTTGTAAAACGCAATTAATTTAATTTATGTATTATGTATTACGACAAAGTAACGATCAACACCATCAAAACATCGTTATTTCTGTCTAGCTTACGTTGTTTGATGCTAACAACAATAAACGTCATATAAACGGGGGTGTTTATTCAATCACTTTTTCCAGTACTGGTGAAATTAATGACGCCAATTAACCAGAAGCCTTAAACGATTCCGAAAATGATACGAATTAAATCGCGCCCACACATACATATCATCAACAAAATGCAAACATGTAGCGGCGCGCGAGTGCATGATTCACGGCATTAATATAACAACAAGTGTTCAACAGACGCATACTTATGAGTTCGAAGTATGTTGTTCGCCTTTTCCTTTTCGCTTTAAATATGTCTTGTGTCGTGTGCCTTTGCCATTTCGTCAGCACTCGACGTGAATCATTAATATGAATTCACGCTAATAATAAGTTTCATTAACGCGCGACGTACAATGCACAGAAATGTTATCCAATTCGAATTGAATTTGTTGTTTATGTTTTTCGTGTAACTGTAAAGTGGATGGATAGTTCTGCGAAAACAATTATTCTTCCTTTTTATATAAATATATTTTTTATTATTTTAAATATCTTTATTCCCAAAGAATGCACACATATATTTAATATTTAATGAAATTAGGCAAAAGGTATATATATATATATATATGTATATATATATATATATATATATTTATATTTATATATATACATATATTTATATATATTTTATATATATATATATATATATTATTTTATATTTCAATAGTAATTGAAAATTTAATTAATTTCTCACTTAACCCATAATAAAACAATTTTATTCTTGAATCTTTGAGGCGTTTACTTCGTCGTATATTTTCAATATTAAGATAAAAAAAACACTTAAATAAATAAATTGTTAAGTGACATTAAAAAGTTACTATGTGATTTCTTTATCCTAAAACAATTTTATTATTATTTTTTCTGCGAAAATTCTACATATATTTCAAATTCAATACAAATTCTTCTTCGATCTTCCAGATCAGGTGAAAGTAATTTGAATCACTAATCTTTTTCTTCCTCCTGGACCCTGTTAAATCCCGGGGATGAAAAACCAACTCTGCCTAAAACGAAAACTACAACAATTCGACATCCTGAATCCACAATTTTTTCATCCAGGGAAATACGGGCATGACATATAAGGCTTTTCAGTCGATTTTCGACTCATTCAAATTATTTTTCATCGCGATCAAAATTCCATTAAATTCTCAATCTCGTTGTTCTAACTCCTTTTTTATTCTTCATATCAGTGATGTATGACCATGTGTCTCAATATGAATCATTTTCAAGAAAAAAAAGTGGGTATATCTGCATGCACAACCATAAATTACGATATGTGAGTCAACTTATGCTTAGCGAAAATATGAACCATGTAATTAGATACGTGTTGATTCATTCGAATGGAAAACACAGAAGTTATTATTGATAATAATCGCCAATGGCCAAAGAAATGATACATTCTGCGCGAGCGTACTTATGTAACGCACCGTTATGCATGTCCTTCGAATTCGGTTAAGACAAAGTGTTGGGATTTTATAAGAGGTGAAAACGTTGAGGTCGCGAAATTGGGTAAATATTAAGAAAAAGGTAGATAATAAAGTTTTGTGTTTTCGGGGATTTTTTATTGCTCGTTTTGCTGAATAACCCGACGCCCTAAGAGGCAACAAGGGATAGCCGAAAAAGAAGAAGTTTTGTTGAATACAAAATATTTCCATCTTCTCGTTAAACTTAGTATTGTTTTTAAATTATAGGTTTTGTTGTTTACAAGTAAATGTATGACGGACTGTTATCCAAGTGGCATCGGGCCTCCCTTAAACTTAGTAAAAAAAATAGTGTTTAATTGGATGTACAAATAGTTGCAACTATATTAAATAAAAATGATTTGAAAATAATTAATAAATTATTTTCACATTTAGCTCTGTGTCTTTTGACTTACGTTACGTAAGTACGTTAAACAAATGCACATTAAAACAACTACTTCCCGGGCAAATACCCATACTCTTTTCTATTTAGTTGCAACTGTCTTTTTATGTCATGATCGCTATTGTCCGATTGAAATAACGAATTGGTGTAGGGTTTTGCTAGGCAATTTGTATTTAGGAGAGATATTAGGATTTCGTGGTTGAAGATTTCTTGGTTGAATGTATTGGAAGAAAATTTTTTTGATAAGTGGAAACTATTACTACGGATGGAAAACCCCAGACCTTCCACCTCCACTTTTTAAATTTGTATATAAAGATAGTTTTAAGAAATCTGTATTTTTTTTTATTATCCAATTTATAATTTGTTATTATTTTATAAAAAAGGTGTTATCCGTTAAATAAATAAATAAATATTATAAGTTCTTCACCTGGAGAAGCAACAACGTTGCGAAACAATTGTCGTGAAATACACAAAAAATAGTTGAAAATCATTAAGTGTTTTATTTTTAAGTGATCATGGATTTTCAAAAATTAAGTGCCTCCACTATCTACGAAATTATTTAATGGCAAATAGAATGTGCATTTGTTTAAAGTACTTATGTAAGTAAGTCAATAGTCACAGAGCTAAATGTGGAAATAATTTAATAATTATTTTATTTAATTAATAATTAACTTCTCACTTAACCCGTGGTGAAACATTTTTGAAGTAATTAATATTTTTAATTTATTTAATAGCAATTAGTGTGGCTCATATGCCGATAGTCATGGATTAGTCCAGAAATTGTGATAATAAAATCCCAAATGAATGATCAAAAAGGCCGCATATTCATATTCCCGAAGCAGACACTAATACAAAGAGTGTCGAAGCGTAACAGAACACAAGCAAAGAAGCGCTTTTTACCGGCCGCGCTGTATTTCATGCGCAATTTTTTCCCGCCCCGATCAATTTTACATAATTATGCAGTTGCAAGTCGGAGTTGCCATAAGCTCCCTGAAATCGGTTTCCGATACGGCTTTATGGCGGGTAATTGCGATCGGCTCACTTTTTTTCGCTTTGTTTTCTCCTCTCCGTTGCGTTGCGCTCGGAGCGCTCCTACATGTTCCCATCGCACGGAAGTGCCGTGTGCTCCCTTTTATTTATTTTTTTTCTCTTCTCCTTTCTTTTTCGTTTTCTTACAATAATTTAGCCACAAAAGATGTTTTCCGATCGTGTAAGTGTAATACGCGTCACGCCCGAGGTGCGCACAGCCGCCAAGGTTCAATTGTTTTCGGCAAAAGCGGGCGTCATCTGTTCTCCAGCAGGGTATTTGATGGCAGGGGTTTGAAATTTTCTACCTTCATAGCAATTCTTTGTATAAGTTTAAACAGAATTTGCTTTAATAAATTAAAGACGACGCAAGCGCCACCTTTTGCCAAGATGAATGGTGGCTGAACGATTCATTAAATGAGAATTACATTTAATGGTGACTGAACGTTTCATTAAATGTGAATTTCGTTTTCCTTGTTTGCTTAAACAGGACAAGTTCGCCTTCCTTTAGTGGACGAAACAATGATTCTCGGTAGTCTACCTTGTAGACCCAAATCGTTGACGATGCCACTTGAAATTAGGCAAAAGGTGGCGCTTGCGACGTCTTTAATTTATTATATCTAATTCTGTTTAAACTTATACAAAGAATTGCTATGAAGGTAGAAAATTTCAAACCCCTGCCATCAAATATCCTGCTGGAGAACAGATGACGCCCGCTTTTGCCGAAAACTATAATTATAAATGAGAATTAGATATGTCGATTTTATTTCTTGCATTTGCTTTACTTTTAATGGAAACAAAACTGCTTCCATGGATGAAGAAATAGTTTGGTGATGGAAAAAAGTATTTATGCAAGATGGAGAACCATGCCATACTGCAAAATCTATTAAAACAATTTTGGAAGAAGAAAATATTTCATTTTTACCGTAGCCGGGCAAATCTCCGGATATGAATCCTATCGAGAATGTTTGGAAATGTTTGAAGAGAGAGCTGACCAAAGAAACGACAACAACGAAGATTCAACTGATAGAATCCATTATATATATCATTGGAACATTATATCTCATTGTATTAATGACGAGTGTAAACATCTTTTTGTAGCAGCACGAATAAAGAATAAAACCACAACGAAAAATTAAAGCAAATTGTGTTGACAGAATGCCACGAAGGATTGCTGCACTAGTCGCAGCGAGAGGTGGCTTAACACAATATCAATTTCCTATTATTTGCGTGTGTATTTCTTAAATATTTTGATTATAAATATTCTACAAGATAATTTATTACTACCACTTACACTATGATTATCTTCCTAATAATAATAAATGAAAGACGACGCAAGCGCCACCTTTTGCCTAATTTCAAGTGGCATCGTCAACGATTTGGGTCTACAAGGTAGACGACCGAGAATCATTGTTTCGTCAACTAAAGGAAGGCGAACTTGTCCTGTTTAAGCAAACAAGGAAAACGAAATTCACATTTAATGAAACTGAACGTTTCATTAAATCCTAATAATAGATCAAAAAATATATATATATAGATTTGGCGGGTGAGTCTAATAATTTGGCCAGGAACTGTATATTAATTATTTCCACCTAATGATTCACTTGTTTTGTTGTGTATTTCCTCCTCATAATAATATGTATTCAATTTGTAATGAAAACTTGTGAATAAAGATTATTATTATTATTATTTAGCTCTATGACATTTTGATTCATGGAATTGTATCGATCATTGCCAGACATATTCCTTGTTTAATTTCATTGTAATTCTGACTTACGTTACGTAAGTACTTTAAACAAACGCACATCATAGTACTTACATAATCTTTATTGACAAACATAATACAACACCTACATATAGCATAGAATATTACAATACATGCTGTAAGAGTTTGCCACTTGCCTATCGACCAGTGGTCTTTCCGCCTGGGTTTTATATTTTCATCCTTCTCAAAATATACGGATAAAATGTTATTATATATTTTTTATAATATTGAAAAATGAGAAATCCGTAAATAAATAAATAAATACTTTCGGTGGATTCGGCCAAAAACGTTTTATTTTTAATGAACAACAGATTATTTTCTTTTATAATTAAAGCGTTATTAAGATTTTTTTGTTTTTTTATTTTTAATAAACAACAGATTATTTTCTTTTATAATTAAAGCGTTATTAAGATTTTTTTTTTTTTTTTTTATTTTTAATAAACAACAGATTATTCTCTTTTATAATTAAATCGTTATTAAGATTTTTTGTTTATTTTTTTATTATTGTAGGCTACAGTCGTATGAATTTACCTTGAATTTCTTGTTTATACGAAGACTGTGAAGCCTCGCTGGACTGCGAAGAAGGCGCTTTCCGACCGTATTCCCTTAAGTACCGGAGGTGCGAGGTGAAGGTGGAATCGATGAAGGGCCTCTGGGGGTGTTGTCCGTCTAAAACAGACATAACACTTAATTCCGAAAATTTCCCTCAATTAAATTATGCACAAGAGACTATTTTTTTTTCCACGAATTTCATATAAACGCGTGTTGAGGATAGTTCTAATTATCGCGTATCATTAACAGATGACATTGGGTTGACGCGGGGAGTTGTTTTGCGAACGCGGGGGGTGGGCGCGCGGGGTTGTTGTTATTACGGTGGGCTGGCGGAGGTGGATGGAGTGCAGCAAACGGTGGTGTGGGGGATGATTTGTCCGGGCGACGCAAAATTCTACAAATAATTTAGTATTAATGGCGGCGGAAATGACATGGGCCGGAAGTGATTGCACCGCCGGTCCGATGGCTTCCGGCAGACACGGGCGCCACGCCGCAATTCCGTGGCGGGGAAAACGTGTACTAAATTAAAAGCGCCACTTCGACTGTCCGTGTGTGTATATCGTTCGTTACTTCAGCGGTTTCATCAACAAAACCCTCAAACCTATCGTTTTCACCATTTATTACATTATTATTAAATCACTTCTAATTCACTTCATAAAACTCATACATTAATCATATTAAATTATTACAATAACAATATCTTCAAAATTATTTCAATTAAATCAGAACATATATCCTTGAAAATATCTTCATTCATCAAATTCACTCCCTTACTCATAGCAACTATACAGATCAATTGCGCGAAGAAATCTCACTAAATCACTGTACTTCAACAAAAATAGTATCGAGCTCAATGCTTTGCTCGACCGACTAAAATCCTTTCCCTTCTTTACTTTGGAATCGCCTTATCCCGGCATAATCTCAGAGAACCTAACCAACAGATTATCAATTCATACAGATACAATGGATTAGACCGCAGTCAATGCTTGGCCAGTTGGCCTGCTCCCGGTAGAAAGGATTTCACTGTCATTTACAAGAAAGTCAAGAATTAACATATTCAAAACATTTTTGAATGAATGGAATAAATGAAGATGGTATACGATAATTTGTGACTGGATTATTTTGCACCACTCTCACATGGATATCGTTTCAAACATATAACCCTTCGTATATTTTGTCATTTATTTGGGGGACCATTCATGCAACGAATAGCCCAACTTGGAATCGAACCAAGGACCTCTGGCTTACTAGCCTGATGCTTAAATTGCGCGCCAACGAAGCGGACAAAACTGGATTTTATTATAAAACTCAAACTTTCTTTACTACTTTTTATAGAAAAAAAATCTCATGCATATATAATGAATTGATCCATTGGAGATGATTGGGCCTGCTCGATTTTACAAGAAAGTTAGATTTCTGACTTTCTTGTAAGTAAAACCCGTCTAACCGGGAGCAGGCTCAATCAAAGTCCATTAAGGTGACGATAAAATCAGGCTCTTGCCGGTCCCTCGACAAATTGAAGACTTTGATGAAGGACAGATACCTTGCCGATTTGACAAAGACTGCCCTCCGTATGACCAGTGTTGACCTTAGGCTAAGAATTCGAAGGCCATGAAGAAGCCAGAATTCGCGATTTATATGTTAAATTTCTAAATAAAGAAATTCTGCGTATTCTTTTGAAGTTGTAACTTTCTAGATTATTATATTTTAACAATGAAGACAGTCGACGCTGATTGGGGCAGACAAATCATTTCTTGCAGGCAAATTCTCTTATATCCTGCGAATCCTTAAAAAAGCTTTACGTATTACTTATTATGTACGTATTTACGTACGTATTTATTATTTAATAGTATTACCTTCAAACGAAGCAAAGTATAAGAAAATGTGTGAAATTTTGAAGGAGGTTATACTTCTACAGAATCTTCAGTCTGAAATGGGATTAAATCAAGGCACGTTATAAATATAATTACATTTTTTTCAAGTGAACAAATTTTAAAATCAAGCATACAGAAAATAAAAAAGAGTATGAATTCCGAATAACCATTGAAAAGCAAATTCGCACTACTAAGGAATCGAATATAAATAAACCATCGGAAAATGAAGAATAAAATTGAAAAACCTCCCCAATGAAGAAGAGATCGAAGGACGCGAGAATAACCAGATCATCAAAGAATTACAGATAAATATATATTGTAGAATAAATGTTACAACAATGCTTTAAAAATGAAGGGATATATTAGATCAAGCTGCTGGTTCGGTATGAGAATGTCCGGAATAGCGCGCGCTTTTTAAATGAATCCAGCAGGTCGATTTTATAAAATTTTGATTTTCGTTCTTCTCAAGAAATTTTCATTTTTTGTATTGCTATTTTCAAAATTGTTCTTATCCTGTAGTATCCTTAATTTAATTTTAAATTAAGTGTTTTTTTTATTAAATATTTTATAATAATCCTTTATTTAGTATTATTATTTCCTAAATTGGGTAAAATGTTAGATAAAACCGATCTTATTGTTATTAATCAAATGAAGCATTAACAATAATGAATTAGAAATAATTGCGTGTTTATAAAAAAAAGGGAGAGGATGTAGTGGAATGAACGAGTGTGCGAACTGTATATTCATTGATAATTGATGCGAACATGTGCGAACATTAGATTAGCCCCCGATGGCCATTCCAGTAAGCGTATTGTGTAGTTATTAATTAGCGATAATGTAAATTGTCCGAATGAAAACAATAAAACATTCACGCCAGAGCAATAAATACCGCGATTGAATAATTCAATCCCGTGCCGAAAATCCCCGCCATAAATATATAAATAGGTTCAATTAAATCGATTTATATATTATTTATAGGGCGCAAACTATCATCAATAGTTTCGGCAGGGACACAAATCATACCCCCGTGGAAATATCACACTGTCGATATAGACACATACATCAAACACACACACACTCGCCGAATAGACGCACACAGACGGGGCGCACACATGCACAACACCAATCATTGACAAATGCGTTAGATTAGCAATTTACAAATCTGCTATTGCTGCAATTACGTCCTCATTATATTGTAAGTAATTACTCCATTTGCCGGTGCCACTATGCCACTAGTTGCCAGTTGCCACCGCCCGGAATCTATCGGCGTGTTGTTGTATTCTGGCTCCGGCCTCTCTCTGCCCATGCAGATTTTACATCGCACCGCTTCCCTCTCGTTCTACCCTTTACACACACACATAGGAACGTGTGTACTGCATCAGAATGTGCAAATGCGTCTAATCCCACTTCAATACACAACACGGCCCTTTATTTCCTAGGTTTTCAATTACACAGATTACCCTACTTTGGGAAATCGAAAATTATGCTCTGTCATCATTATTCACCTCACAGTCCAGAATGAATTGTAATGAGCTTTAAACTACTCACATCATATATCGCGACACTACTATTGTTTATTTATTTTATATAATTTAACAATTAATCGATCGACGATGTTAAATAACTAACTAACCATCTTTATTCAAATGTGTATATGTATGTACAATAAATGGAAGGCGACGCAAGCGCCATCTTTTGCTTAATTTAAACCTACTTTCTATCTCTTTTAATAAGCGAGAATCTCATCATAATAAATGGAAGGCGACGCAAGCGCCATCTTTTGCTTAATTTAAATCTACCTACGATCTCTTTTAATAAGCGTGATCGTCATCATAATAAATGGAAGACGATACAAGCGCCATCTTTTGCCTAATTTAAACCTACCTTCTATCTCTTTTAATAAGCGAGATCCTAATCATAATAAATGGAAGGCGACGCAAGCGCCATCTTTTGCCCAATTTTCGATAATATTAAACGAGATCCTCATTGAGACTCGATTTGTTTTTAAACACGCTGTATATTTCATAGTTCTATCAATTGGCCATCGACAATCGGTCTTTCCGCCTAAATTTTATATTTTCATCCTTGCCGAACATTATTTTTATAATTGACAATTCTAATAATTGTCACTCGATTGATACACGACATGGGTTATTATTATAATACGCATAAATATTAATGAGGAAATTATCTGTAGGCAAAAAGGGGAGGGCTGTTTTATTGCCCTAGAACGCGTGTTGATAATTAACTTGGAATTATTTAAATTTGTCGTGGAGAACATGTGTCGTTGGTGCGGTTTCACAAAAGCAATTACCGTAATTACGATATACGTATATATATATATATATATATATTTCACGTAAACATACGCTCGGCCCTTATTTTTTCCAATATTTCAGTTAATCTCTGAACCGAACAGGAAAAAGCAAATTGTAACGTTTGCTTTCGATCGCGTGACTTAAGCAAATGACACAATTTCTATTGTTGGTATTTTAGTTTTTATTTTCTTTCTTCAAATGCACATTTATGGTGGTGAATGCAAAAAAAAACAAAGGCTTTTTATGAAAAAATTGTATGGGTTACCCCATACATTTAAAATAAAAAATTTCTGATAGCAGATTCGAGTTCAACAGACTTTAAACTATATCTGTAGAAAGTTTCAGCCCTTTTCAGCCTAAAATTATTTTTTTATGGAAAAAATTGTAAGATGTACCCCTTTGAAGTTTTTCATTTTTCTATGGAAATTCGAAAAAAATATTTCGACACGGAATAAAAACTTTATAATTGCAGATTCGAGTTCAACAGAGTTTAGAATATATCTGTAGAAAGTTTCAGCCCTTTGCAGCCTACAATAATTTTTTTATGAAAAAAGTTGTAAGGGGTACTCCTTTGAAGTTTTTCATTTTTCTATGAAAATTCGAAAAAAATATTTCTACACGGAATAAAAACTCTCTGATTGCAGATTCGAGTTCAGTGGACTTTAAACTATATCTTTAGAAAGTTTTAACCAATTGCAGCTTAAAATTATTTTTTTATGAAAAAAAGGTGTAAGGGGTGCACTTTTGAAGTGTTTCATATTTCTATGAAAATTCGAAAAAAATATTTCTAGAAGGAATAGAATCTTTCTGATAGCAGATTCGAGTTTAACAGACTTTAAACTATATCTGTAGAAAGTTTCAGCCCTTTGCTGCTTAAAATAATTTTTTTATGAAAAAAGTTGTAAGGGGTGATAATTTGAAGTTTTTCATTTTTCTATGAAAATTCGAAAAAAATATTTCTACATGGAATAAAAACTTTCTGATTGCAGATTCGAGTTCAGCTGACTTTAAACTATATCTACAGAAAGTTTCAGCTCTTTGCAGCCTAAAGTATATTTTTTATGAAAAAAGTTGTAAGGGGTATCCCTTTGAAGTTTTTCATTTTTATATGAAAATTCGAAAAAAATATTTCAACACGGAATAAAAACTTTCTGATTGCAGATTCGAGTTCAACAGACTTTAGACTATATCTGTAGAAAGTTTCAACCCTTTACAGCTTAAAATATTTTTCTTATGAAAAAAGTTGTAAGGGGTACTCCTTCGATGTTTTTCATTTTTCTATGAAAATTCGAAAAAAATATTTCTACAAGGAATAAAAACTTTCTGATAGCAGATTCGAGTTTAACAGATTTTAGACTATATCTGTAGAAAGTTTCAGCCCTTTGCAACTTAAAATAATTTTTTTATGAAAAAAGTTGTAAGGGGTACTCCTTTCAAGTTTTTCATTTTTTCTATGAAAAATCGAAAAAAATATTTCCACATGGAATAAAAACTTTCTGATTGCAGATTCGGATTCAGCAGACTCTAAACTATCTTTTTAGAAAGTTTCATTAATGTTATTATTTTTTAGTCGACTTCAACACGTTTTTGTTTTTAATTATATTAACCTATTGATAATCAAAAATAATTAATTTAATTGAAGATTAATAAATTTTTATATACTAATATTTTTTTCTGTCCGTCGATCCCTTTTAGGGCATGTGAAATTGATCCTTATCCTTATCACCCGCCGTTTATCACAAACAAAATAATTTTTCTTTTCCCCCTTTTGTGCCCGCTATCGCTCGCGCACTTGACGGAGTTTCACACTTTGTAATAAAATAATCAGTGGGAATTTGTAAAAGTCGGCCCCAAACATCCAATAAAATACGAGTTTTATCAGCACAGGAAACGCACGTTTTATCTCGGCGGCCCCACTGATTTTCTCACAACTCCTTATTGCGAGTCAAAATAATATTCTAATAGCGATTACGCGAAACACACAAAAATTATATCACACGTTTCAATCCGGGGAAATTCCTATTCGGATGTCCCCCCAATTTAAACAGGGAATATATAACTTTTTGTGTATGTAAGCACTCTAACCAGAAAGCTTGGTTTGACTACTATAAATTGAATTTTATTTAATGAAACACTTTTTTACTTTGTTTGTATAACTCGGATTGATTTTATTGTATTCAAATTGAATTACAATGTATAACAAAGTAGAAGCCTCAACAATTAACATACTATAAATTGGTTTGAGTTTACGTGAAGTGTTTTGTGGTAATAAATTAAAACTTAGTTTATTACTTTCTCCAGTTTTTATAACAAATAACTAATTAATTAATTAAAAATGATTAATAAATTTGAGCTCTGTGACATTTTGACTTACGTTAAATTAAATGTACATTAAAACAACTACATCTCGGGCAATTACCCCGCCGGACATTGAATTACACAATGTAAACTTGTTGCTGCATTGCAATAATTAATTAATTATTTTCAAATAATTTTTATTTAATTTGTTTATGAAAAAAATATGAATAGATTATTAAAAATCAACCAATAAAACACAGATTAGATTGAATAACTTTAAATTCTCAACTAGTTTCGGGTTATTAGCCCATTTTCAAGAGAATTTAAAATTTGTTTTATTAAAATTTCTATGGATATTTACATTAATGGATATATTGATTTTTTAATTTTTATTTTAATTTAATTTGTTTATATAACTGTGTCCAAGTGAATGAATACTCTTTTCTTTTTATATCAAATTATATTAAAAATAAAACACTTTGTATTCCATTGCTCGCAAGTGAACAAAGGAGTACAAAGTGTTTTATTTTTAATTGTTAGAATCTCTTCACGTAACTCACAATACATTGGTTATATCAAATTATATATTAATTAAGATTAATTGAAACAAGTGTAATTCAATGTACGATAATGTATTTGCTCAGGAAATAATCTTTTGTATGATCTAATGTCTTAGTTAGAAATAATACAAATTTTCAGATCTTTTTCAATCTAAATCTGATTAATTATAAGGAAACACCTTAAATTTGTATGTAAAGTTCAGTTACGGAAACGAACTGAACGTGTATCATTAATTTTAAATATTTAAAATCAATTGTTGCAAAAGCAGTTATTATTTATTGAAAATATTGAGGAGTGAATTTCGAGGGTAGCGCGCGCGCCCGTATGATATCGAAAACAATATTTTCGCAATAAATTCGAAAGCGTCACGACCGCAAATCGCAATTATCCCCGCGGTCGAACTAAATTTCAATATTTATCGTTTTAATGAAAATATTTACACAAAACGCGCATCGATCCCTCCGCATGTTATACATGCACACATACAATAATTAGACATGTGGCATCGGGTAAAAAAAATAACACATACAACGAAACAAAACGCACAAAATCGACATTCCGATTTCCGTTTCGTGTCACACAAAAGGACCAACCCCGAAATGTACGCGCACGGAAGAAAAAAAGTGAAATTACAAATTGGGGCGATTTCCTGCACGCAACCTCGCCGGCCGCATTGTTTATGTATGAAGCCTCCTTTGGAGATCCAGTGGAGACGATTGTTTGTTAGGGGGGTGAAATCAGTTCCGGGTTTGTTTAATTAAAGGGGTGCGCTTGTTGGATTTAAGTAGATGTTCAGAGATTAATTCCTCTTTTGTGGTATTATCAGATTATGTATTGGTGATGTTAGGGGGGATAATTGAGTATTTTTCACAACAATGTTCAGACATTTATCTAGAGAATTTGACTTATTTAATGTTTCTGTAGCCTCATTGAAGACAGCCATATATATATATATAATTATAATATAATTTGTTTCAACATTGATTTTTCTTGTCATTCAGCTAAATTTAAATTTAATTCTCACGAATTGATATTAATAATAATAATAATACCTTTATTTATCACTGAAAAAAATACAAAATGAAATGCTATGAAATTTGTACACGTTTCTTTTGAAGATTAGCGATATTTCTAGCGGCACCTATTAGTTAGTCATGGGACTTTTTTACCAATTTGTTACTGTCAAAATAAAAAAAATAGAGGGGGTGGAATACCAAACTGAACCACCCTGTATAATTTATTTTAATCTACTCCCTCCCTCGTGAATAGGTGCCTGAATGACTGTATAAATTAGAGATTTGTTTCTTTGAAATCAATCCTGCTGAATATCCATAGATAAAAAAAGAACGTTTTTTTGTAATTCAGAAATAATTCAAGTGAATAATAGTAAATAAGCAATTTTAAAAATTTTGAAATTATCTCCTGTCCATATTAAACAATAAACAAAATCAACACTGTAAAGAACCTCGCGTTAATAACAAACACACAAACTCGCATCGACTCTGATATATTTTCTCGGGACTATCAGGTGGTGTGGATTATTACCGCCAACCTATCATTACTAGCTACGTTCAAGATTGGTAATTTCATATCTCGTTGCTACCGAATGGTGATTTTTATCATTCGGAGAGCCGCGTCGAGATTTCTCTAAATTGTTTCTCGCTCCAGTGGACACCCATTCCGTTTCGTTCGATCGGTCGGATCGGATCGGCCCATTAGAGAAAAGAAAACCTAATGATAATAACGAGAGTTACGCGATATTACACAGTCCGGACGTGATCTGTCAACCTGGACGGGGAAATTCAACGATTTGTTTCTTAATTATCTAAATCAACAAATTGGTTTTTGATAAAAGCAAAAAATAAATAAATAAATAAAATCGAAGATATTTGTTGCTTTTAAAATAAGTATTTGTGAAAGCGTCGGGTTTTGCCTTTTCACTGTTTGTATTGGTGTTTGTTAAATATTCAAAAGAGTTTATTCATCATAGTTTAAAAAATGTGTACCCATTAAAATTAATAATATAATGAATATTTTGTTCTGAAATAAATTTGAAATGAAAAAAAATTCTTTAATTTTTTTTTTTCATTAATCACTTGGTTAAACATGATTTGACTAAAAGGATGTCTTATTAAGATTCCAAACTGTCACTCTATATCAATTGTTTGTACTTGCAGCACCGTACAACCCCTTCACAGCGCCCTCAATTTTGGTTATTTTCCCTTAGTTCAACAGATTGGACTCTAATTAAAAAAATCCGAAAAAATGTTAGAAACCGCTTGAGAGCTAATTTGACTAGATGGATGTCTTATTAAGATTCCAAACTGTCACATTATATGAATTGTTTGTACTTGCAGCACCGCACAACCCCTTCACAGCGCCCTCAATTTAGGTTATTTTTCCGTAGTTCGACAGATTGGACTCCAATTAAAAAAATCCGAAAAAATATTAAAAACCGCTTGAGAGCTAATTTGACTAGATAGGTGTCTTATTAAGACTCCAAACTGTCACCCAATACCAATTGTTTGTACTTGCAGCAGTGTACAATCCCTCCACAGCATCCTCAATTTGGGTTATTTTCCCTTACTTCGACAGATTGGACTTCAATTAAAAAAAATCAAAAAAATATTAAAAACCGTTTGAAAGCTAATTTGACTAAATAGATGTCTTATTAAGACTCCAAACTGTCATATTATACAAATTGTTTGTACTTGTACCACCGTACAACCCCTCCACAGCACCCTCAATTTGGGTTATTTTCCCTTAGTTAAACAGATTGGACTCCAATTTAAAAAAATCCAAAGAAATATTAAAAACCACTTGAGAGCTAATTTGACTAGATGGATGTCTTATTAAGGCTCCAAACTGTCACACTATATCAATTATTTGTACTTGCAGCGGTGTACAACCCCTCCACAGCACCTTAAATTTGGGTTATGAATGACCTCTATGTTTTTTTTAAATGAAATCATAATAAAACTTACTGGTTTTAGATCTGGGTTCCCTGGGTCCATCCACCGTCACTTTAATGGCCTTGCTGTAAGTGGTAACTTGAGGTGGTGACGTAGAAACGGTGATGGTGATGGTAAACGATTTCCCTGCGAAAATTAAATAATACTGATTCAGAATCACACAACAAAACTATTATTTCAGTAAACACGCAAGATTGAGTTAGATATTAAATATTTTGTATTACAAGTGAATTCAAGGATCTATGTTTGGTGAACACAAAAATAAAAAAAAAATAAAAAATGGGAGAAATAATTTCTTACAGAACCTATGCCATAACTCTCTAATGATAAGCGACAAATGCTTATATTTAATTGTGCCATCATTTTTTCTTTCTTTCCTTTCTTTCTTATTCTTATCCTCTACCCGTATTGGATGTCTACAATTTTTTTTCTATATTTCGTAATAACCGAGATTCTCTATAGTATCACCAAATTTGGGATACTCTGTATAGAGTTTTCAAAATGTACTAGTTGTAAAAATATCGTAACTCGTAAAAATCCAAGTAGACTGGAAAATTCTTCTAAATTAAGCATTAATTTAATGAGGAAAGATGGACATAGTCGATTTGTAAATGAAACACCTTTATAATTTAAGTTTAAATTGAGATGAGATAATGTAGAAATTATTTGAAATAAATATATGTAATAGGTATTCCTTTTTTTATGAAACGAATCATATTGTTAATGTTTGTTTCAAAGGACCATTTAAATAAAAATTTACACTATTGTTATAATAAATTTTGTAAAATTTTGTTGTCATATTGTCTGAATAAAGATGTTTGTATATATAAAATATTTCACCTCCGAGAAAATCATCAGGTTCATAGAGAACGTGGGACTGCTTGGGAAGTGATTAGGAAAGGGCAGAACAATAGATCTTATAGGTCGCAGTTCATATGAGGCTAATTTACCTCTCACTGGCTCTATATAACCTATAACCTATAGATGTATAAAATATTGATGTAAGGAATGTAACTGTGCATAGGCGTAACCAGAGGGTTTCAAAAAATCAAATAATTTAAACTTTTCAATTTTGTTTACGAAATTTTCCCTGCATCTACTAAACATTACATCTGAACACATATAGAGCCATGAAGGGTAGTAGAAACAAATGCACTATCACACCGACTGGAATGAATTCCTGTAAATATTTACGTGTAAATAAATTAATAATAATCAAAATCCCAGCGCTGGTGTTAAACCACATCCATGGTATTTTCATAAAAACATTCATATTTAACCGCAACCGTTCCGATAATGCGCCGAGCCGAGCCGGGCAGAGTGCGGCTCAAAAATCGGCCCATGTAGCACACACACACACACCGACAACAGCGACATCCAGCGTTACAATTGTAGCAAACGGTGAAATACGACGGGTGACCGCAGAAAAAGCCGCGCGGCGGATTCGAGGGATTTAATTGCGGACAGTTTCTATTCTTCGGCGGCGGTTTTATTACCGAATGTGGATGGCCGAGGTGACTGATGCCCATTTTACGGCCAGATAAATCTCGGCGAGGCGCTCGTTAACTTTCAAATTGTAAACGGAATTATTACAAAAGATTATTTGCTGTATGCACTTTGTTTATTTTATTTTTTGTGCTTTGTTTCATCGTGATCTTTTTTTTTTTCTTTCAAAGAATATCAATAACTGAGTGAATTTACCTGTTTGTTTTAAAGTCGCCTTGAACTACCCCTTGGCGTGAAGAGTACCCTATGTTAATCCTCTAGATTTAATTATAAATCTTTCGTTAGCGGCTGATTGGAGAAAATCCTATGCCAGAAAAAAAAAACTGAGTGAATTTAAGGGGCTGTGTTTGATCATCAAAATCAACAAATTTACCCAAAACTCGAACCAATTCCTGATTCTTTAATTCTTTATTGAACGGACCAGCCATTTACAATTTGACTAAAAACGTTTTATGTTTACACAAATATGCATATATATATGTATGTGGGCAAGCTAACATCTAGTGTACAATATCCGCGAGACTCCTCCTAAGTAACCTAATCGACGTGTTTAAGAAATCAATTCTGCCACAAATGTTATTAGCCGTGCGCGTTAAACGAGTCATAGGACAGTTTAGACCGCAAGTCGTCCTACAAATGATGAAATCAATGTATGGGACATCAGTGATCTACCTGTCTCGGCACTACTACCCTATCTTGACGAGGATCATCGGATTGCAGAAGGTGCTGTTTGGAGCACCGGAGCCTATCCTTGGGTATTGTCCAGCGCTAAAGTCTAGTAGAAAATCCATACTAGGTGAGGAATGGCCATGAGTGGCGAACATCTGAGATCTACCTATACTGGCACTTCTACCCTATCTTGACGAGGATCACCGGATTGTAGAAGGCGCTGTTTGGAGCACCGGAGCATATCCTAGGGTATTATCTAGCGCTAAAGTCTAGTAAAAATCCATACTGTGTGAGGAATGGTTGGAAGTGGCGAACATCAGGGATCTTCCTGTCTCGGCACTACTGGCCTATCTTGATGAGGTAGACTGGCTGTGCTGATACATGGTCTCAGATATTTTACAGGGAGGAAGCATTAGGAGACTCCTACAAAGCTGTAATCGTAGTTATAACAGGAATCGTATGAAACCAATGTATGGATTTCAAAAGGAATTAATAATACTGGGCCACAAAACCAATAAAATTACCCAAACTGGAACCAATTCCTTATAAAATCCATTCATTTGTTTCTTAAGATTCCTGTTATGGTTTCAGTTACGGTTTTGTAGGAGTGCTTCCTCCCTGTAAAGTATCTGAGAACAAGTACCAGCCAGTCTACCTCGTCAAGATGGGCTAGTAGTGCCGAGACAGATAGATCTCTGATTTTCGCCATTTCTGGCTATTTCTTATCCAGTATGGATTTTCTACTGGACTTTAGTGCTTTTCTAATTTACAAATAGTGGATTAGGGGATCACCGGATTGTAAAAAAAAGTCAAGTCACAATATCCCTCGAAAGGTCAGAGATAGCCAATCCATCATTCAAATCAAACCTTGAGCGGTGATTCTACAATTGTGAGGTAAAGCATTATTGGGATGAACGGAGTGTTACCGCTGCAGCAGTTTAGCCCGATCTCGGAGCTAAAGATAAACCTGATGCTGAAGATGGAAATATAGTTTCTGAAATATATATTTAGTTCAATAATACAAAGTAGGAGAAAGGACAGTAATTTTTATTTAAATAATTAAAGGTCTCCACAGCTGTAAATATCTCAATAAAGATGATTATATACTATTCCACGTACATAAATAAGTAATAATAATATTTATTTTTTATTGATTCACATAAAGGGTATTTGAAAACTTTTGCGAGAAAGAGAGACATTCCCTTCCCCGAAAAAAGCATGCGTAACGCGAATATTCCCTGGAACAAATTCGGGTCCCCCTTCAACAACATAAACACCATCATAATTATCACAGCAGAAGCAATTCTGAGCGGAGTGATTAATTAGTTGGCCTTTTCTGGGAATCTGTAATTAGTCGATCCGTCCGCAGAATAGCAGAATGGCATAATAGCGGGACAGAATAGGAGGTAATCGCGTTTTGCCGCTCTATTAGCAGCAATGTCAGCGTTACACATGTGTACATGAGAGGATCTCCCGCCGATTTATTAATACTGTCCCAGGCCAGTTTACCGATGTACAACAATCCCCATGATAACTACTATTAGTAACACACATACGCGTGCACACATGCGAATACAAGAACACACATGCACGCTGCGCTCTGTCGCATAAAATATAAATGGGCTGTTTATCGTCAATCAATCGAATTTCGATTGTGTGATTGAATATTAATTAACTTGATTAAGTTCTCATTGATTAATATCAGATTTTATACAAAAAAAAATAATATTATTTAAAAGGCAACCATTTTTATACTTTTTTAATTATTTAAATTAGAAGGATCCCCAACGAACATAAAAAAGATTGAATTGATAAATAAAGCACTAATAACCTTTCTTCACACTTTATTTGTTTTACCAAATGTACATTTCGGACACAAAGTGACCATTATCAATGGATTTAACACTGTTAAACAGTATACATTTGGTAAAATAAATAAAGTGTGAAGAAAGGTTATTAATGCTTTATTTATCAATTCAATTTGATCTTCACGTAACTCAATCAATCAATTTATAAAGAAGATTAATTTTCGAGGCTTCTACTTTGTGGTATATTGTAATTGAATTTTAATACATGAAACATTTTTTACTTCATAATAATCATAATAATGGCAGAAACATGACGATGGAATAAAAAGACAAGAACTGGACAAAGATAGGCAGAAAGACCGATGGTCGATAGCCATTTTCTGAGGCTTAACTAGATTTATGATTGTAATGTAAATATTCTAATGTAATTTAACGTATTTCTCAGAAATAAAGATTTTCTATATATATATAATGGCAGAAAGATGGCTATTTAACAATTATTTTTTGTGCGATATACATAACCAATGTTTTTTTGCGTTATTGTAACTGATCATAACTAATCATAATAATGATACACTAAGGTTGTCGAAACTAGAATCAACAATAAAGAACCCAAGTTATATTAGAATGCACAATACCGAAGGTATACTTTGCCGAAGCTATTACTATCAATTGTAGAAGCAGCCCTAACTGGCATGCGAAACAAAGGACAAGGACTGCCGGCTGTGGTTTGTTTATCATCATTGTTAATCTTCTGTATGTTAGTTTGTGGAGACTTTAATTATATATATACAGAAATCTTTATTAACAGACACATAATACAATACGTATATCAAAACATTTTTTTTATATATATATATAAACATAATTCTTCGCCTGTTAATCGGCTATCGACCGACGGTCTTTCAGCCCGGACTTTAATTATTTAAATGCAAATTATTATACTTGTTTTATTACAATAAATATATATTTCAGAAATTATGTAGAAAAATGATGTATCCATCGTGGTATTTTCCCCGGTGAATTCGATCAAATAAGTTTTTGAATAAACATTTTATAGTAAATGAAAATATGGATTATTGACTTTTGAGTATTTCGAAATATAATTTTAATATTTAATTTCTTACCTTACAAAGGGTTTACTAAATTTCCTCAAAATATTTTAAATAATTAAAATATTTTTCATTTCTTGGAGATTTTTAATACGAAAATCCATTGAAAATTCAAAAATCGCCAAATGGCTTCATAATATACTAAAGTACAGCTAAATAGTTGAAGAATACTCTGTGAGAAAAAGAGCTCTAACAAAGAATTATTTTTTGATCCACACGCTCGCAAAGTTGACCTTTAAAAAATTGGATAATATTTTTCTCGAATTTGCGATTTTTTTCTGGCAGTCATGGCCATAGAGTAAAAGTTGAGCATATGCTGAAATAAAGCTGTATTCTTTTGAAATCGAATGCTGAAAACCCCGTTATTCTATCTTTTCTGTAAAGCTTGTAATCTTGATCTAACCGCAGACGCATCTGAAACGACCAATTGACGGGCCTTCGTTAAACCGTTCCCATAAGGCCTCGTGTTAATTTAGATAGATAGATAGATAGATAGATAGATAATTTCTCTATTCGATTCAAGCGAACTAAAATGGGCAAAAATTATTGTTTTGAGGGAAACTAAATATTCTAAGTTCTTTCTTACAATACCAAAGGCCTTCGTGATTTTTTCCAGATTTTTTTGGAGAGAAAAAAAAATCATCGAAATTAGAAAATATCACAAGGGGTATGCATGGAAAAACGTCAGTTTTCGATAAAAATGCAAAAATCGCCAAATCACTTCATATTATACCAAAATGTAGCTAAAGAATGGGAGAATAATCCATGATAATTTAAATGCTATCAAAACTTTAGTTTTCGATCCACATACTCGCAAAATTTACCTTTGTAAATTGGGATAGAATTTTGCTGAAATTTTACGATTTTTTTCTAGCGGTCACATATGTTCTAAAATTATGCCCGTATGTGAAAATATAGCTGTGTTTTTGAAGAATCGAATAGTGAAAACCCCATCCTTGTATCATTTCTGTAAAACTTGCAATCTTGATTTAACCGCAGACGCGTCTAAAACGACGCATTGTCGGGTTAACCGAATAAATAATTCAAACATTTTTTTTGTTCATAGAAATACGCGGAAAATGCGAAATGAAAAAAAAAAATGATAAAATAATGTAAAATTTAATTACATTATACATTTCTGTATATTTTTTTTTAATGCATGAATTTATTAATAATAATATAATAAGGCTGAAAGATTCGGTCGATAGCCGATTCATCATCTACAGAATATAATTCTAATTTTTGTATATTATTGTACATACATATACACATTTCAATAAAGATGGTTAGTTAGTTAATATAATAATAATCGTTATCTATGTAATTTTACTTGATAGCTGGATAGAGTGAATTCTCCCTTAGCTGTAGGTGATCTCCGGCTGTTTTTATGTTTTTAGAAACAACCCAGAACAAAAATGAAATATAATATATATTTTAAATTCTCTTGAAAATGTGCTAATAACCCAAAACTAGTCGAGAATTTAAAGTTATTCAATCTAATCTGTGTTTTATTGGTAGATTTTTAATATTTTATTCATATTTATTTCATATAATAATAATAAATTGAAAGCTTCACTTCGAAACACCTTTCCCAAATCAGACAATTTAGACAGGTTCTAATTTATGCTATTAATTGTAACAACTGTAATAAGATATATGTCAAATAAACGTATAATTAAATGAAATGTAAAATAAATAATAATCTATTTATTGAAAATTATTGTAAAAATTACAAAATATTACAAACTTCAATACAAACATAATCATAACATTGAAACAGGCTAATATTAACTTAAAAGTAAAATGTTTTAATATGAGCACGACTTATAATCAAATAAACGTCCGAAAACGATTTAAGCTACATTAACACCATTTTATTTGACTAATAAAGTGTAGTAAGAAATTAAACCCCTCGACACCCAATACAGGTAAAAGAGGATAAGATTAAGAAAGAAAGAAAGAAATTAAACCGAATTTTAATTTTGTGTTAATATTACCACAAAATGTATATCACATATAGTACAATATATATGTATGTTACTGTATTTAATTAATTAAATAAATAAATAAATAAATGTATATACATATACATTATAATACATATTTGAAGAGTTTGCGTAAACTCAAACATCTCAAATGGTGTCTAAATGGGGGATGTTTCAAAATAATTATATGAATTAATTATTTGCCTTTCTCTAATTCAAATGTAATTACATTAATCAGATGACACGGTTTCAAGTATAACTTAGTGGTTTATGAAGTAACCGCAGGGGATTATGATAGCCACATTCTGGTTAAGCCAATCGTAGGCAGCCTATTCAATAATTGAGTTAGCAATGCGATTAAAGCGTAATTTCTAATTTAACAAAAATTACACAAACGCATTTTATTTAATTACCTTTATGCACTTTCGTGACATTTTTAATTAATAATCACGAAAGTGCACCAACTTTTAAAAACTTCCACATACAGTTTACTTTTTCTTAATTCTTTCATATTGTAATCAAAGGAGGTCATCTTTCAAAGGACAACAAAATTATACCCATGCAAATAAACACTAAACCCACGATGAATCATCTCGCGCATCGTTAAAGTCGTGAAAGTCCGCGATAATCGCCTTGCGGAATACGCGATTCGCGAACGCAAGATTTTCAAAATTTCCCATTCACATCTGGGATTCCTGCGAACGCGCCAATTTTACGTACGTGCATCTCATTCCGAACTTTTCGGAATCGCTTCCAGGAAAACTCGCGCGCGCGTTACGTGCGGCACACAGAAATTCGTGATGGAAAGTTTGATTAAAGGAAATAAAATGATTAATTTTAATGTAGTTTTGTGTACTTTACAAACTTTTTATTAAAACAAAAGTAATAAATGTGTTTTTCTGTATATGAAGACTCGCACATTTATTATTTTTATTTAAAATAAATCGTAATAAATGAAAGACGTCGCAAACGCCATCTTTCGATGCGTAGAATCGTTGCCGATGCCGCATGAAATTAGGCGAAAGATGGCGCTTGCGTCTTCTTTCATTTATTATGATTAATACCAGGTATATAACGAGAGCCCAGCGGTGGTATGAGGCCACCGCCTAACGTTTTTAAATTTTGGGGCGGCATTTAAACACTTCAGCTTTAGTCTAGTGTACAAAAAAACGTATCATAAAATATAATACAAATTTATATATATAAATTCCTGCGTATTACTAACGCAAAAACTCTCTCTAAATATTAATTTACATCCAAAATATCCACTAGATGACATTCCGAGTCTCTCGGGCGCTCAACCCACTGAACAAAACGGACATAATAATGTTGCACCAATGTTGCATTAACATTTAATGTTGTTTTTAATGTTGATGCAACGTTATTTGTGAACATTTTGTTTAGTGGGAACGTTTCTAGTGGACGTAAATCATACTTTTCGGATGAAAGAAATAAATTCAGATGCATTTTGGGCTTTTTTAAATATTAAATAAAACACTTTTTCACTTTGTTTGTATAACTTGTTATTTTATTTTATTTTATTTTATTTTAGTGACAACAAGTTATACAAACAAAGTAAAAAAGTATTTTATTTAATAAACTCAAAATGTATAACCAAGTGAAAGCCTTAACAATCAACAAATTCTTTAAATATGTTATAATCCCATAAAAATATTGGCTATTTTGTGTTTGGTCGTGAATGATGCTGGAGAAGTTATTGGATTTTTTTAAATAGTTCAAGAACTGTATATTCTCTTTTCCGGTTCACCAAAAAGGTGTAGTGTTTTGATGGCTGAATTGAAGGAGCATTTGATGCAAAGTACTTTTAAGTACCACACGCTACGCAAGCAGAATAGATGCCTTAAGACCTCTGCGGTATGCAATAGGGTCCGTCTCTGATGCGTTAGTGATAATAGCAGAGAATACTAATCGAGATGCGGATGCCAAAAACAAAGATAGAGGATTGGCAAAACATATTAAAGATTACAAATTTTTAATCGTCAAAATATTATTAAGTTATATAAATCTTTGAATGCTTTTAAATTGGATTATCCTTTGAATATAAATTACCTATTGAGTCTTAATGATATTAATATTTTCAAAGTTATTGCGTACTTTATTAATACTTCGAAAATAAAAATTTAATATTTTTCTTTTCCTATGTGTGTATATTAAACCTTTTTACCGTGGTATACCTGTTTGTTTTAAAGTCGCCTTGAACTACCCCTTGGCGTGAAGAGTACCTTATGTTAATCCTCTAGATTTAGTTATAAATTATAAATCTTTCGTTGATTGGAGAAAATCCTATGCCAAAGTTTTAATAATAATAAAAAAATACAAATTTATTTGCAGTATTATATTGTGGCTCGATATCCTTTTTCAAGTTAACGAAATTTCCTTGTTGATGCAATCACCAAAAATTGATCTCACCGAAGGAGAATGTGATATTTTTTTTGTGGGAAATTATAGAAATGATGCATTTGTACAAATGAGGGTAGCTCAAATTATCTAACATGAAATAGCTATTTTATACAGGTTTTTAATGAGTTGTTTTATATGCGAAGTTGGTTTATGAATGTTTCACTTCGAGTGTTCTGTTTATGTTAATTTTAATATGTTTTTACATAATTCATGATAACTAAAGAAATCAACAATAAAATATCTTTTCTCAGATTTAATGTCCAACAAGGATAAATGCAAAATAAATATTTCTTTGAGGAAAAATGTTAAGATTTTTCATTCATATGAAAAAAACAATATATAAATAACTATATAAAACTTAAAAAATGTACATTTTTTTGTCGAACTTTTGAATAACAGAATTTTATTATTATTAAACATTCTTCTTACCTCGACACCCAATACGGGTAAAAGAGGATAAGATTAAGAAAGAAAGAAAGAAAGAAAGAAACATTTTTCTTGTGCAATTTCATGTGTCAAAGTTTAAAATTTTATTTAAAAAATATTTATTTATTTATTTTTGCGATAAAGCGTAAATAATTTTGGCTGAAAGAACTAAACTCGATTTATAAGTTTATATTAAATATGTATATGTAAATACCACAATAAAGTATGTGTGTAAATAATTATGAAACAATACATAATGTTTTTCCAATAACCTTACATTAATTATTGTAAACAGAAAAAAAATGAAATCAAATCAACTTATTTTATTTTTATTTTTTATTTATTAAGTAAAACAAAACCAAGTGAATATTATTTCTAATTTTAAACCAACTTATTTTTTTTTTACATAAAGATGCTTGAGAGTTATTTAACTCTGGAAATATCCAGACTTTATAATTTTGAAGATATTTTATTACTGCAGAAATATATATCTATAAAAAAAAAACATTGTTTAATCAAGTCAAAAATTTATTTCATTCGGAATTTATTGCTTTCCATTCAATTTCCATTGCAGGTGATAAATCCATCTGCACCTGTATTATCCATACCTACGTGTGTATTTGTTAGGTTGGGCGTGCGTGTGGATGTGGACGTGTGTATATGGAAATAATAATCTGGCGTAGGGATTCGGATGGATCGCGTCGGTTTATTTGAAATAAGCAATTACCGGGAATCTGTCACTTTGACATCGTCAACAATTGCCGTTGCCATCGCCATATCAGTCCTGCTGCGGACGTAATCCGACAACTGTACAACAATAACTATGCCAAAGCTACATTAACTACTAATATTAGCACGATGCATTTTAATGCACACACACACACACACTCACTCGTTTTAATGCGTCTGTTGCAGTTAAAACACGTCGATTTTCATAATTTCATGGTTTAACTCGTTTTCAATAAAAAAAATGAAATTAATATAAATAAAAAAAAAAATGTTTCAACTATGATCATTTAGCTAAATTTTATTAATTAATTTATTAATATACAGAGAGCTTTTTTTATCAGTATACATTTCCCCTATGTATACCTGCAAAATAGGCGAGTCAAACGCATTGATGTATGTATGTTTAGTTGCCTATAACACGCAACTGAACACACATATGCCAAATAGTCAACTAAACATACACACATTAATCGTTTCAATGCGTTTGACTCGCGTTTTTAGCAGGTATACACTTCCCCTAATGTATACTGATAAAAAAACCTCTCTGTATATATATGACTCTGTATTCTTTTACTAAATAATTGCTTATTTTTGTATCTTTAATTTGTAATACTTCTTTCTTTCTTTCTTAATCTTATCCTCTTTTACCCGTATTGGGTGTCGAGGTAATTTGTAATACTGTGTGTATTAATTTTGTAAAAAAAAGGATATTCCGTTAATAAACTAAACTAAAAAAAATCTCGATTACTTTGTTTGTATAATAATTAATTTATTTGGTGGCTATAATTTATTTGGCAAATCATTTTTTTTTTTGTATCTCCCAGCCAAGTTTGAGAATTAGCCCATTACGGATTTAATCAAAGATTAATAACAGAAAAGAGTTTATTCACTCGGCCGCAGTTGTTTAATCAAAATCGGTTTTTGCCGTTTTCTTTTTCGGGAGCACCTGATTCTTTTTTCGGCCGTCCGGTGGCGGCATGTTAATGTTACTGTCCGCTGGCGGGCTTAATGGCCATCGCTGACAAAAACATAATTCCTGCTTAATTCGATTACGGTCCGTCCGAACGCACAAAAAATCCGACTCGATGAGAACCTCATCTGCGTCTACAGTTATGTACACTTTGTGTTATATATAAAGTAAATTTATGTAGGTAGGCATCGATCGGTTTAAATTATTGTGCAACACCGGAGCGAGACCGCAGGCAAAGATGCATCCTCGGTTTATGGTTTTTGAAAATAAATGAAAAGCGTGCTGAAATGTCGAACGTTCATTCTGATGTGTTTCGGATTTATTCTTGAAATAAAATTAGAATAAAAAATATATGTTGTAACACTTTGCGAGTTAAATCGACAATGTTGCCATATATGAGCCAGATCGGGAGGTTATTGAGTGAAGTTTTATCTTCTTCAACCGAAAATATCTAAAAAAATGAAATTTTCAAATTATTAATGTTAGCGATTATGCACGCTCCACCGCCCTTGCACTTGTAAGGACCAAGGATGAGTCGTACGCTCGGACCGATAAGAAAAAATAGGCCTAATGTCTCTACCTCAGAAGCATTTGATCTTATCCTAATGTCCTTTTGGTCCTTCGAACCGGATTTCTTTCTAAGTTTCTTCTGAATCATGTTTGTCGCTTATAAATAAAATTATAATCTCTCTACTTATCTGCAATGTCTCTACATTAGATCAATTTTTGCTTATCCTAATGTCTCTACGTATCTCTAATTTCCCTAAATTAGATCTATTTTTTCTTATCTTAATGTCTCTACTTATCTCTAATATCTCTACATTAGATCTATTTTTTTCTTATCGGTCACCACGGTACGAAGAATTGCGTGTATATATTGTAAATAAAGTGTACTTGTCAAACGACAATGACCTTTTGGAACCACCATACAGAGCGTTTCCATCCACGCTCAAACATGTTGGTCCTTCGTACCGGATTGCTTCCTAGGTTTTTTCTGAATCATGTTTGTCGCTTATAAATAGAATAATAATCTCTCTACTTATCTGTAATGTTTCTACATTAGATCAATTTTTGCTTATCCGAATGTCTCTACGTATCTCTAATTTCTCTACGTTAGATCCATTTTTTCTTTTCCTAATGCCTCTACTCTTCTCTAATTTCTCTAAATTAGGTCTATTTTTTTTCTTATCTTAGGATAAGAGATAATATCTCTACATTAGATCTATTTTTTTTTTCTTATCGGTCACCACGGTACCAAGAATTGCGTGTATATATTGTAAATAAAGTGTACTTGTCAAACGACAACGACCTTTTGGAACCACCACACAGAGTATTCCCATCCGCGCCTGAACATTTTGGTCCTTCGAACCGGATTTTTTCCTAGGTTTCTTCTGAATCATGTTTATAAATAAAAGGATGCCGTCGATAAATGGGAGTTTCACGTCGACAACTAAAATTGTACTTATTTTGACGAATCTGTGAATTCGTAAGTGCGAATAAACATTTTTTTCCTTTGGATGGGATACTAAGATTAAATGGAATGAATGGATTTTTAGTTAAATTAAATAAAAATTTAATTGAATTGATTTTCCCTCTCATCGCGTAGTCTTGCCTCCGAATAATCACCAGATTGATGCCTTTTTAATGCATGTGCAAAAGAGAATTCATTCCACTCAAATAATTTCCATATCCTAACGTATAATTTGCCTTGCACAAAAATTTGCAATTAATTCCAATAACCAAAACTTCCTTACAAAATTCTGTATTCCCAAAAATCCTAATATTCCTCCAAAAATTTCACATTCCACGCTCATTATTAGATGGTCCAGCTAGCTAGCAAAGATTTTTTTTTAATCCATCACCATAAATTCAGACAGGTCAGAAGGATCTATGGTCGATAGCCCATGATAAAACACAATATAACACAGCATTTTTTTATTGAATGAAGGTGGTGAAAACCTAAATTTAATTTAGCCCATGATAAAACACAATATAGCACAGCATTTTTTTTTATTGTATGGAGGTGGTGAAAACCTAAATTTAATTTCTACAGCTCTTGTGCTTCTATTTGTAGATGTTGCGTTCTTGGCAGAAAATTTTGATCTCGAACGCTAACTAACTAAGACACTTGGGAAGCAGGTGGAACTAATTTAAAATTTAATTACTACAGCTGTTGTACTTCTAGTTGTAGTTCTTGGCAGAATATTTTGTTCTAAAAAGCTAACTAAAACACTTGGGAAGCAACTGAATTTGTGGAGTTGCTGATTAGGCCGTGGTTTTGATATATGAATTGTATATTCTTGTATACATTTCTCCCTCCTCTACAAAAAAATTCAAAATACGGCGCAGACAATGTTGAATCAGTATTTTTTTTTACTTGATGACAATAAAATAGGCATGACTCGTTATGAATGAATGAAATCAATTTAGTTGTTGTTACGATGTGCGTAGGTTGAGAAGTGTAAGAAGAGGAGGGCGAGGGGGGGTCATTGAATGAAAAACCAGTCTCCGCGGGCCGATCTGTTTGTTTGATGTCAGCGCTTCACTAATTACGTCGGGCCAACAAACGGCAGGTAAGACACCTGAAAACAGTCATTTACTACCTGACGGTGAAAAAAGGCGGACGAGGCGGAAAATCGGCGTTTTTTTCGCCGCCTCCCGGCTCTCCGAACGATGGTCACGTTTCGGAAATTCGAAGGCAGAAACCAATAAGACGGAACCGTACGAATCACACGCTCCGGGGGAATCGAGGAGGAGAAGAAGAAACAAAAAGAGAGGAATATGTATAGCGCGGTGGGCCCGTTTCGATTTGTCTCAGTGTGGACAGGAAGGACGCCAATTAAATTTACTGTCTGCTTCGGTTTCCAATCGGTGCCTTGTTAAGGGCTGATGGATTATCGTTTAAATGGGAAAGTAACACTAATCGAAAGAAAATTGATGTTAGAAATATTGGGTATCCCTTTATTCTTGATTCCTTCTCTTACCAATTTTCATTAAAAACATATTTAATTCTACATACTCTACAAAAACTATCATAAATATGGATTCTATATGTTTAATAATAATAATTAATAATAATATTGGTAGTTCATATTGTATGAAATAAATATGAATAAAGTTCTCAACTAGTTGAGAATTTAAAGTTATTCAATCTAATCTGTGTTTTATTGGTTGATTTTTAATACTTTATTCATATTTATTTCATACAATATTAATAACATTTATAGGTTGATTGATAAGGCGTTGAGGTGTTGAAAATCCATATTCACTTTGTATAAATAAAATTCTGAATAACTTTTGATTTTCAAAAAGTGTGTTTATGTAAACTTTCATTCACCTGAAGAAGCAATAAATTTGCGAAGCAATTGTGAAAATAAACACACTTTTTGAAAATCAAAAGTTATTCAGAATTTTATTTATACAAAGTAATAACATTTATTTCCAGTGTAGGAGTGTACAAAATTACAAAAAAATATATACTACACACTACATACATGCTAATACGTGCAATTCTATAATATGCATATAGATACAATTTACTGCAAACACCAATGTACTAGAAGACAAGATAGAATTATTCCAGACACGTCTCGTGAATATGAATGGAATTAGACCTTCTTGAACAACAACAAAGATATATGAATTTAAGCATTTTTTGTTAAACGAGCAAAATGAATATTTGTTAGATACAATTCTTCAACTTCTTCAACATCTGTTAAAATTCCTTTAACATCGTCAGGTCTTCAAAAATTTCAACTTCTAAAACATAATAAGAATTACAGGCAGAAAGACCTACTTTTCTATTTTCTGAAGTCTAACAATTTTTAAATGATTGAATTTATATGAATTATACAATTTAATACTCAGAAATAATGATTTTTCAATATACAATAAGGATTCCTTTGTACTTGCAACATTTTACAATCGCCGAATTAAAAATACAGTTCTGTCTCTAAACGTCAGATAAAGGGGATGATGATTGATTTTCTAGTTGGTGGTTCAATACCGAATTTGATATGAAATTACCCGCTGCACTATAATTTGCGAACTCAAGCAGCAGAAAACTTTGTGCTCACTCACAACATACACTAAAAAAACGTTGAAACTTCCTCTTTTCATGGCTACAAAGATTGTTAATTTTTGATTTGTACTTTAATAAATACGAATTTTTAAAAATTAGTCCATTTTTAACAATAACCTTGTATATTAGAAACAGGCCAAGAATAGACCCTCGTGGGACACCTGTTTTTGCCAATTGAAAGTCAGATTACTTTATCTAATATTTATTTAAAAATATTCAGTTCTATTTCCTAGATACAAACAGCAACGGGCCAAGAATAGACCCTCGTGGAACACCTGTTTTTACCAATTGAAAGTCAGATTACTTTATCTTATATTTATTTTAAAATTTTCAGTTCTATTTCCTAGATACAAACAGCAACGGGCTAAGAATAGACCCCCGTGGAACACCTGTATTTTTTTTTTCAATTGAAAGTCAGATTACTTTATCTATTTTAAAATTTTCAGTTCTATTTTCTAGATACAAACAGCAACGGGCCAAGAATAGACTCTCGTGGAACACCTGTTTTTGCCAATTGAAAATCAGATGACATTATCTAATATTTTAAAATATTGAGTTCTATTTCCTAGATACAAACAGAAACGGACCAAGAATAGACTATTGTGGAACATCTGTTTTTTTTTTGTTTATGTTTTTTTTTTCAATAGAAAGTCAGGTACTTTATCTAATATTTTAACATATTAAGTTATATTTTTCAGAAAAAAGATAATTTCCTAGCAACAATGCAATTCAATTACCCGTAAGTACTTATTTTAAATATTCATTAATAATAATTAAAAAAAATGTTTAAACTTTCACTTCGTTTATTTTTTACGCAGCGATTGTTTCGCCAGACTGGCTCGAAGAAGAATAGTGTGATTAAATGCGTTCTTTTTAAGGCGTAAGCGTTTTATTCATAAGCGCTATCATAAATGAAATATAAAGTTTTAACAATTAAAAACCACAACAATAAAATTATTAGCAATCTCTCGGGTAAAATTATGCTGTGTTTAAATGTATATATTTTGCAAGTAGAAAGTGAAAATTAATTAATTTATTAATTGTTAAGGCTTCTACTTCGTAATACATCGTTATTCGATAAACGAAAACAATGATTTTTTGTATATTAAATAAAAATTATTTGAAAAATAATTAATAAATTATTTCCACATTTAATGAATACTGTTTTCTATTTATAATGATCTTTTGTGTAATTTGACAAAATCAATTTTAGATTCTCGGAAGAAACAAATAAAATGTGGTTTAGAGACAATTTAGCATAGTTTTCTCAACGGAATACTAATAATAATAATAATAATAATAATATTCTTTATTTTCCACAATAATATAATAATAATCAGTATAAAATTTGACCCACTATTTTTTTTATAATAAGCAAGATCCTTTCGAATTTGAAACCTTGTATTTGTATAAATAAAGTCTACTTCTAACAATTTTATATTTTGTTATTTTCTTCTTTCTGGGATAAGATCATACAGGAGATTCTGGAAAAACGTGGGCAGAAGCGAAAGGACTCGCAAGAAACAAAAAAGAATGAGCAAAATTTGTACATATGAATAATAATTAACTAAGACAATCCACCCCTACACCACCATTATGGTAGATGGGGATTTTAGATCATATATATATATATATATATATATATTCTTCTTTTATAATGTTTAATAAATAAAATAATTTAACTTAGATTGAATTAATAGAGGGAAAAAAACATTTATAATAATTTTACTGTAAGGGATCCATGAATAAACGCTTAAATTTATCGAAGCGCACTAAAACACTAATAATTGTTTTTTTTTGCACTAAATTCAACTAAGTGCACATCTAGGATGTCGGTCTAAAGGACTTATATTGTTTAGAGCAGAAAGTTTAATAATTTCTGCATTATTTCATGTAATACATGAACCCGTGCATCGGTGTTCCCGGCGCATTCACCATTTCTGCGATCAATTCAATTAATCGACGCATCAAATACATTAATCCGCCGATCTTAATTTGAAGAAGCCGCAATGTGATTAGACAATTGTTAACGCATAAAAAGAAAATGATTTTGAGGGAATGTTTTTTTGTTTTTCTAAAAAAAAATAATAAAAAGGATAATACTTGAAAAATTAATTTAAGAAAAATAATTATTAACAATAATAATTAACACTCAGGAGATGTTTTTTTTTTTGTTTTTCAAAAAAATAAAAAAGAATGATCCTTGAAAAAATAATTTATGGAAACAAAAAAAAATAGAACGCCGGCGGAAACTGACACTGCTACTACTACTTTCGTAGCGGTGAACACTGGCAGTTTTGTGTGCAAGGATTTTATTCTAATTACTGTTTGTTGCATATTATCTTTGTTAATAAATGCGATGTAAGCATATTAAATAGAATAAAATATTAAGTGAAACAAACCGAGTGTTTTATTTTGTATTTCCGAACCTTCAAAAATGTTTCACCAAATGTTAAGTGAACCCCGGCAGTTTTGTTTGCAAGTATTTGATTCTGTACATTTGATTAATTTCTCACTTAGGTTAGGTTAGGTTACAATGGCAACAGCCTTAAGACTGTTCACTTAGGCCCATTTTATTCCTTATTATTATATAGCTATGTTCAAGGGCATAAAACCTTTACTGTATAGGAGTTAAATACGTTTTAAGACAAAAATTTGTCTCACCACGATTTAAATTCTACGTAGATATACAATTTTTAAAGCATCTTTGATCAGTTACAGTGCCTTAAAGAAACACTACTGAATAAATTAAATAAAAAGAATTTGAAAATAATTAATTAATAAATTATTTTCTCTTTAGCTACTGTGACAATTTGACTTATGTTACTGCTGGTTTATAATGTCTTTTATGGCCGTGCCAATACTGCAGTTTAATCCAGGATTCATGATGAATCGCGGATTCGCGAATTTTATTGGTGGATCCGCGTATTGTTTTCAGTATAATCCAGGACTATTTCATATATTTTGATGCAATTCAAGAATTAATTCTGGATCAATCAATGACTGTTAGTACGAGCATTAGTGAAACAAAACAGATTTTAAAAATTAATGAAACACTTTAACTTAATTTGTACAACTGTGCAAAGTTTTACACCCACAAGGGGCAACAAGGGATACCAGAAGAAGAAGAGGAAGAAAAAGAATCACATTCAAATTTGTTGACGTGGATTTTATTAATTCAAAATCCATGTCAACATATTTGTAAAGAATTGTAATTTTGCTGTTTGAATAAAGATGTTTCTATAAAGAAAGCATATTGTTTTATTTATTTGTTGTTTTTAATGAGACATTAGGTTTTTCGTCGTCAGAATATTTCGGTAAGTTTTTGTATGTGTATTGTTTACCTCTTCCACTACAAAAAGTATAACTGTCACAAAAAAAAGTGCCATATTAATTTTTTTTATTGGTTACTGCATATTCTAAATAATGCAGATTGCTGTTTTCAGGACTTCCTTTTTTTTGTGCAAACAGAGTTAAAGTGTATTATTAATTGATGATAGACCATGCACAACCAAGTGTAAGTCTTAACAATTAACAAATTAAAACAATGCATTGAAAATGGTCACATCGTGACCGAAATGTAAATTTGCAAGCAATAAATTTTGTGAAGAAAGGAGACTCAATCGTCATTTAATGATTTAGTTCATCTTCACGTAACTTAAATTGATTGATTGAGTTACGTGAAGATCAAATTGAATAAATAAAGCAGTAATAAAATTTCTTCACACTTTATTTGTTTTACTAAATGTACATTTCGGACACAAAGTGACCATTATCAATGGATTTCAAATCTTTGCTTTATTTATCAATTCACGTAACTTAAACAATCATTAAAAATTAAAACAGATTTTATTAATTTTTTTTGCCAGTGACAAACTGATTTGCCGAAATTACATTTATGATGATGATATAGTAAAAAAAAATAATGAAATGTTACATAAAGCAGAAAGACCTGCGGTCGATAGCTCATCGATATGTATTGTAAATATAAATATTTGTAAATAATTGTAATTCTCCTGTCTGAATAAAGTTGTTTGTATAAAGAAGGTATATTGTTTTATTTATTTGTTGTTTTTAATGAGATATTAGGTTTTTCGTGGTCAGAATATTTCGGTAAGTTTTTTGTATGTGTATTGTTTACCTCTTCCACTACGTCCTACGAAGCGGAGATCATTAAATTTAGCGACTTGATTTTTCATGACGGCGGTGCAGTTCCTCAATTCCGCACAATAGTTTTCATCGTTGCCGGCGCGCACCGTCACCAGAGTGCCGTCGTTGATGTCGCCGAGGGCGACGACTTTGAAGGCGACGGGGAGGGTCTTGTTGGACCTCCAATGCGCCGGCAGAGCCGAGCACAAGAAGTAAGGACTGCCGGTGCGCACCAACTCCCCCGGGTGTTCCGATTGGGCGTCGTTGATGATGTGCTCCATCCACCAGAGTTCTTGGCCGCCGGCGGCGGCGGCGGAGGAAGCGCCGTAACCGCCGGACGGTTCGCACATCCTCTGCTGCACTTTGGGCCAAGCGTCCTCGCTAACGTTGCTCAAAGAGACCGGTAGATGCATGGGATGGGTACGCGGGGGATGGTGTGGGAGGTGTGGGGTGGTTTTCTGATCGCGCGTTGAAATTTCCTGAGAAAGTTTTGGCGGAATCCGGTGTGTTTCCGCCGCTCGGCTCAAACAGCGCCGGAGACGGGATTCATTGATGAATCACTTGATTAACTGGAAACGGTCAGGTTTTTACGTCATTCACTTTTCGCGAGATCCTCGCGCACACAACCACGGATTAGATTTTATTGCACCAACTCCAACTTCCAACATCAACAGGTGTCCACGTCGTCACGTGGATTCCGGCATTGGCGTCGCGACGTGCCGTGCCTCTTGTGCCTGATCCGACCGACGGCCGCACTGCGAAAGTTCCGTTCCGAAAGAGGAGGAGGAATAAATAAAGCGCGCTCTGCTCGATGGACCAAATGAGTCCGTTTGGACGTGATCAGTCCGCGGGTCCGTCCGAACCGTAACTAGCACTGGTGCCAGCAGCCAGCACAACAGAACACCAGCACCAAAATGTGTAGTCATTGAATGCATTGCGGTTAGCCTTCCCATTACGATCTGCGAGACGGAGTTATTACTCGGCCAGTGGACAAGAGCGAGAAGTCCGGGCCCGGAACGCAGGCGCGCGCCGTCTGGCTATTCCTAATGGCAGGAGCGATAAGGTGTATTATTCTGATAGCAGTTCAGCATGTTTATCCAGCAGGAGATTCCGCCGTGCGCTGCATGCGGCCAGATTTCGGGGCAGGAAAAAGGCGTTAGAAGGTGGAGCGTCTTTGCCCTCCTTGGGCGCGCGACGCCGCTTTTTTCAACGCCCTTTTCCTGCCGCGGCCAACTCCTAACCGCACGCGCTTTCTTATCTTATCAATCGCGCTCGATTTCATTACGAATTCCCCGGCCGGCGCGGCGGTCGCAGCAATTTTAAATTACTTTTTGAGGTTTACGATCAGCGCCCAAATAATCGCTGCTTCCTGAAAGGGTTCCTACGAAACGTCCACTCTATTTTCCTTAAATCCCGGAATTAAAACACTCGATTAAACCTTTCACGATATTATCATATTTGACACTCGCGATAATCCATTCATTACACTTACTTGAAACTTACAATTTCTGAGATTTTTGAGTCCAGAAAAAATATTTTAAAAAATCCATCACGTCACGTTAAATAAAACACATTGGTCAGAAAGACCATCTAGAGATGTTTATTTAACAATCATTTAGCAGGAATAAATTTATTCCGAGCAGGTCATACTTTTTTTATCAAAATGATAATTTTTTTATCAAATGATGTTCTTCACCCAAAGATGTCTGAGACATTCCATTATTATGGTGGAACAGTGCACCTTTCCGATTTGACGATTCTTGCCGTTTTTCTTTGATTGCTTCATCCAGTTTCATTAATTGTTGACATTAAACATAAGAATTGATCGTTTGGTTCCTTGGAAGCAGCTCAAAGAAACACAACACCTTTTTAATCCCACCAAACTGACAGCATGCTCTTTTTTTGATGCAAAGCTTTCGATGTGCTGGTTCATCGTGCTTGCTCTCTTTGATTGCTTCATCCAGTTTTATTAATTGTTGACATTAAACATAAGAATTGATTCCTTGGAAGCAGCTCAAAGAAACACAACACCTTTTTAATCGCACCAAACTGACAGCATGCTCTTTTTTCGATGCAAAGCTTTCGATGTAATTTGTGCTGGTTCATCGTGCTTGCTCCATGATCCTTTTCGAACTACGTTACTGTACAGGACCCATTTTTCATCACCAGTGATGATTCTTTTTAAGAAAGGGTCGGTTTCGTTTCGTTTAAGGTGCATATCGCAAAAGTTGATTCTTTGTGTTAAATGAATTTCTTTCAATTCGACAAAAAACGACATTTTTGGTACATCCGCCTTGTGGGGGTTGGAGTGACGGGGTTATTTATTAAAAAAAGATGCTATCGCACTTACCTAGATATACGAAACAATTGAACACGTCGTCTCGACACCAACTCCCCGATTCCATCATTTGTCAACAATCGTATTATGCTATGATCGAGTAAATCCATGAAATTGCTGAGCAGGAAAAGTCATCGCGAAGCGAAAGCAACCCTGCACCAACGTGTGAATAGATTCGATCCACGACAATATTTTCCAATTGGGCTGTTTTCGGTAAAAATGTCAAGTTATGTGATCAGTCCCTTTTTTCCAACTTATTTGTTGTTTCCTTTCATTAAATAATTTCGACTCAAACCGTTGCAATTCGCAGTAGGGCTGCTATGCAACAACAAATATCTATTGTGTCCGGCGGGGTATATGCTCGGGAAGTAGTTGTTTCAATAGATGTTTGTAAAACTTACAGTGTAAGTAATTTTTTACAGTTGGAAAAAAAGGGATCAGTCCCTTTTATTTTAATTTTACTTAATTTTATTGATCATTGCCAAAAATTGTCCTTGTTTAATTTCATTGTAATTTAAATAAATTCAAATGTGTGAATCATCTTTGTCTCATTTTATTTAAGTTATGTGAAGTGTGTTTGCTAAAATGAAAAAAATGATTCGTTGCTTCACTTTTTAAAAAGTGAAATAACGAGTGGCGGTTATTCATCAATTCCTCGAAATATAGCTTATTAGCTGTATTGCTCCACAATGGTATTAAAAAAAAACACATCTTTACCATAAAATTAAGCTATATTTCGCGCAATAGATGAAAAACCGCGACACGTTACTTCACTTTTTATAAAGTGAAGAAAGAAACGAATATTTATTTCTTTAATTTTGTCATACATTTTCAATATAGTATATTCATTTTATGGTAAAAATGTATTTGTTTTATTACCATTCTGGAGGAATACGATTTTTAAGCTATATTTTTTCTTTAATTTTGTCATATATTTTCAATATAGTATACTCATTTTATGGTAAAAATGTGTTTTTTTTTTTATTACCATTCTGGAGAAATTTGATTTTTAAGCTTTATTTCGAGAATGAATAACCGCCACTCGTTTGGTTCAGAATATCGTGACAGAAACAAAACTGATCCTTTTTAATGAAGTAAAATCACTGTAACTTTTACTCCTTTTTCTATAATACGTCACTTGTGTGCTTAACGTCAACTGGTTCCATTGTTGTAATCGAAAGGCAAGGAGCTTTTCCTTAAATCTAGACAGCTGCCAGATCGTTCCATTCAATTTGGTCAATTAAATGCGGTTTATCGTCTTCCATGCAGAAAGTTTCATTAGAGTCGACGTCTTCAAGAAAGTTCTGCTCCTCGATCAGAAGTCTATGTCATAATGAAGTGATACATAAATGTTGGATGATAGGGGCAATAATGGCAAATTTTAGGGAGATGATTTCTAGTCTTTCTTCAAAGGTTGGCAGATTTCGTACAGAATTGGGTGGGTTATAAAGTGGGTTATTTGGGTGTCTGATTTATGTTAAGAGCTGAAATTATATTTTATTAGTTTCTTGATTTAAGAGTAATAAACTTTTTTCTTAATTCTTCCAGTTTTTTCTGTCTTTTGCCATTCTTGCAGCTTCTTATCTGGTGATGCCTATCTTTCCTAGTATCAAGAGGGGCATCGCCAGACAAGAAGCTGCAAGAATGGCAAAAGACAGAAAGACCTGGAAGAATTAAGAAAAAGAAGAACATAACAAAACCCTACACCCATATGGGTAGAAAAGGTCATTGAATATATACAGTGCATTTTTTTTATCTAGGCCTCATAGGAATTTACATAGGAAAATCTTTTCGTCGTGTTAATGGTTTTTCTATGGTATGGATTTTGATCAAATTAAACACACATTTAATTTAGAGTAATATGTACAAAATTCAGTAGTTTTTAAACTATTTTAAATGCGTTTTATGTTTTTAAAATTAATTTTAAATGATAATAATTTTGAATATTTTTTTAAATAGTAGGCTTAGTTCACTGACATCAATCGTAAAAGTGTTCCAATTTATTGTACTCCTTTTATTGAAAGAATGTCGGTTTATACCACCCAAGAAAAGGTTAAAATGGTGATGGAATACATAAATGGGCTATCAAGTAAACAAGTGCGTGATCATTTCTTTGACAACTTCAGTAGATGTCAGAGAACTAAGCCTATTAATTAAGAAAATATTTAAAATTATCATTATTTTAAATCACTATTTAAAACATTAAATGCATTTAAAATAATTTAAAAACTGCTGAACTTTGCACAAATTACTCTAATTTAAATGTGTGTTTAATTTGATCAAAAAATGCACTGTATATATATATATATATATAATTTCTCGATTTAAAATATTTCAATTATATTTTTTATTTGTTAAAATGTGGGTGTATTTAACAATATTTTGTTTAACTATGTATATTATTTACTACAAGAAAGATGGACGTAAATAATATTTACGTAAACAATGCGGATGATTTAAAATCGCCAATCTCGAATTGCAACAATTTGGCAACAAAGTTTTGAAACGCGAAACGAATAGCCTCTCGACCAACGAAAATCCATTCTTTTCCGCTCGTAAAATAGCGCCTGTAATCAATCACCATCCGCGCTATTAATTCCCATGAGCGACCGCAACAATGACTTCAATAACGCAGCGGCGAAATTATAAAACTTTCGACACTTTTAAGTATTCGCGCGTGGTCTCCGAGGTTTTTAATTAATTATAACCCGGACCGCACAAAAAAAAACAACAACAACAGGGAGAAGATGAAGAGACGGTCAGAGTTTTTTTTTATATTCAGACACCCCTTCAGTGGGGTTAAGCTTGTCAGGGATCAAATACAACCCACCCCCGGAAAAATTATGTTAGTGAATGTAAAAATTTAATTTATTGATCGAGACTATGTTAAGTTTAACGTGTACGTTATTTTTATAATGCTTTTATAATAGGTATGTACGAGATGCCGCAGAAAAATCAACTTTTTTTGAAAAAAATCCGTTAAACGACAAGGGGTGAAGGTAGGAAGCTGGGAGGGGGTGCGTCCGAGAAATTGTGTATGGTGTAGGAAGAAAAAAAATAAGGGAAATATTAAATTTAACGTGTACGCTATTTTCCCAAATTAATCCGGAATATTTGCCTTCTGTCAATAATTTTCTCCAGAAAATTTGATTTTACTCTCCAGGAAAAAAAATAGCCTAGAATATTTGCCTCCTACCAGAAATGTTTCCCTAGAAAGTCTGATCTTCCAATCTAAGCAAAAAATTAGCCCAGAATATTTGCCTCTTACCAGAAAATTTTCGCCAGAAAGTCTGATTTTCCCCTCCAGGCAAAACATTAGCCCAGAATATTTGCCTCTTACCAGAAATTTTCCCCAGAAAGTCTAATTTTCCCCTCTAGGCAAAACATTAGCCCAGAATATTTGCCTCCTACCAGAAATGTTCTCCCAGAAAGTTCAATTTTCCCCTCCAGGCAAAAATTTAGCCTAGAATATTTACCTCCTGTCAGATGTTTACCCCAAAAAGTCTGATTTTCCCCTCTAGGCAAAACATTAGCTCAGAATATTTGCCTCTTACCAGAAAATTTACGCCAGAAAGTTTGATTTTCCCCTCTAGGCCAAAAATTATTCCGGAATATTTGCCTCCTACCAGAAACTTTCCCCTCCAGGCAAAATATTTTGAAATAATCACTGTAGACGTTGCAGATGAAAATAATGGAGGGTTCAGTTAAAAACCTTAATTATTTATTTAAATAATTTTGATAGAAATAATACAATAAAACCGTTTGGATAAAACAATTTTTTGTTTATTTATATAAAGGTTAACACTTATTTCTTCTCCAAAATACTGTTGAGCCGATCCGCTTTCACTTTGGAAGATTTCATGAATTCGAGGAGCTCTTCGCACATCCCCTTCCAACACCGTGAAAATTCTAGCTTGTCGTACTTCCCGCTTTTAGTTACATCCCACTGTTTTGCTTTGTTGAAAAAATCGCTGACTATTTCAAGTGAGACGTCCTTGTTTTCCAAAACCTCCCATTCCGCTGTCAGTAAATCGATGTCGTCGCTCATGTTGTTATCGCTGTCAGCTTCGTCGTTGTCGAATAAGCTGTTGTCTGGGCAATGTTCTTCCTCGATTATCGGGGTGTTTAGTCTGCTGGTGTCTAAGGTGTCAGTGATGACGAGTTCTTTTACTCTATCAGCGTATCTGAGGGTGTTGAGGGTGTGTTCGCAGGAGGCAACTCCCGGGGATATTAAAGCGATCATGCAGGTCCTGCTTTTTTCGCCTATGAAGGAATCTCGGAGGACTTGCGTAAGTTTGCTTCCCCTGAAAGGACAATGCGCTCCTTTTTTTCCGAGCGCGCGTATGCATTCTTTTAAAGCGAGTAAGGATTTGTTTATATCGCCTCCTTCGATTCTGGTTTGCCGGTTCGCTTTGAAAGTATCAGCTCCTCGCTCGTTGCCGGCCAAGTCGATTAGCGAGAATTTCCCCACCATGGAGTTCCGGGTGTTCTTTCCGAATTTCCGAATTACGATTTGAAAAACAGCGTGGCTCCTCGATGAGTTTGAATTCGCGGAGGTTTGACCTGAGGTCCTCTCGTGCGAGCCCTTCTGGATCAAATCCAAAACGTCCTCGACTTTCTCCACGACTTTCTCCGTTAAGCCTACGACTTGCACCACCTGTTTACCGTCCTCTAAAACCCGCAGCCGCTCTTTTTTAGCGAGCAAGTCGAAAACCAGCTTCCCGTAAATTTCGAAAAAGCTCGCCGAAACGCAAAAATTCTGATCCTTGTACCTCGCGTCGTTCAAGTACCGAAACACGTCTTTCGCTACGTAAGCGTAAATCCCGTTGTGGAAATTCTGGTTTTTCCCTCTGAATTCCCCTCCCATTGTGTGCGTTTTCCCGGAGCCGGTTTGTCCGTATGCGAAACACGTCGCCATTCCGCCTTCGAAGATGGTCTTCACCAAAGGCCGCGCCGTGAAATTGTAAACGGTCTCATTCGAACAAGTCTCGTCGAAGACGTAATCGAAGCGAAAGTGCTGGTTGTCCAAATACTTGGTTAAATCCACCTTGTGCTTCGGCTCGTGTACTATTAAAACATCTTTAGTTGGCACTGTGATTACGTCCACTTCCTTTTTTGTAATCTCCTTGTCGTTCAAGGGCCTCTTCCTCACGCAGACGGTGATTTGGTTTTCGATGACCATGTCGTTGTCGCGTAACGGTTGGAATTCTAAAATTTCGCGGTATTCGTTGATCATGTTGGAGAATTCGAAATACGGGTTGTTCTGTTCTTGGGTGTGCAGGGCCTCCTTGATGGCTTTTTCGTCGGCTTGTCGCTGCCGGCGTTCGTCTCTGTTTTTCGCAATCAGTGCGATTTCCTTCAACGGTTTCGATTTTGGTTCCTGTTTGGCGTACATGCTCAGTTTCTTCGTTTTGGGCGATGACCGCGTTGGCGATGAATTTGGCGAGAATGAAAATTTGTAATCTACAAAAAAAACATATATATAAATTCTTGGATCTTGGAGGCGTTTCACTTCGTAGTACATTCTCAAAACATATATATGAATTATTACAATCTTTCAGACCTCATCAGTTTGTTTCAAATGCCAATTAGATGCGGAATTTATTCAATATTTATCTCATCTCACGTAATTGATGAATTACGAGAGGAATTAGGCTAAATGGAAAGACGAAGTTTAAAGGGACCTGAACTCACTTGGCCTTAGAAGAAAGCATAGTACAGGAAGAAGTGGGAAAAGGTCGTACAACAAATGAAGGTAAATTTGGACTGACTCTCCATGGATTGGAGGAGCCCTTCCAAACCTCACAAGGAGTGTAAAGCCACAGAAGAAGAAGAATATTAAGCATTACAAAATAAATAGAAACCTCGACACCCAATACGAGTAAAAGAAGATAAGATTAAGAAAGAAAGATAAAATAAGTAGAATGGTGTAAGAATTCCCATTTAGATAAATCGCAAAGTTGGCTGTAAATCTTTGTATGCAAGAATTCTTGCAATTACTCGAATCTGACGGGCGATTACAGTAATTGCAAAGAGAATAATTTATGCCGGCTGAAGGGATGTCTCCATAGTAAGAGACAGCTAGCTATATGATGAAAAAATAATCTGAGTGAATCACACTTGTTGAAAATTTATTGCTAAGATTTCTTATTAACAACATAGATTCATTTTTCATAACAAATTAAAGACGACGTAAGCGCCATCTTTTGCCTAATTTCAAGTGGCATCGTCAACGATGATGAATCGAGAATCATTGTTAAGTCCACTAAAGGAAGGCGAACTTGTCCTGTTTATGAGAATAGATTTATTTATATTTAATGAAACGTTGACGATGCCACTTGAAATTAGGCAAAAGGTGGCGCTTGCGTCGTCTTTAATTTATTATAGATTTATTTATATTAAATAAAAAATGATTTGAAAATACTCTTTTCTATTTAGATTTATTTATTTTATTGGAAATTTCATTTCTGTGATCAGTCCACAATAATGTGCGGTATAAACATAGTCCTAAATATATGACACAAAGAAGAAGGTTTCAACAACATCCCTAGAAAGTTTTACGAAGTCATCCCTCGAAATAAATATTTTACGTTTTTTTTTTGTTTTTATCCCTTGCAGAAAATTCGTATTTTCATCTATTCTTTGCAATTAGACTTTTGGCTAAGGACATTTTTTTAGTGGCTGTCTTCTTGTCATTAAGCACAGACTATTTGCTCCTAAACCAAATTATTCAAATGAGATTTCTTACACTATTCTATTTACTTTAGAATGCCTAATATTCATTGAAGGAAAAATCATTCCTTACAAAATGTTTTCATAATAAATCCAACGAAAAAAAAACAAACATTAAAATCTAAATATCCCTTCGAAGCAAAAATAACCTTCCTCTCGTAATTAGTAGTAATGAAAGCCGATTTCAGTGCTTCAATATTATGACTAGACAATACGAGTGTTGCAACATCTGCAAATTGAATCATTCTTGATTTATCTTTAATAAATAAATAGATATTATTTGATTTGGATGAATTTAGAAATCACTTTATATTTACTGCACTTTTGGAGGAAATTTACTTGCTTGCTTTATCTTCAGGTGATAAAATACTTTCTTGCCTTTCGCTTTTTTTTTTTTCTGTTCTTATATATTTGAAATTGTGGTTAATTGAAAGGAGACTTCAATGTGTAATGTAATATATATTAATTAGGTAATGATTTTAAAAAAATCTATTATTCATAAAACATGCAAGATTCGTAAATAAAAGCCCTTACTTTTATTCTTATATTCCTGATCGAGTTCACTGGCGGCCCAAGCCGGCATGCTCTCCCTGGACCGCGAAGTCGCCGGCGGCGTGTCCTGGGCGAATCTCAAGTTACCGGAAGACCCTCTCTCGGTCAGCAAATAGGGGAACATGGTTTTCCTTGTTTGGTACGTTGTATATTTTTGTGCGCGTGTGTCGCAAATCGCTGTCAGTTGTCAGGCGGTCGACGGGCCCGAGCCGCCCTCAATTTTCCGGAGACTCCGACGGGGCGAGGATTTCGCCGGGGGAACTTCGTGCCGGGGTTCGCCGGGGGGACGCTGACGTGACCGACTGCGAGCCTGCGAATGGGAATAAGGACCGTGACGTGATCTGTTTGTGAATTGAAAATTTTACATCAAAATTTGACAAGTGTGACAAATTGGTGATTGCATTTTTATTTTTCCTGGCTGTGGCTTTGTTAAAGAATTGAACGGGGTTTAATTATAATAAGAAATTTCGCGCGGAAAATTTGAAATATTTCTCCTTAAACCCAAAAATATTTCAAAGGCTTAACGTAAACAGAGATTTGGAAAGGTTTCCGAATCGTGTCATGGGATTTTTAAAATTTTGAAAACGAAATCATGGGTAAACGTGCGTGAAATGAACGAATCCGAAGTCAAAATCTGTTGGAAATTTACCGTTTGGTCACAATTCGCATTTAAAGTCCCAATTTTGAGGTTATAATTGATCCGATTTTCGACTAAATAAGCACATTGCGAGTATAAATCGTACACATGATGAAATAATCTTCTAATTTATGACGAAAGTTAACAAATTTGTTGCGATTTTTTCATTTTTTGCCATTGAATTCGAATTTTTATAAACATCATATGGTTTTGCCTTCTTCCTGCTGATGAAAGAGTACAGGTGCCTTTTACCGAAATTGCAATACAAATAGGGGAAATCTTTCCAAATTGTGTCACGGAATTTTTATTATTTTTAAAACGGAATCATGGGTAAACGTGTGCATGAAATGAGTCAACATTTAAAGAAAACTTACCGTTTGGTCACATTTCGCATTTAAAGTCCCAATTTTGAGGTTATAATTGATCCAATTTTCGACTAAATAAGCACAAAATAGGAATTGAAAGCCCCTGCAAAATTATTCAGTTCCTATTTTGTGCTTATGTAGTCGAAAATCGGATCAATTATAACCTCAAAATTGAGAATTGAAAGGAATTGAAAGCCCCTGCAAAATTATTCAATTCCTATTTTGTGCTTATTTAGTCGAAAATCGGATCAATTATAACCTCAAAATTGGGAATTGAAATGAATTGAAAGCCCCTGCAAAATTATTCAATTCCTATTTTGTGCTTATTTAGTCGAAAATCGGATCAATTATAACCTCAAAATTGGGACTTTAAATGCGAATTGTGACCAAACGGTAAGTTAAGACAATATAACTGGTATAAACAAAAGAAGGATTCGCTTTTTTTTTCAGTTCTTATATATTTGAAATTGTTTCAGTTAAAAAGGAGGCTTTCATCAAAATATAATAAGAGAAGGACGTGAATAAAAAAATGAAGAACCGAGTTTTAATTTATTCAAATAAATATGCGTTTATTCTTTTACTTGGCCCAAACGTAATCAAATTAATTATATGAATTTTTGGCTTAACGTTAAGCCAAAAATTAAATTCATAGGAGAAGGAAGAAGGCAAAGCCTTTCTGCCTTAACGTTAGACTCCATTAGGAATTACACTTTTTGTCACTTTGTTTGTATAAATTACTGATCACTTCTACTTCGTTATACATTGTGTAAGATTATAATAAAACACTTTTTTTAACTTTGTTTGTATAACAAAGTTAAAAAAGTGTTTTTTGTTGTTGTTTTTTTTTTGTTTGTATAACAAAGTTAAAAAAGTGTTTTATTGTTTGTATAACAGAATTTAATTATTATTATATTATAATTATAAAACTTATAAATATTTTAAAGTAAATTGTATCGAAAATTATCTGAAAAATTACGTGTACCTTAACATTAATATATTTCGTAATTAATAGTTCCGAAAATCTGTAATTAATACTAATTTTTCGGATAAAAAAGTTAAAAAAAAATATAAATCCCTTCATTTTTTTAGAACATATGTAATTATTTTCTTAGATCACAAATTACATCTAAAATCACCCATTAAACTGTTTTTTTTTTCTTGCTGTGCTTTTTTTGTTGAAATTGATAATTTCCACCTTGTTAAAATTCAATTTTCATTCTGAATCCATTGTTGTGAATTATTTACACCCATTATTTCCCATTCTGTGAGGTGTGCCTGAAATTACGCCAGATTTTCTGTTTCGCCACGCTCAAAAGGGATTTCGGAAAAGGCGTAAAATTGCCTATTTTTTTTTATTCTCTCGCCTGCATTTATACCTGGCATCCTTTATGCCGAAAATTCGGAATAACAGGCGCGAATCATTGATAATTGGGAAATTATATTAATGGCTAAAATTAGAGATAGAAATTATCATATCAAAGTAATATATTGTAATGTTTAAATTTATATGTATTACTTTTGTAAAGAGGAATTATCCGTTAAATAAACTATTATTATTAAAAAATGTGTAATTAAATAAGAATAATTTGAAAATAATTAATAATTTATTCCCTCTTTAGATACTGTGATATTTTTACTTACTTTAAAACAAAACCGTTTGGGAATGCACTTATCTTACTTATTAATTATTAATAGTTTAGGAATACTTAAATTATTGTATAATGTAATCAATTATAATGGAGAATTCCGTAAAATAAAGTTAAAGTTAAATGTTTAATTTAATTAGAAAAGAGTATTCATTCACTTGGTCACAGTTATTTAAATATATTAAATAAAAATGATTTGGAAACGTACTTACGTAGCGTAAGTCAAAAGTCACAGAGTTAAATGTAGAAATAATTTATTAATTATTTTCAAATATTTTTTTATTTAATATAAATGTTTAATTTAATTTGCTGCTGCATAGCAATAAAATATTGTATAATGCAACTATTTTTGAATCGGAAATATTATTATTATTATTATAATTATTGTACCCTTTCGTGTGTCGAAATTGTTTCTCTTCATTCTCCAGTTCTTTCCTTTACCAATTTGTTCCATTTATTTATGTTTTTTTTTTCCTGTACTTCTGTGTAGGTGATCTTCTTTTTTATTAGTATCTTGTCTATTACTTGCTCCCACTTTTTTTTTTGGCCTGCTTATTTTTCTTTTAAAAATATTTAATTATAAAAAATACGACATATAAAGCCATCTACAGACGCGTTTCGGGATTCCATCCCTCGTCAGTACAGCTCTGCTTTATATATTTACAAAGTTATTTATTAATTAAAAAGAGCTAAATGTGGAAATAATTTATTAATAATTTTCAAATCATTTTTATTTAATATAATTAAAAACGTACCGTTTCGGCCGCGATCTCCTGTCTAAACGATCGAAAAGACATTGACGGACGCGATTGCTGTGCGCAATATGAATTGTTTCCGGCAAGAAAAAAATATCGATTCGGATTTAAATAAACCTAAAAAAATTATTAATTCACTTGGTCGTAGTTATTAATTGAGATTGCGCGCAGCGATCGTGTCCGTCAATCGTTCAATTATTTATTATTAAACTACTTAATCGATTGCCCAGAGGCTGTTGCTTTAATTAATTTTCATATCCCCCACGCACTTAGACACCATAGATTTTTTCATACTCCTATTTCCAAAACGAATGTTATTGTTAAATCGCCAATATTTGCTATGTGTGATATTTACAAGAATTTACAATCTGTCGATCCTTCGCTTGATATTTTTAATATGTCTAATGCGAAATTATCTTTTAACCGTATTATTGAAATAATACACCGGTCTTAAAATTTAGAACTGTAATTATTTTTTTGTTAATTAGGCAATAGTTATTATTTAGTGTATATTTAAATAGCATACAACTAGAGATAGGAAATTTTGTAAAATAAATTTCTGTGGTTGTATTATAAATAAATAAATAAATAATTATACTACTTCACGGTCGTGATAAATACATTTCAAGTTGTGCACGAATACAATATATAAATCACTAGTGAATTACAGCTATTATTAATTGAGATTGCGCGTCCGTCAATCGGAGATCACGGGTGGGACGGTACGTTTTTAATTCCCTAGTAACATCAATCATTACGCTTTAATATTTCATGTCAAATTTGATCAAATTGTATTATGCGACAATAAACAAAAACTGCCCCAAGTAAGAAACGCGCCCCATTTTTATTCGAAGCCGTCGTTTAATATCCATTAGCTGGAAACGAAACGCGCGGAAGAAATTGATGAAAGTGTAATATTTTAATAAATCGATAATTTCACATTTCATCAACACATACCTCTCTAATACGAATTGATGAAGAAAAAATATGTAATAGCCTAATCGAAAAAAAAAAAATGCATACGGAAAATGTATACGAATTGATGAAGAAAAAATATGTAATAGCCTAATCGAAAAAAAAAAAATACCGAAAATGTATACGAATTGATGAAGAAAAAATATGTAATAGCTTAATCGAAAAAAAAATCCACACGGAAAATGTTAAGTTTAACGTGTATTTCATTTTTTGTCATCACAGTCTAGACATAGAATGTGATTTTATTTTATAACGTACACGTTAAACTTAACATTCCTGTGAGGAATATGTAAAATTTTGTAAACTTAACGTAATTGTAAATATCTCAATAAAAAATGATTATGTAGGTGTAAATTTAAGTTAACTATTTGATTCAATTTGCTATAAAAATTATGCTTAATATATAATTTTATTCAAATTAATTCATGCTGCAATTAATTTCTAACAAAAATCAGTTAAAATTTCTCGTAAAACTATGCATTTTATTCCATGAAAATTATCGAAATATTTTTTATATATATATTTTTGGATAATTATTTCATTTCATTGATAACACTTCGTTGTAGTGAAGTTTCCTTAGTAATTTCCGGTGAGTGTAATTCATATAATTCTAGAAGAAACCGCTGAAACCGAGCTGTGCCCGCAGCTCCCGAGAATAACTGACGGATTAACATGATAACGCGATAAGCGCGCTTAATTAGCGGATAAGAAATTTATGTCATTTTTGATATATTAATTAAAACCGAAAATACAATCTAAACAAATAATATTAATCGAAGTGACAGCATGCGAGAAGGTGTAAATTAAATCACGTAATACAATTGTGCTCCATTTTTTTTTTAATGTTTTTAGTCTGTTAGGATAATCAGGATTATTTCATACTCGAATTTACTTTTCTAACTTGAATTAGTAAAATTGACGTAATACACGAAAATTAACAATTTATTAAAATAAATTGATTTAATTTAAATTCCACTAATTAGTTTTTATCGTATTTCAAATTTATTACTTTGTATTTGTATTTTTTTTTAATAATTATTTTCAATTATTACATATAGTTTTAAAGAAGAAGAAAATAATACTAATAATAATAATCATTGTCCAACGGATATACCATAAAAGGACAAATATCAGAAAAAAAAAATACAATTCAATTAATTAATAACTAAAATATAAAATAAATAAAAAAAATATGATTGCAAATTAAAACACAATTGTGTTAAGTATACGAAATATTTATGTGGTTGAAACCGTACATAAACAACCATTTTCCGGCGTTGTAGCGTACATCGCCGGCGACGTTTTGTTGTTTTATGTACAAGCGCCCACTTATATACTTACTCCTATTGTCCTCGGGTCCTCCTCCTTCGCCACCCCCTCGCATCCCTTCGCGATGGTACCTTAATTCCACTTTGTGGGGCTTATCGTCGGACATCAATGTACTTTTCGCTTTCGGATCCTGCCAACTGACGGGACAGTGGCGGCGGCAACGGCCCGGCCCTTTGCTCACTTCACTCATTATCGACCAAACTTCGCAAGTCGACCAAGTCGACTTTAGACTTCGCCTCGGCTATCGGCAGTGTTTGGATGGAGAACATAAGAAGACGACCTCCTCTCTCTAAACCCGACTTATGGGGTTTATATTCCGCTGGAAAGAAGACGTGCGTGTTAATTTCTTGCCAATGTATTTTAACATTAAAAATTATTATAATTTTATTAAATAAATTACGATTTTCTTTTGTTTCCGAAAATTATATGAATTATTATTTTGGCTACCATGAAAACATTATGAAATTTTAATAGTTTTTATTTATGTCAGTAATAATTAATATTTCAATAAGATTCTCATAATGAATCATTAATTTATAATAAATTCTTATATAGACGCATTTTCTAATAATATAAGTGATTTTATTTCTAAAGACAAAAATAACAACGAAATTTTGATGATATGATATTTTGATGCTTAGAAAATCGTAAAAATATTTTTTTTCAGCAAAATAACTATTCCACGTTATTTCTAACATATTCAAGGGTGCATTAGAATATAATCAGATTTTTTTCTAAAGAAAAAAAATTTCATCGAAATTTCGATTTTTTACTGGAAAACGAGGATTTTGGTGGAAAAACCAAAATTCGCCGATTAACTTAAAATTATAACCAAAATGTTTGTAATGAATAGAAGCAATAATTTTATGAATTTTAATAACTTGGAGCAAATAGTTTTAGCACAGCCAACTTGTAAAGTTGACCTTTGAAAAATGAGCGAAAAATATGTACTACTTTGGGATTTTTTCTAGACAAGCATAAATGATTTATTTTAGTTATTTTAAGAGAAACATATGGATTAATCTTTTCTGAATACTATGCTTCATGTCCCAACGATCTGTTTTAACTATAAGCAAAGTTATCTTAGTTTAATCAGCAGCGCGTCTAAAAGCTTCAATCGGCGCGGTTTGTTTAAACCGTTCTCATAAGACCTCTTTGTAAATTTGACTCAATATTTAAAATATGTTTAAAAAACCATTAATATTTTTTACGCCCAAAAAAAAACTATACCACGTTCTTTCTAATATATTCAAGAGTGTTCTAGATTTTTTTAAGAATTTTTCTGGAGAAAAAAAATTTCATCGAAATTTCAATTTTTTTCAAGAAAAAGTGGATTTTCGTGGAAAAACCAAAAATCGCCGATTAACTTAAAATTATAACCAAAATGTTTGCAATGAATGGAAGCATCAATTTTGTAAATTTCAATAACTTGGAGCAAATAGTTTTTGCACAGCCTGCTTGTAAAGTTGACCTTTCAAAAATGAGCGAAAAAATTGTGCGAATTTGGGATTTTTTCTAGGCAAGCACGAAAGATTGATTTTAGTATTTTCAGGAGAGAAATATGGATAAATTATTTCTGAATCCTGTACTTCAAGTCCCAACGATCTATTTTATCTGTAAGCAAAGTTATCTTAATTTAATCGGCACTGCGTCTAAAAGCCTCAATCGGCGCGGTTTGTTTAAACCGTTCTCATAAGACCCCATGTAAATTTGACTCAATATTTAAAATATGTTTAAAAAACCGTTAATAATTTTTTACGTGGAAAATAACTATACCACGTTCTTTTTAATATATCCAAGAGTGTTCTAGATTTTTTTCAGAATTTTTCTGGAGAAAAAAAATTTCATCGAAATTTCAATTTTTTTCAGGAAAAAGTGGATTTTCGTGGAAAAACCAAAAATCGCCGATTAACTTAAAATTATAACCAAAATGTTTGCAATGAATGGAAGCATCAATTTTGTAAATTTTAATAACTTGGAGCAAATAGTTTTTGCACAGCCTGCTTGTAAAGTTGACCTTTGAAAAATGAGCGAAAAAATTGTGCGACTTTGGGATTTTTTTTAGAAAAGCACGAATGATTTATTTCAGTAATTTTATGATAAAAACATGGACTGATCTTTTCTGAATCATATGCTTCAAGTCCCAACGATCTGCCTGATCTATAAGCAAAGTTATCTTAGTTTAATCAGCACTACGTCTAAAATCCTCGATGGGGGGCGCTATTCGTTTAAATCGTCCCCGTGTAAATTTGACTTAATATATAAAATGCGCTTAAAAACCGTAAATGATTATTTTTCGACAAAATAATTATCCCACATACTTTCTAACATATTCAAGAGTAGTTTAGATTTTTTTTAAATATTTCTGAAGAAAAAAAATTCATCATAATTTCGATTTTCCGGGAAAAAAGGTGGATTTTTGTTGAAAAATCAAAACTCGCCGATTTACTTAAAATTATAACCAAAACTTTCGCAATGAATGGAAGCATCAATTTTGTAAATTTAAATATTTTGGAGTAAATAGTTTTTTCATAGCCAGCTTGTAAAGTTGACCTTTGAAAAATGAGCGAAAATTTTGTGCGAATTTGGGATTTTTTCCAGACAAGCACGAAAGATTAATTTTAGTATTTTCAGGAGAGAAATATGGATAAATTATTTCTTAATCCTATACTTCAAGTCCCAACGATCTATTTTATCTGTAAGCAAAGTTATCTTAGTTTAATCGGCACTGCGTCTAAAAGCCTCAATCGGTGCGGTTTGTTTTAACCGTTCTCATAAGACCCCATGTAAATTTGACTCAATATTTAATATATGCTTAAAAAAACGTTAATGATTTTTTTTGCGTAAAATAACTACATCACATTTTTTCTAATATATTCAAGAGTGTTCTAGATTTTTTTCAGAATTTTTCTGGAGAAAAAAAAAATCATCGAAATTTCAATTTTTTTCCAGGAAAAAGTGGATTTTCGTGGAAAAACCAAAATTCGCCGATTGACTTAAAATTATAACCAAAACTTTCGCAATGAATGGAAGCATCAATTTTGTAAATTTGAATATTTTGGAGTAAATAATTTTTGCACAGCCAGCTTGTAAAGTTGACCTTTGAAAAATGAGCGAAAAAATTGTGCGAATTTGGGATTATTTCCAGACAAGCACGAAAGATTTATTTTAGTAATTTTAGGAGAGCAATGTGGAGTATTCATTCCTGAATCCTATGCTTTAAGCCCCAACATTCTATCTCACCTATAAGCAAAGTTATGTTAGTTTAATCAGCACTGAGTCTAAAAGCCTCAATCGGCGCGGTTTGTTTTAACCGTTCTCATAAGACCCCGTTGTAAATTTGACTCAATATTTAAAATATGCTTAAAAAAACGTTAATAATTTTTTACGTGGAAAGAAAAACTATACCACGTTCTTTCTAATATATTCAAGAGTGTTCTAGATTTTTTTCAGAATTTTTCTGGAGAAAAAAAATTTCATCGAAATTTCACTTTTTTTCCAGGATTTTCGTGGAAAAACCAAAATTCGCCGATTAACTTAAAATTTTAACCAAAACGTTTGCAATAAATGTAAGCATCAATTTTGAAAATTTCAATAACTTGGAGCAAACAGTTTTTACGCAGCCTGCTCATAAAGTTGACATTTGAAAAATGCGCGAAAAAATTATACGACTTTGGGATTTTTTTCCAAGTAAACACGAATGATTTATTTTAGTAATTTTAGGAGAAAAATATGGATTAATCTTTTCTAAAGCCTATGCTTCAAGTCCCAACGATCTGTCTTATCTATAAGCAAAGTTATCTTAGTTTAATCAGCAGCGCGTCTAAAAACATCAATCGGCGCGATTTGTTTAAATTAAACGTTGTCATAAGACTCCATGTAAAATTCAGTAATTATTTAATATTTGCTTGAAATAGCATAAATTATTTTTTTCGGACAAAATAACTATCCCACGTTATTTCTAACATATTCAAGAGTATTTACAAAAATTGCAAATTCAATTCAATTCATTGTAATTTAAATTTGACTTAATATTTAATAGGTTAAATTCAACTTGTACGTTATTTTTTATCATCACAGTCTAAGCAGTTTTTAATAGATATATAAATACATAGAATGTGAATTAAATTAATAACGTAAACGTTAAACTTAACATATTCCGAATAAATTCCTCACTTAGCCCGTAGTGAAACATTTTTAATTAATATTGATATAAAATTAAAACACTTGATTTTTTTATGTATCATAGATTAATCTGTGAATGATTTTTTATGCTTCACAGATTAATCCAAGTGTTTTAATTTTATATCATTATTAGTTAAACTTAACATTTCTCATACGGAATAGCTCCGATAAATTAATTTCCGCCCAATCCTTAATTTCAGTTGCATGCTATATGCAACTTTATTCACAAAAGTGTATTAAATTGATCTGATTAACCTACTTGTATATACAGGGTGTCCCGTTAATGTTGGGAAGTGGCTTAACCTCAGGTTTCTGGGACCAAAATATGATGTCTTTTATATTATTATTAAATTAATTAAATAAATAAATAATGTAGACTGAAAAATATCGAAGAATAATAATGTTTAGTATTCCGAATTTTATACTGTTTTGTTCTAAGTGCAAGAAGTTTTTTCACGATTTACGTATAATTGTTCAAATGAAACTTAAACTGTTGAAAGAGTAAATTTGTTTTTGAATTTTGAAATAGACAAATTTAAGAAATGACATGAACGCCTGTGACGTAATCAAAATCATAAAATGCTAATAAATAGATGGACCCACCGTATAAATAATCATATATATAGAAATAGAATGTGTAAATAATTTATTAATTATTTTCAAATCATTTTTATTTAATCATATATATCTACCAATCCTGAATCCCGATTAAATCTGAAATTGGCTTACGCCAAGACTCATAATCATCTTCTTCTTCTTGCGGATTTTATGGCCCCAGCCTTTCAGCTCTGTTGACCGACTCATAATCATGATTAAGGTAACCTAAAAATGTCTGCCAATTTTGACAGATTGACTCATACACGTACAACTTCACGTCGATTGGGGATATTCGTGAAGTTGTTTACAGTTGAAAGAGATCATAGAAAGAGATGGTTGGATAGAGATTTGATGGAAATAACCAACTATGGAATTCTAAATGAAACGATGTTGCTACAGCGAATATTCTCTCTCTATCAATTGCTGTTTGGAATCACTCTATCTTCATTTTAATCTGGGCCCGTATTCTTGAAATTGTTCGAACGTTTCGGTCGTATGAAATCTGTCATTTAGATAGGAATTTACATGTGAATTTGACAGTTGCGTACGACCGAAACGTGCCATCAATTTCAGGAATAAGGCCCCTGATAACTAAACTAGAATCCTGCCCCAAGTGTGGATTTAGAATCGATGAAATTGATAATTTAGAAGAATGTTTATTATTGCGAAACTTGTGTTGCTTCATCCAGAAAATATCAAGTATTTAGATTTGCCTATATTACCAAGAATTGTAACGAAATACTTTATCTCTATGACCGAAATTCAAATTGAAAATATTTTATTAGTCATTCGGATTGTTCATAAATTGCAGCCCCTTTTTTTATAATATAGGATAATGTTTCAAATGAGAAATGTGTATATATTAAAAATATTGTTAAATATATTTTTTAACATTTCTCAAAGCAGAAAAAACTTCTGATTTATACAGGACAGAAAAACGTATTCATATTCGCGCGTTATAATCATAGATACAAACAAATCTCTAAAATAAACTGGAATTGTTTTAATTTAATTGGAAATTCCTTTTAAATATTCCAATCTGGAATATGGTATTGTAATAAATGCAATTTTTATAATTAAGACCTTTAAAAATTAAATTTTAGTAATCGAATAATATTAGTAATCGAGTATTACTAATTTTGTCATTTTAAGTATTTAAAACGAAAAAGTGATTTAAAATTTATGTTTATTAATAAAAGGGAAGTTATTCTTGAAATGTTTATAATAAGTAACATTAATAAAATTATAATATACTAAATTTAGCAGTAATAAAAGATCGATTAAATTTTAGTATTCCGTAGCTTGTGTTGCCTATTCTAAAAAATGTCAAATTATTATTTGAAAATTGTGTCTAATAATCAATCAATATATAAAAAGAGGATGATTAGAAATGTAATTTCTTTAATATTTAATTATAAACAGCTTAGTTATTAAATTTTTTCTGTAAATCGATTAGGAAGTTTAAAATAAATCGATAAAGCAGTTGCCTTTACGTCGTTCGCGTTCCGAGACTAGACACGAGAGCGGCCGTGCCCGCGATCGCCGAGTGAAATCAACAGTCGGTTCTGGAAGTCTGACGAAGGACATTAGTGCCCGGGTTTTCGCAAAACCCCCGCAAAAAATACACGAAACGGAACCCCGAATATTAGTGTGAACGACGAAAAGGACGCACGCGAACATGTCTGAGGAAATCGCGGAAAACGGACACGCCAACGGCGGAGACGTCCCCGAGATCGAGCTCATCATCAAGGTACTGTAAAGAGTGTGCGGGGCGTGTCAACTGTCGCGGCTGGTTTTCACGAAATTGCAGTTTTTTTGAAAGGGTTTTTTGAAGGGTTTGTTGTAATTGTGGGGTTTGTTGAGAAATGGTTTCGTGTGGAAGGGTGGGAGCGTGTGGGTGAGGTTGTGAAAGGGACTGAAACGGCGCATCCATGTTGTGTGTTAACACAATGGCCTTGGCAATAAGTGCAACGGGCTATTTTAAAAAAATACAAATAAGGAATGGGATTTGCGCGCCAGGGAGCCCTTTGTTGCGGGATTTCGCTAATGAATGGTTTAACTTATTTAAAATACATCAATAATATATTAAATAAAACATCAATAATATTAGGAATTGTTGAGAAAGTTTCACTTGGTTTGTTTTACACGCAAAAAAATATTTTCGGCACTTTTCCATTATCAAAAAAGTACCGAAACTAGTTGAAAATAAGATTTTTGCGTGTAAAACAAACCAAGTGAAACTTACTCAACTATTCCTAATATCACTAAAATGTTTTACAAAATACCAGTAATGAGACTCAAATTGAAAAAAAAAAAATCATTCTGTTATTTCTAGTGATGGGCAAAGTCGATCTTTTATTATTGCTAAATTATGTATATTATAATTTTAAGAATGTTACTTATTATAAAAATATCAAAAATAACTTCCCATTTATTAATAAACATAAATTTGAAGTTACTTTTTCGTTTTAAATACTTAAAATGACACATTTAGTAATACTCGATTACTAATATTATTCGATTTTGCCCAACACTAGTTATTTCAAACATAATTGATGTATAATTAGACTTGAAATAACAGAATGATTTTTTTTATATATCATCTTTATTGTAGAATTTACATTAAGTATAATACAATACATTTTATATAATATTATTACTAATTGGCTATCGACCATCGGTCTTTCAGCCAGATTTTTTTTTATTTTTTCGTAAAAAAAATAAATCGAATTTCATTTGTGTAATAATGTTTTTTTTTCCTGGACACAATTTTATTAATATTTATATAATTCATGAACCATACACCTGAAAAAGTAGAAAGGGTCACTGAAAATACAGGGAGGTTTTTTTATCAGTATACATTAGGGAATATACCTGCAAAAATGCGAGTCAGACGCATTGAATCGATTAATGTGTGTATGTTTAGTTGATTATTTGGCATATGTGTGTTCAGTTCCGTGTTATATGCAACTAAACACACATACATCAATGTGTTTGACTCTCGTATTTTGCAGGTATACATAGGGGAAATGTATACTGATAAAAAAAGCTCTCTGTATATATATATATATATATATATATATAATTCATACGAACCCCACAAATATGAGGATTATAAGGATTCGAGAAGAAGAAGAAGAATATAATTCATACGTAACAATATTACAGACTTAACTAATTTTAGTGGAATAAATAAATAAACCGTGTATTTTAAGCGAATTCAAACAGTTGAGAATGGATTAATAACCTGAAACTTTTCAAAAATTCATAATGTATCAATATTCTTATTCTATTACTGCATTTTTATCCTTGACGTCACTGTAAAGTAATAATAATAAAATAATAAATAAATTGACAGTGTACTTCTTGATATTGTTTTAATTTTATACTAAACCAACATCATCAGCAGAAAAGGGTCAAATAGTTGATTGATTTCTGTTTATTAGTAGAAAAACGGTAAAAGGTTGTTGACATTTCTATCTATTAGTAGAAAAATGCCAACAATTGTTAACATATTTCTATCTATTACTAGAAAGACGTCAAATAATTGTTGACGAATTTCTATGAATTAGAAGAGAAACGTCAAATAATTGTGGACGTATTTTTATGAATTAGTAGAGAAACGTCAAATAATCGTTGACGTATTTCTACGAATAAGAAGAGAAACGTCAAATAATTGTTGATCAATTTCTGTTTATTATTAGCAGAAAAAACGACAAAAGATTGTTGATTTCTATGAATTAGTAGAGAAACGTCAAATAATCATTGAGGTATTTCTATGAATTAGTAGAAAAACGTCAAATAATTATAATATTTCTATTTATTACTAGAAAGATGTCAAATAATCGTTGACGTATTTCTATTAATTAGTAGAGAAACGTGAATTAATCATTGACGTATTTTTAGGAATAAGAAGAGAAACGTCAAATAATTGTTGATTAATTTCTGTTTATTAGTAGAAAAAACGACAAAAGATTGTTGACATTTCTATCTATTAGTAGAAAAACGTCAAATTATTGTTGATTGATTTCTATCTATTAGAAGAAAAACGTCAAATAATTATAATAGTTCTATCTATTATTAGAAAGATGTCAAATAATTGTTGATGAATTTTTATGAATTAGTAGAGAAACGTCAAATTATTGTTGATTGATTTCTATCTATTAGAAAAAAAACGTCAAATAATTGTTGATGAATTTCTATGAATTAGTAGAAAAACGTCAAATAATTGTGATTAATTTCTGCTTATTAGTAGAAAAACGACAATATATTGTTGATATTTCTATCTATTAGTAGAAAAACGTCAAATTATTGTTGATTGATTTCTATCTATTAGAAGAAAAACGTCAAATAATTACAATATTTCTATCTATTATTAGAAAGATGTCAAATAATTGTTGATGAATTTCTATGAATTAGTAGAGAAACGTCAAATTATTGTTGATTGATTTCTGTTTATTAGCAGAAAAAATGACAAAAGATTCTTGACATTTCTTTATATTAGTAGAAGAACGTCAAATAATTATAATATTTCTATCTATTATTAGAAAAATGTCAAATAATTGTTGACGAATTTCTATGAATTAGTAGAGAAACGTCAAATAATTGTTGATTAATTTCTGCTTATTAGCAGAAAAAATGACAAAAGATTCTTGACATTTCTTTATATTAGTAGAAGAACGTCAAATAATTATAATATTTCTATCTATTATTAGAAAAATGTCAAATAATTGTTGACGAATTTCTATGAATTAGTAGAGAAACGTCAAATAATTGTTGATTAATTTTTGTTTATTAGCAGAAAAAATGACAAAAGATTCTTGACATTTCTTTATATTAGTAGAAGAACGTCAAATAATTATAATATTTCTATCTATTATTAGAAAGATGTCAAATAATTGTTGATTAATTTCTGTTTATTAGCAGAAAAAATGACAAAAGATTGTTGACATTTCTTTATGTTAGTAGAAGAACGTCAAATAATTGTTGATTGATTTCTGTTTATTAGTAAAAAAAATGGTCAAATAATGTTGACGTATTTTTTATGAATTAGTAGGGAAACGTCAAATAATTTTTGATTATTATTTTTTTAATATTAATAGAAAAACGACAAAAGATTGTTGACATTTCTAACCTCAAATAATTGTTGACATATTTCTATCTATTACTAGAAAGACTTCAAATAATCGTTCTTGTATTTCTATTTATTAGTAGAAAAACTTACTACATAACCAACAACAAAAAATAGAAAGTAAAAAAATAGCTTTAGCGCCATTTAAAAAAAAATAATAGGATTTTGTGAATAAAATAATACAAAGTACTTAATAAATAAGGTCTAACATTCTCAATAATCACATTTTTATTGAAATGAATTATACAGGACTTTGACACGTCCTAACTTAATTAGTAACTGAACCATCGAAGACGGTAGCTGGCGTGCAGGACCCTATATAAAAATAGAAATAGAAATGCCCGGGAAGTAGTTGTTTTAATGTGCATTTGTTTAACGTACTTACGTAACGTAAGTCAATAGTCACAGAGCTAAATGTGGAAATAATTTATTAATTATTTTCAAATCATTTTTATTTAGCCCTATATAAACGTAAAATTGTATCTACAACGGTAATTACCTTTAATGTTTTAAGTTTATAAGGATACGAATTTGTTATAAAAATTAACGCCGTTTTCGATTACGAAATTTCATCACCTGTTTCTGGCTTATCTTATCTATAGACTTGAGGGAACAACATTAATGGAAAGGAAGCCGATGTTCTCATGCACATACTCATATTTCACGAATAATAATAAAAATGGTTTTCCTGCCGAAGTTGTTTTTCCTGTTTTGCGGTTTTCTAACTGAAAGGCGATTTAATCTCGCAATTATCATTTGTTTTCCGAGATATTCACAATTTCCAAATAATTTTCCGATTAGATACGATATTTATACTTTTTTGAAACTAATTTTCGTTACATAATCTATTTCTCACTTAACACTGCTCAATATTTGAATTGGGACGCTTACAAGGACATATACAGGGTTATTCACGTTATAGGAAACAGAATATTGTAGCAAAAGTACGCCAGTTGCATAATGCAAGGTGTACATTATGTAATTCAATGTCCGGCGGAGTATTTTTCCGGGAAGTAGTTGTTTTAATGTGCATTAGTTTACAGTAACGTAAGTCAAAAGTTCGCCAATTATATATTTACTTTTTCTTAAATTAAATTAAATCATTGTTTTTTTTACTAACAATTTTTTTTGTTTGAATTTATATTATATTAATTTTTTGTAATTAAATTTGTAAAAATGGATTTCCGTTAATAAATAAATCATAATAAATAAAAGACTAGTCATCCATACGCTAGATGAATGGTGGCTGAACATTTTATTAAATTCGATTGTTTTGATATCGCATTTACCCTTCCCTATTTTACCCCAGCAAATTATTGGATGTTGCGTTCCACACAAATCGATATCTGCGAATTCGTGCCCCAATACACAGCTCGTATAATATCGCCCCGCTCTACGTGATAGTGTGAATGCGGTTATTCAATCGCGCAGGGTATTAAAATGCATAATATGTAAATGAGCGCGTTTTTTTTTTGTTGTTGTAGATTGTAAATTCATTCGGTAATATTTGCGATTGTTTCGTTACAAAATCATGTAAATAATGTTGTTATAACGCTGTTCTTATTTAATTTTACTGTTATTTAACCGTATTTAATACACATTCTGATTATTTCGTAGGCACAGATAGTTAAAGCATTTATGCCCGTTTGCACCGATTTTACTTTAAGGCCTCCTTAGTTAAGGATTCCTTAAAAGTTAAGGAAAGAATAGTAGAGATTGGATTGCACCGCTCATATAAAATCTCCGCTTAGTTAAGGTCTCCTTAGTTGGGGGAAAATCTAGTGGAAAGTTAGTGCCTAACTTCATGTCGTCTATTATTCTCGCTTCCTAACCTTGAAATCATAGAAAATTATTATTAATTTTAGAAAATCACAACTATTTCGGAGAATTATTACCGTTATAAACATTATAGAAATCAAAAGAAACTTTAAATAATATATTTATTTAAGAATGTATACATTTCACCATTTTTTTATAACATTATCGCTCGCTTTTTCTACTTTATTCGTTATCTATAAATTTATAGGTTAGAATCAGCTGTACGTCAACGCTAAGGAAGCCTTAGTGAAGTTAAGCCGCCAACATCGGCGGCTTAAATTTAAGGAGACCTTAGACATCGTGCGCGCGCGGTGCAAACCAAATGACATATGTTAAGGATTACTTAGCACTAAGGAGTACTTAAACAAGGCGGTGCAAACGGGCATTAATAACATATTTTAGGCAAGTTTTTGCAGCCAAAGATATTTTTTTTAAAGAAAATTGAAATATTTGAACTTTTTTTCATTTTTTTTTACTTTTTCCAGTCCAACTTTGAAAATTCGAAAAAAATATTTCTAAGCGAAATAAAAACTTTCTGACAATGGATTCGTGTTTAGCACACTTTAAACTATCTCTGCACGTAGTTTCAACCAAATGCAACGAAAAATATTTTTTTTAAAGAAAATTGAAATCTTTGAACTTTTTTCATTTTTTTCAATCGAACTTTGAAAATTTGAAAAAAATATTTCTAAGCGGAATAAAAACTTTCTGGCAACGGATTCGTGTTCAGCACACTTTAAACTATCTCTGCACGTAGTTTCAATCAAATGCAGCGAAAATTATATTTTTTTAAAGAAAATTGAAATATTTGAACTTTTTCATTTTTTTCAATCGAATTTTGAAAATTCGAAAAAAATATTTCTAAGCGAAATAAAAACTTTCTGGAAACGGATTCATGTTCAGCACACTTTAAACTATATCTGCACATAGTTTCAACCAAATGCAACGAAAAATATATTTTTTTAAAGAAAATTGAAATCTTTGAACTTTTTCATTTTTTCAATCGAACTTTGAAAATTCGAAAAAAATATTTCTAAGCGGAATAATAACTTTCTAACAACGGATTCGTGTTCAGAAAACTTTAAACTATCTCTGCACATAGCTTTAATCTAATGCAGCAAAAAAAAAATAGAGTAAATTGAAATATGTTATAAATTGTGTCAAATCTTAATTTAATTTACATTTTGTCGGTATTTATTTATATAAATATTATTTGAATATTATTGATATCATCCGATAGGCCCCTCTGAGACAAACAAATTTTATTCGAAACATTTCTTGATAAGATTCTTAGTTTTCAATATATTTAATTGTCTCAAGATAAAAAAATCACCCTGTATATATATATATATATATATATAAAAATAATAAATATTACGAAGATGTTTTCGTTTGTTTTCCTTTCAAGGAATTCTTTTACGCTATATGATTCTAATTCAATTAATAAAAATCAGATTTTTTTTATGAGGGGAAGATCAATTCGAAATTGAGGCATTAATTAGTTTTATATGCATTGAGAAATTTTCGTGAGTCCCAAAGAACCCACTGTTAACTTTTGCAAAACATTAATTTTTGAACCTTTAATATATTCCACAATTATTACATAATTACCAACCGCATTGGTTCCTTTGTTTGTCAGAACAAATGTCCTCACACAAAACACAAATTGCGATGGCAAATGCGCGCTATAATTACACCTGCTAAATTTAGAATCGAATTGAATGAAAATTTTGCCCGTCGCGGACGTAATTTCTAAATTTGTACAATTTACATATAAACCGAAAATAGCCAAACGCGTATGAATAGAATTTCATTATTTGCTCTTTCAAAACCCACCAGTTGTTTTAATTAAAGCTGTTAGCCATGATTTCCAATAGCAATCATTTTAATTAAAAGCAAATTATTGGACACGTTCAAAGTTTAAATAAATTAAATAGGTTTTTTTTATTTAAAAATATATGAAAACATAATAAAATTCTTACAAAATTCTGTATCCCCCGTAACCCTAATATCCTTCCTAAATACAAACATCCTACAATCACCATTCCTCAATTCATTTGCGCAAATCATGCTAGCTAGCTAGCATAGATTTTTCTTTAACTTCATCATAAATTCACGACTGGGCAGAAAGACCTCTGGTCGATAGCCCAGACAGACTAACGCATAAATGTAATTAATTAATTATTAATAATAATAATTTATTACGGAATCACCTTTTTATAAAAATAATATAAACAAAAAAATATATATATTCCAGTGTTACAATAAATCAATGTATATGCAAATAATTAAACCACAATTAAGAAATAATGTAAAGCGAAAACAAACAAAAAATAAAATGAAAATGAGATACAACAAAATAAATAAGAATTATATATAGAAGTACAAAATTGTATCGTATGTAAATGTTATTGTAATTGTACTATGCAATTGTCTGAATGAAGATATATACATATATCTTTAAAAATTAAAATAACAACAAAAAAAGGAATGATATTTATAATTTTTATTTTTTATTTTATTTGTCAATAATAAACCACAGAAGCGGAATAACCGATATTTATTTTCAATATATTCCTGTATTTATTTATTCAATTCAAAAGTACCGATAATTATCTAAACTTGCGTGAAATTTCCTCTTTTCGTGCTTTTCGCAACCTTCGGGCGGGAGTTCGTTCATTCGCGCTCGGCTAGCTCTGTCTGTCTACCCAAATGCCCCCTAAATTGCTGACCTGACACGACAAACCTCATTGTCTGCAGTTTCGAATAACGGTTAACGATTCCGCTTTAATTGTCGCGTCTGCGATTTATTTTTTTTATTTCACATTGTGTATCGAATTTCATTGTTTTCATTAACTTACTTAGGTTTTTTGTTGAAATTTAATACATTTTCCAATAAAGGTGTGATGTTTAATAAAAATCGAAAAAAATCTATTGAGTATATTTTCCGGTAGGATATTTGCTTAATATTTATATTTAATAAATTTATAATTTAATAAAAATCGAAAAAAAATTCTATTGAGTATATTTTCCGGTAGGATATTTGCTTAATATTTATATATTAAATATATATTAAGCAAATATCCTACCGGAAAATATACTCAATAGCATTTTTTTTTCTTTTTCGATTTTTATTAAGCAAATATCCTACCGGAAAATTTATTATAAGAATACGAAAATATTTTTAGCAATTGATTTTATACGAACGGTCCTAAATCAATTTTTATTACAGTCTCCGGGGTCAATTGTTTTTTTTTTTCCGGTACCGGCTTTTCAATTCCATATTTAATCACGATCGTTCTGTTTTTTTGTATTCCACATCCGAAAAAGCGAGGACAATCGATCCCGTTCGTTTCGTTTTCTCTCAGCGCTGCCAACGACCGAGTCTCTCTGCACGGGATTGGAAAAAAAAACTGTCACTTTCTCCGACGCCATAAAGTTCATGAATCATTCACTTTTCATTCCGTACAAAAAAAAGTAAGTAGTGGCCGACCTTTACGTCTAAGCTTTTGCTGGAATATTTTCTACGATGGCAATTTCGAAAACATGAAGGGTATGTATGAACGGCGATTTTGTTAGGAATTTACTTTTGTATAACAGATTCGTAAAGATATTTTGTTTTAACGTGTACGTTATTTCGTAGCATCACAGTCTAAACAGCTAGAAACATTTTGGAATCACACATTTAATCGTTCTTCGCCGGTCATTTGATATCTTTTATGACAAAAATTATGACCAATATTGTAAAAGGTAATATAAAAGCTGATCCTTGTGGGATACCAAATAGTATTTAATTTCGAGAAGAACCCTACTTCTCCAGCGTTTCTGGTGGGGAGTCGCAGGTATTGAACACTTCGGCTCCCCAGAAACTCATGAGAAAACTGAAAAGGCTCCTTGTGGGATACCAAATAGTATTTAATTGCGAGGAGAAAAACCCTCCTTCTCCTGCGTTTCTGGTGGGGAGTCGCAGGTATTGAGCACTTCGGCTCCCCAGAAACGCAGGAGAAAACTCAATCAATAGATATACATAGAAAGTTAATTAATGGGAATGACCGATGTGGTTCAGGTATAAAGTTAACTCATCGCAGACCCGCCAATGGGTACATTCACAAATCCAATTGTTAATTAATGGCTCTAGCTTCGAAGCCCTGTCGACCAGTCTCGGCAGTGGGACACGTTATACTTTTTTCCGTACGGAATATCCCCGATTATAATTTTTTTGAAATTATTTACAATAAAATACACGTTATGGTCAAGGAGCTAATCCTCGAGACTTGTGGTACACCCTCTCAGCCAGGGGGCCAAGATGAAACTTCATTTTGTTATCAGGCGTAACTTCTGAATATTTACAGTTTTTTCATACTTTTCAAAACAACTGTTTCTTCAGAAATTTACTTTTGAATAATAGATTCCCCGTTATACAAATAAATTCTTAAAGTACATCAAGCACACAGAAACGCAGGAGAAAAATCCAACTAAATAGCATTTGTGTGAATCACCTTTGTTTCATTTTATTTAATTAAATAGCATTTGGTATCCCACAAGGATCATTTTTTATAATATTTCCCACAATATAGGTTTACTCGTCAATTGACATGTGTAATAAAAAAAGAGGAAATAATAACACGTTTATTGTTGTTTATTCTTCTGAACTTCTTGAAAACCACCCCTGTGAGCTCACCACCATCAGCGTTCAGAATGATTTTTTATATACTCAATTTAATTATTGCATTACTTACAACAACAAAGTAATTTTTGCTATATACCTAATTTTTTATTCCATTACTTACAACAACAAACTAATTTCTGCTATATACCTATTTTTTTTATTTCATCACTTACAGATTAGCTTCTTTTTTAACGTACTTAATAAACTCAGTAATTAGATCATGAATGCGTGTTGATTTATTTATGAGCATCCGGAGATAACGGACTGTGATTTTTTTACCAACCGGAGAAATTCCAGTACAGAGAAGACGTTCCCGTCCTCTGATTGAGATGTTAATGATTTCCAACTCTTGCGCGGAATTGCAAGAATCCACGATTTCATTCCAACAAAGAGACAACCATCAATCTCTCGAATTAATCATCCAGAGAAGGTGAAATCCATTCCGACGACAGTCCATTTCTCCACTAACGATTAAGCAACCTTGAGGATCGCAACTTATTGGATGGTTAGAAAAATCGCCGGTGCTCTCACATGATGATGATTAGTCACCGTTTGAATTTTTAATGAAAATTATGTAATTGACGTAAATTTTCGTGCTCGCTCAGAAAAGGAAAATACGGTCGTGTAATGGATAGTCATCTCAGGCGGCGGCGGCGGCAGAGTGTGGCTATCTGGGCAATCTTTTGTCATGCGTCACCGCCGGACAATAAAAATTACGCCCCGTATCGAGAAACTGATCGTTATAATTAATTGCGCTCGTTACTTTTCCTTTTTTTCTTCTGCTACTTCTTATTAAGTCGGAGGACCACACTTACAGTTGGACTTTCATTTTTTTTTTATATATATAATTAAAAATGATTTCAATGTGTTAAAAAAGTGGTGATGCGATCAAGTGTATGTTAATTCTAACTAATTTATTGCTTTAATTGGTGTTAATGACATTATTTTTGTTTCAACTACTCTTAGACCTAAATAAAACAAAAAATCCAAAAATATTCCTTCTTGAAACAAAAAAAAAAACAATAGTTTCAAAGATATTTAACCGACTCCATACTTTTTGAACACTACAGGTTGTTAATTAATAATTACTTCTGCGGTGACAATCGACGTGTCACCATTTTATTTTCGTTTATTCACGATTTTCGTGTAAATGCGTAGAAACATTGTGGAATCACACATTTAATCCTTCTTCACCGGTCATTTATGACAAAAATTATGACCAATATAATAAAAGGTAATATAAAAGCTCCCCTACACCACCATTATGGTAATTGGGGATTTTAGATTATATATATATAATTTTTGAACACCCTGTAGTGTTTAAAAAGTATGGAGTCGGTTAAATATCTTTGAAACTATTTACCGGATTAATATGAAATTTGTCACATTCATATTAAATATATAAATAACTGTGACCAAGTGAATGAATACTGTTTTCTATTTATATTGTCACATGTATTTGATAAAAATTTGAAAGCTGTCATTTTTTTTTAGGTTATAGCGCCAACTTGACTTTTTTTTAAATGGCATGGATACTCAAAATTATGCTCATTTGACAGCTTATTCTTTTGTCTACATGAGTATAGTATTTCAGGCGAGACAGGAAATTTTTTCTCACATACTCAAATAAATCGTCATCCGCAAAGGCGAAAAACATGCATCTTGCATAATTTTTCGCAAAAAAAGATCAAGATCAAGCAGATCTTGTTTTTTTTTATTAATTAAAATTAAAAGATCAAGATCAAGCAGATCTTGTTTTTTTATAGATTTTTTTTATTTTTACAATTTTTGTAATTATTTTAAAAGATGTTTGAAAACTAATGTCATTATTTTTGTCACGTGTAATAAATGGCGAGACATCTTTGTCATCAGCATGTTTTAAGCTCTGCAAAATTTCGTCTTGTTTCATTTCCAAGATGATGTTTTCAGGAAAAAAAATAATAATAATGCGCAGCATGGAGGCTGTGCATTATTATTTTTTGACGCGGGGTATATTAATTAGTCATATTGATCCGATAAATAGTTCCGAAGATATTTCACCGATTCCATACTTATTGAACTTCCTGTATATTCTTAATCTGAACATTCAATTTAAAATTAAAATCTAACGCTCTCTGAAATTATATTTAACATAACACACAAAACAAACCCATGTTTGTTGAGCCTATCACAAATAGAACGCTTTTTTTACATATTACTAATAATACCTTGCATGTAATCAAGATAAGATTAACTAATTATTAAAGATAAGATTAAAACCTCACCCCATTATAATTACTTCTGCGGTGACAATCGACGTGTCACCATTTTATTTTCGTTTATTCACGATTTTTGTGTAAATGCGTAGAAACATTGTGGAATCACACATTTAATCGTTCTTCGCCGATCATTTGATATCTTTTATGACAAAAATTATGACCAATATTGTAAAAGGTAATATAAAAGCAGATCCTTGTGGGATACCAAATTGTATTTAATTGCGAGGAGAAGAAACCTCCTTCTCCAGCGTTTTTTTGGTGGGGGAGTTCGGCTCCCCAGAAAAGCAGGAGAAAACTGAAAAGGCTCCTTGTGGGATACCAAATAGTATTTAATTGTCAGGAGAAGAAAAGGAAACATTGTGGAATCACAGATTTAATCGTTCTTCGCCGATCATTTGATATCTTTTATGACAAAAATTATGACCAATATTGTAAAAGGTAATATAAACGCCGATCCTTGTGGAATACCAAATAGTATTTAATTGCGAGGAGAAGAACCCTCCTTCTCCTGCGTTTCTGGTGGGGAGTCGCAGGTATTGAGCACTTCGGCTCCCCAGAAACGCAGGAGAAAACTGAAAAGGCTCCTTGTGGGATACCAAATAGTATTTAATTGTCCGGAGAAGAACCCTCCTTTTCTTCTCCTGACAATTAAATACTATTTGGTATCCCACAAGGAGCCATTTCAGTTTTCTCAGCGGCCACATCTAATACTAATAATACTAAATCTTTATTATCTGATATGAGAAAAAAAACAAACAATAATAGATAAATAGAAAAGAGTATTTATTCACTTGGTCACAGTTATTTAAATATATTAAATAAAAATGATTTCAAAATAATAAATAATAATTGTATATTAACATAATATAAAAAATAAATATTTTCATAATATAGTCTTAAATAAGGGCTATCGACCATGGGTCTTTGTGGGAAAATAAATATTATTAATATATATATATATAATCTTATATCCTTCTACCACATATTGGTGTAGGATAAATATTATTAATAATAAATAAAAATATATATATAAATATAAGATATATATATAAATATATATAAATTTTACAAAACACTATGCTTTCCTGGTAAATACCCAACATCACACCACAACGATATCTTGTAACCGTAGAGATTTTAATTAAACACTTTACGCGTATTATTTTTAGAACTTAAACAACAATCACTAAACGAGCAAATCAATTATGGTAAATATGTTTGTGTGCATAAAAGCCAATTAAAAAAAATATTGCTTTTACCTCAAGGTCCTTGCAATGCTGTGAAGATCTGCCGATTCGTTGAAATTGTTTGCATTGCATGACTCGTCCTGAACCTGCACAATGTCATTATGTAAGCGACAAGGACGAAATTACTAAAAAAAGGGAAATTATACAATCATACAGGAACTGTAAGGACATTATAGATATTAATATTTAAACAATTGTAGTTTATATATATATAATATGAAAAAAAAATATTAAAAATTAACCAATAAAAAACAGATTAAATTGAATAATTTAATAAAACACTTTAAACTTTGTATAACACTAAATTAAGTGTCATACAAATAAAGTTAAAAGTGTTTTATTAAATTGATAAACAATGTATAACAAAGTTGAAGCCTCAGTTATTAATAATTTAAATTGAATAATTTTAAATTCTCGATAAGTTTCGGGTTATCGTTTTATTGGTTGATTTTTAATAATCTTTTCATATTTATTTTATAAATTCTGTTTTGGACTACACGTTAAGATTGTATTAAATGATAACTACAAAAAATACGACAAGAACAATTTTACTTGAATTCTTTCTTTCTTTCTTAATCTTATCCTTTTTACCCGTATTGAGGTGTCGAGGTTGTTACTTGAATTAAATGTTTTAATACATGACTAAAATAAATTAGCAGAAACCGATCGAAGGGGGCAATAAGAAGAAGAAATTATTTAATCAAACAAAATTGTTCTTGTCGTTGTTTTTTTTTTTAATTCAATTTGAGAATATGTTTCGAAGCAACTGCGCTGCGGCCAAACATTGAGGTCGATCGCTGTATACAAGATTAAATAGAGATATGCGGCTACGCGAAACGCATAAACTAAAATGTCGCCCCGTGTGTGCGTTACACATTTCGCTTTAAATTTATGCATTCGGGTTATTGTGTGAAGTTGAAGTTCCTGTTCGATGACTCACTTAAATCGCACACAGCAGACGGGGAAACAAACACAGCCATTTCGATTTTGGCTTTGCAATCGATCAAGATGCGAATTGATTGGTTTTATTTTTGCGCGTGTTGATTGATTGATGGATTTGAAGGCAAGGTTCGCGAGGTGGAAGAAATGAAAAACAATTTGTTCGTGTGAATAATTGTGGTTGTATTTCTTTCAAGGATGAAGAATGGTGGAAACGTGCTGAGGCTTTTACAAAGAATTTAAAGACAGTAAAATTTTGTTTAATTGTAATCACAGACTCATCAGGATTCTGATAACAATTCTACATCACAGAATTAAAATTTTGTTTAATTCTAATCACAGACTCATCAGGATTCTGTTAAACAATTCTACATCACAGAATTAAAATTTTGTTTAATTGTAATTACAGACTCATCAGGATTCTGGTAACAATTCTACATCACAGAATTAAAATTTTGTTTAATTCTAATCACAGACTCATCAGGATTCTGTTAAACAATTCTACATCACAGAATTAAAATTTTGTTTAATTGTAATCACAGACTCATCAGGATTCCGGTAACAATTCTACATCACAGAATTAAAATTTTGTTTAATTCTAATCACAGACTCATCAGGATTCTGGTAACAATTCTACATCACAGAATTAAAATTTTGTTTAATTGTAATCACAGACTCATCAGGATTCTGTTAAACAATTCTACATCACAGAATTAAAATTTTGTTTAATTGTAATCACAGACTTATCAGAATTCTGATAACAATTCTACATCACAGAATTAAAATTTTGTTTAATTCTAATCACAGACTTATCAGGATTCTGTTAAACAATTCTACATCACAGAATTAAAATTTTGTTTGATTGTAATCACAGACTCATCAGGATTCTGGTAACAATTCTACATCACAGAATTAAAATTTTGTTTAATTGTAATCATAGACTCATCAGGATTCTGGTAACAATTCTACAGCACAGAATTTAAATTTTGTTTAATTGTAATCACAGACTCATCAGGATTCTGATAACAATTCTACGCCACAAAATTAAAATTTTGTTTAATTGTAATCACAGAATTATCAGGATTCTGGCTTGTGTGTAAAACAAACCAAGTGAAACTTACTCAACAATTCCTAATATTACTAAAATGTTTTACCAAGTGATTAATACGACTCAAATTGAAAATGTGAAACTAGATTAAAATGAGTTCTATTTATCTTTTTTTATACGTTTAAATAAATATATCAAAACACGTTCTACATGTGTTTCTATTTTCTCTTATTTTCATATATTTAGAAATTAAGAGAAATTTGAATATTACATGTGGAACAATTTTTGCTACAAAAATTCTAGAAATCGTATTATTTTAATACATAAAATAAAAATAAATCATTTATAAATAACAACCTGTTTTTAAAAAAAAATATGTAAATTTAAACAATTTACATATTGTAATTGTTAATAACAATTCCTCCCAATGTTTGGAACACTTTTGCGCGCATTCCTCTGTAACACTTTTGCATAAATTATATAACACTTTTTTCACTCCACTCGCTAATACACAATTAAGATTCCCCCCATTAAACATTCTCTCGCATAAAAATGTTACGCTTAGTGAATAAACTCTCCTAATGTAATTGATACATTAAATTTCCGGCAGATGTCCGCGCGTTTCCATAAACATCGCTTTGTCGGACCAGATGGTGTGCTCTTTTTTTATTTTAAATATTCATTGTCGCCGTTCGGTTGATTTGCATTTTTAACGAGGGCAAAGGCTTATTATTATCCGCGATGCGAGTGAATCACGAATCAATTGTGTAAAAAGCGAATGGCATGCGTAGACAGACAATTGATTTAATTACATTTCGAGCCGAATTAACGCACCTCGGATTTATAAACCTCAATATTGCATCATGATGTTGATTTTGACCAAAACTGTTGATAATAGTATAATCCTCAAAGGCAGAAAATTTCATGACTTTTCATCGGAAAATAATCGAGAATTTAATTCATTTAAATCGTAAAAATTGACATTATTTGTCGGCTATAATTTTGGGGAAAATTACGTAACAAACATTAAAAAAACCTCGTCAATGACTGGCGATAATTCCTCACAAGCAGCAAATTTATAATCTCCACTCAAAATCGTTTCGAACGGATCAAATCAATTCGAACTTTCTTCTTTGTAGAACAATCCTCTCGTTTGGGCTCGTCTCCGCTCCGATGTATAAATTCTGTTGCAATGGATCCTCGTTTTTAAAGTCAATTATAAATACCATCCGTGAGCGTCATTCGCTCAATTCCATTGAATGATGTAATTTTGCAAACAGAAACACATACATACAAGCGGCGTTTTTTTTTTTACTCTCACCAGATGGCTTCGGGCTATCGAAACAACGTTCACGCGAGCCAAATTTGGGACAAGCATTACGGAAAATAAAAATTCTATTGTATAACAAGCGCCGACTGCCTGGCCAGGCCAGGCCAGGAGAAATTGTTTGATACAATTTGTACGAGTTGTGCAAGATTTTCGTTTAAAACGAGGTTAATAATTTTTAAAGTAAATAAATTATTTTTTTTAATCCTCTTAGATATCTGTGTATATGTGCAATATATTTACTTAAGTCATTATCAATATTATCTCCTAATTATTTATCAATATTACTTAAATCCACTTGAATAAAAATTATTTTTATTGAAATCGCGAGGCTGTGTATTTTAAATAATACACTTTTTTTAATAAAATCGTGACTTGATGTAGGTTACTGCATTTTTAATAAGAGTGGGTCTCACTTTCGTTTCACGCCAGACGAAAAGATTACAACCCAAAGTAAAAGTCTTTGTTTATATATCAGAATGCAACTTATGGTACATTAAAGTATGTAATGTAAACCTTTTCATATAGTAGATTGAATTAAATAAAAAAAATCACAAATTTTGTATTAACACGTTTTGTAATGCATTATCATATATATATAATCGATTGCCTTGTCTGAGACGATGCAATTTCGTCCAAGCGCGGATACCTAAGGGATACCCCCCGGTGAGAAACACAGTAAATTTTATTCAAATCTAATGGAACATTCTCATTGTTATCAATAAAATATTTTTTTATTAATTTTTGTATTCATATTTTGTTCTCAGCAACCTAAGGTTAAGCCATTTCCAAAAATTAGCAGGACATTCTTTATATAATTGTTTTGTTTCACCAAAATATGATTATTTTCTCCGACAAGTTTCAACTTTCGTCGAAATTATCCTTGATATTGATGAAAAAAATAATAAAAAATCTCTTTTACACAATATTGGTGTTAAACACTTAAGGGATGATTTCTTTGAAAAAGCCGTTTGGACGAAATTGTAAGGTCCTCCTTGTCTTCCATTCAATTCATTTGTTTTTTTTTTTAATAAATGGAAAATATTTAGAATATATTTTCCCTCGACTTTTACACTTATTTTGCTCGTGTTGTTGAGACAGATAAACGACATCAATTAATCGCGCACATTGAATATTTAATAATTTAATGAGCGCACCGAGGAAAGCCAGCCATTTAGCTAGCTGTGGTGCATCGTCATGCGAGCTCAATTAGATGACTTGCATGCCGAAGTTGACAAATTCATCGTTTTATGCATACGTGCCGACCGTAAATTCAATTGGGAAAAGTATTCCTCGTGTGCACGGTTAACTGTTAATTTCACAGATAAATTTAATTGACATATTTATCCGTTAATAGAAACTGTACGGCCGACAAACAACATGGAAAACGTAACGAATGAAAATTACATTCTAGAATAAAAAGTAATACACACAAACAAAAATGTATTCAGTCTTTTATAATAATATATAAGTGAGAAATTAATTCAAAATAATATATTCTGTACGAAAAATATTAAATTTAACGCAATAAGAATATTTTTATACCGCATAATACGAGAAATAGTTTTATGAGTATCATGCAAGGTTCCATGGAAGTTTAGTCGGAACATGTATGGAAGTGTTTGTTTGTTAAATATATATACAGAAATCTTTATTAACAGACACATAATACAATACGTATATAAAAACATTTTATATATATATATATAATTCTTCGCCTGTTAATCGGCTATCGACCGACGGTCTTTGTTAAATATTTACTTATTTAATTATATAATTTCTGTTTGTATTTTTAATGAGTATAGATACAAGCGTAAATAAATAAACAATAATTTATGATTATTGTGAGATACGTCATATATATTGTAAGCCTATGTTTTACTAATAACAAAAATCATAATCCCCCAATTGTGTAAACTCTCTCATATCCATCGACTTTCTCTCGAAAATCTCCGATTTGAATAATCTCGCGATAAATAAATGAAAAGATTCACGCACCAGATTAAAACAACAGCAATTTATTTCGAAAAAAATCTCCGGAATTTCAATTCGATTCCCAACACGAGTGGTTTTGTTTACTTCAACGGAGGCCTCATCCATAATTTATGGCCGGTATTATCCAATAATAATTAAATAACGCAATTAATCTAGGAAAAAAATGTAAGGTTGTAATTGAAAGTGATTCATTAACGCCGCCGTGAATTATGCAAGGCATGAAAGTAAAACTTTTGTATAATATGTGGGGCGATGCATTTAATTTTGTTTTAAAATGTTGTTGGTTGAAATTAATAAGGATTTTATTCAACGTATATTTTTTTATTATTTTCGAATTACTAAATATACACCATTTTTCAGATTCATCAAATCATTTATTATAAAAAATTCAAAAATAAAAACTTTCAAATTTTAACTAAAACTTTAAAAATTAAAAAAAAAATATTTCTAGGTGGAATAAAAATATTCTGACAACGGAGTCTTGTTCAGTACATTTTAAACCATCACACCACAACGTTTCAAGCCGTTTGAGCCTATAATAAATTTTTAACAAAAATTGAAAAAGTTGCAAGGGGTTGAAATTTTTCAATTTTTAACTCGAACTTTGAAAATTCAAAAAGAAATATTTCTAGGCGGAATAAAAATGTTCTGGTAAAGGATTCGTGTTCAGCACATTTTAAACTATCACACCAAAATATTTCAAGCCATTTGATACAATAATAAAGTTTTGACAAAAATTGAAAAAGTTGTGAACTTTTTTAGTTTTTAAACTCGAATTTTGAAAAATCGAAAAAAATATTTCTAGGCGGAATAAAAATATTCTGAAAACAGATTCGTGTTCAGCACATTATAAACTATTACACCACAACGTTTCAAGCCATTTGAACTAAAAATAAAGCTGTGACAAAAATTGAAAAAGTTGCGAGGGGTACCCCTTTGAACATTTTCAATTTTCAACTCAAAGATTGAAAAATAAAATTATACATTAAAACAACCACTTCTCGACATTGAATTGCAATGTATTGTATAATGCAACAATTATTTATTTTAAAGTATTTACTTAACATAAGTCAAAACGTCACAGTAGCTAAAAGTGTCTCCCCTTTAATTGATTAATTTATTTACGAATTATTTTTATTTAATTTGATTAAAACAATGATTAATAAAAAGTGAAACAATTCAATAAATTAAACAGAAATAATAATAATAATAATTTATTTCTCAACAAGCAGAGCCTAATTACAGAGAAATATATATGTATAAACTAAACTAAATATAGTTGTACAGTGTGAGTACAGGTATATAATGAATTCAGAATACACATTCGCTAATGTCAAACATAAATTGTTTTAAACAGGGTGTAAAAATGTCGAAATAATTCAATGAATCCACATTTCTTTTCTACAGTTATTATTTGTGCGTAACCAAGTAAGAATAATCTTTTTGTTTTCATTAATTAATTCTTTCTTGAAGTCCTCGGAAATAATTCTATACAAAATTGATTCAACGATCCAAACATTTACTTTTCATTTCATTCACGCTGAATGAATGTGAACATTCGTTGTTAGTCTCACACGATACATCTTTCATCCTCCATTATGCTCGTTTTTTTCTCTCTTTTCTTTCCCATTTCAACGGTGATTGCGATACTCGGCAATGCAGCAGCGTTTAAGCAGGATTACGCAACAATTGGCGAATTGCGACATCCATTATTTGCTTCCTTTCCCGATTGAAGATAGCGACGAAAATTAAAAAAAAATATATGTGGCATTCCGCAGGTGTTTTATCAACGCGGCTGACATCATTGTTTTCTGGAACAAATTGAGATAAATATTTGACGCGATAAATCATTCAAATGTTGTTTTTTTAGTAATGAAATTTCATGCGAAATGAGCTAAAATTAAGGTTTGTGTAAAAAAAAAACAACACATAGTTTAGCATTGCAATAATTGTTACACCTTACTTAATGAGAAGATTTGGTTTTCTGAAAGAAATTTCGTTGTTTTTTTTTTTTTAATGAAAATATGTATTAATAATTGTTATTGTTTTCAGGCGTCGACGATTGATGGCCGAAGGAAGGGCGCGTGCCTTTTCTGCCAGGAGTACTTCATGGACCTGTACCTGCTGGCCGAACTGAAGACCATCAGTTTGAAGGTGACGACGGTCGACATGCAGAAACCGCCACCGGATTTCCGCACCAACTTCGAAGCGACCCATCCGCCCATTTTGATCGACCGCGGCATGGCGATTTTGGAAAATGAAAAGATCGAGAGGCACATCATGAAGAACGTACCTGGCGGCCACAACTTATTCGTTCAAGTAATTAAAAAAATATATTAATACCTTCCTTTCTTTAATGCATGCCCTTCTTCCAAAAGTAAAAATTATTAAAAATTATTTTATTAATCATTTGTTTAAGAGAATTTTTGTTTAATTAAAAATTGTTAATTTTTTTAAATTAAAAGTTGTTTTTTTTCAATTAAAAATCGTTAATTTTTTAAATTAAAAGTTGTTGTTTTAATTAAAAATTGTTAATGATTTTAAATTAAAAATTGTTAATTTTTTTATATTAAAAATTGTTAATTTTTTTTTAATTAAAAATTGTTATTTTTTTTTAATTAAAAATTGTTATTTTTTTAATTAAAAATTGTTACTTTTTTAAATTAAAAATTGTTAATTTTTTTAAATAATAGTTAATATTTAAAAAAAATCGGAATATTAAAACACGTGGACTTTTTTTTTCTTCATAAATTTAATTCTTCTAGTTTCAGCACTATTCTTGACAAATCCACGTGTTTTAATATAATATATTTTATATTATATTTTAATATAATATTGAACCAGTTTTATATTAAATATGTTTTTTTTAACAATTATGAACTTTGAAAAATCAACAACCTTAAGAATTATAATAATAAACATTAAAAAATTAAACACTTTCTTTAGTTTTAATTTTGCCGAATGTGGATTTCGGGAGAATTAATTTATTGATTTTTTTTTTTTATTTCAGGATAAAGAAGTAGCAACTCTAATCGAAAACCTCTATAGCAAGCTGAAACTAGTGTTAGTCAAGAAAGTGGAAAACAAGGGTGCCATATTACTAGCTCACTTGCGCCGGATTGACGAGCACTTGAAGAAACGGGACACCCGCTTCCTGACCGGGGACACGATGTGCTGCTTCGACTGCGAGCTGATGCCCCGTCTGCAGCACATCCGCGTCGCCGCCAAGTACTTCGTCGACTTCGACATCCCGAAAGAACTGACCTCCCTGTGGAGGTATATGTACCACATGTACCAGCTAGACGCCTTCACACAGAGCTGTCCGGCCGACCAGGACATCATCAACCACTACAAACTGCAACAAGCGCTGAAAATGAAGAAACACGAAGAGCTGGAAACGCCCACGTTCACCACCTCCATACCAATCGACGTGAACCAGTAACCGGAGAATTGATGAAGAAAGCTTTTTGTGCATAGATTGGTGTCCCTTAGGTGCTCAAGGGCCGACCGAGCGCACACACGCGTGTTGATCAAGCTGCAGCTACACTGAAAACTTGACATCGGAAACCTCTCTGTAATACTTGGTCTCTATTGGAAATCACTTTTGTTCGGGAAATAGGATTTAAAAAAAATCACCTTTTTTTTACATAATTGAGTCTTCTGTGCAACAGCAGCCTAACAACGAAACTTGCTAAAAAAACGAGAATGTCTAGTCAAATGTGTTTTTCGAAATACTGAGAAACGGATTTGCTGAATCGAAACGTGTGCATGCGCTTGGTCCGTAAATTAAAAAAGCCTTATTTACTAATCGCGCTCGTATTCCAAAAAAAAAAGAACAAATCAATTAACCCTATAATTTTGCAATATTTAATTACGATTCAAGCTCTGATTTAAATACAGTAATTATATACAAGATGTCAGCTTAGTTCCCACACATGCAAAAACGGATCAATTTAAATACAGTAATTATATACAAGATTATAAAAAATGTCAGCTTAGTTTCCACACATGCAAAAACGGATCAATTTTTAATGTTTTACGATTGATTAGCATGAAAATGCAATACAAGAAGTTGTCTTTGATTAATTGGTTATTTAGTTGGGAATAATATTGTGCTTCAACAACTTCGGTCATTCGCACCATTTCATTAATTTATTTAATTTATCTAAAATTAATTTGATTATATTATAGTGCTTGAATTGTAATTAAAACTGCTGAATAATAAACGAATAACCCAACTTGCAATTTTTTTTATATAAACTTACATACATTTTAGATAAAAATATATTTAGATAAATTTATACTTTTACATGAAATCGACACATACATAATAATATACGTAGTAGTCAATTGTGTTTTTTTTTTTGTTATGCAACGGATGAATACGACGTATGAAGCTGGACTTCTTCATAATTTTTTTCCCATTTTCTTTTTTTATCGCGTAAGGACATAAGTATTTTATTTTATTTTTACAATTTGGAAAAATTATTCTTTTTAACTTAATGTTAGGAATTATGTACAGTTACTTTTGAAAGTTATAATATATTATAATTTTGATTGTATATTTAAAAAAAAAATAAAGGATATAAAAATGTTTGTATTTATAAGTTATTGAAAATTACTAAATATACACCATTTTTCAGATTCATCAGATCATTTATTACAAAAAATTAAAACTTTCAAATTTTAACTAAAATTTAAAAAATTAAAAAAATATATTTTTAGCCGGAATAAAAATATTCTGACAATGGAATCTTGTTCAGTACATTTTAAATCATCACACCACAAAGTTTCAAGCCATTTGAGCCAATAATAAAATTTTGACAAAAATTGAAAAAGTTGCAAGGGTTTGAAGATTTTCAATTTTTAACTCGAACTTTAAAAATTCAAAAAGAAATATTTCTAGGCGGAATTAAAATGTTCTGGCAAAGGATTCATGTTCAGCACATTTTAAACTATCACACCAAAACATTTCACGCCATTTGACACAATAATAAAGTTTTGACAAAATTGAAAAAGTTGTGAACTTTTTTTAGTTTTTAACTGGAACTTTGAAAAATCGAAAAAAATATTCCTAGGCAGAATAAAAATATTCTGAAAACAGATTCATTTTCAGCACATTTTAAACTATCACACCACAACGTTTCAAGCCATTTGAACTAAAAATTAAACTGTGACAAAAATTGAAAAAGTTGCAAGGGATACCCCTTTGAACCTTTTCAATTTTCAACTCAAAGATTGAAAAATAAATAAAAATATTTCTGGGTGGAATAAAAATGTTCTGATAACGGATTTGTGTCCAGCACAGTTTAAACTTTTACACCACAAAATTTCAAGCCATTTGAGCCAATAGTAAAGTTTTGACTAAAACTGAAAAAGTTGCAACTTTTTTTAATTTTTAACTTGAACTTTGAAAATTAAAAAAAATAATTCTAGACAGAATAAAATTGTTCTGATGACGGATTCATGTTCAGCACATTTTAAACTATCACACCACAACGCCATTTGAGCAAATAATCAACCAAAATTACAGAAAGCTGTATCAATTATATATTATAAAATTAAAGGAAATTTTTTCTGTGTGTTACAGACTTCTGTAAAATTGCTTAATACAGTTTCCGGTAAAATAACTTAATATAGTTTTCTGTAAGATTGCTTATACAGTTTCCTGTAAGATTGCTTATACAGTTTTCTATAAAAATTGCTAATACAGTTTCCTATAAAGTTGCTAGTACAGTTTCCTATAAAATTGCTAATACAGTTTTCTATCAAATTGCTAATACAGTTTCCTATAAAATTGCTAATATAGTTTCCAATAAAATTGTTAATACAGTTTCCTATAAAAAATTGCTTATACAGTTTCCTATATTTACTTGATACAGTTTCCTGTAAAATTACTAGATATAGTTTCCTTTATAATAACTAGATATAATTAGGATTTTTGTGAATTACCGTTTTCATTGGCACAGCTTATTTTTATTCACATTATTTATTCCAGATGCCACCACCGTCGAAGTTATTCTAGGAAGCAGCATTTCAACCGGAATTCCATTGTATTTGTTTACAAAGCCTCGTTATGGACAATTTTCGCCGAAATTAATCAGCGGTGAGTTTACATTCCAATCACGAACATTTCAACGGGGAAAATAAACCCCGAATTTCCAATAAATTCACGAAACGCAACAATTTTCCAGATCACGCATGCTCCCGGCGAAGGGCTATTGTTTGCAAATGGTGTGACCTGTGTCCAGTGCATCCCAAGAATTTCCGCCGCGAAGAAGAGGAAATTACCCAGCAGTGAAACATCCAACAGTAAGAGAGAAGCATTTAAGAACGAGAAAATTAATTTTTGATTTTGTGGAATCTATTTAAAATCAAACAATGAGAAAAGAATAGACTTTTTAAAAATTAATACTAGATAAAATAATAAAAGGGATGAAATGGGAAAACAACAATTAAAAGAAAATTAATTCATTACAGCAGTAAACTTAAGAAAGAAGTGCTGAAATTTAATTTAAAAGTGTTTATTATAAAAATTTAAAAATGCCTGGAACAATTCTGGAGAATCTCAGCGGGCGAAAACTTAGCGTTTTAGTCGGTATTTTTATAATAGCACAAATCACGTGCTTTTTAATTGGGGGATTAATCGCACCGGCTCCGGCTAACACAATCGGAATTTTAGCAACGGTCTGCGTTGATCCTTATCCGGAAGACACCGCACACGAGCACTGGATAACCACAGATTGCGACAAAGTCGATTTGGAGCACTACGATGAATTGATGAACCGGAAGATTTCGGCAAAGGATTTGGTGTTCGTTTTCGCAATGCCGAATAAGTACACAGATTTCAGTAGATGGCAGCAGAATTTAGTGGGGGTTTTACAAATCGATATAATGCACAAGCAGGAGCTTCCTATCGAGCCTTCCATTGAGTTGACGCTGAATTCACGCTTGGCTTATCGGAATAAGGGTGATGCAGAGTGGAAGTACTACACGCACGCCGAGGAGAAGAGATTGATGGATTGCACGATTGATGTTAAGGAGAATGAGAAGCAAGTGGATAGTTGTTCGCCGGTTCCGCTTTTCGAGCTCGGATCGCTCCATCACGATTATTATTTACTCAACCTGCGCTTACCGGCTGATAATAATAAAAATAACTTCGGTTGGGTCAGCGATATATACCTTCATTTAATCCATATGAACGGAGGATTTACGATGGTTTGGGTTACTTTAAAAACCGTCTTCTTTCCGATAATTATCATGATAATGGCCTGGTTCTGGAATCGGGTCCATATATTAGAACGCACACCGGCTTTACTCGAATACATGCTAATTTCTCTTGGCGGCACACTAGCTTTCCTGGACCTCCCCATTGAATACTTAACATTATTTTTTGAAATGCCTTACATGCTTTTATTAAGCGACATCCGACAGGGGATTTTCTACGCCATGCTTTTATCATTTTGGCTCGTTTTTGCTGGCGAGCACATGCTCATCCAGGACAACGGACAAAAAAACACGATCCGCTTATACTGGAAACACCTAAGCGCCATCGTAGTCGGCTGTGCTTCTTTATTAATCTTCGACTTATGTGAACGTGGAACTCAACTCCGCAACCCCTTCTACTCGATCTGGGTCACTCCCTTAGGCGCCAACTTAGCACTATCCTTCATAATCCTCGCCGGGATCTCCGCCTGCATCTACTTCAGCTTCCTCTGCTATATGATCTGGCGCGTCTTCAAGAACATCTCCATCAAGCGCACCGCGCTCCCCAACATGTCCTCCGCCCGGCGTCTGCATTACGAGGGAATCATCTACCGCTTCAACTTCCTAATGCTGGCCACGCTAATCTGCGCCGCGACGACGATCACCTCTTTCATCATGAGCCAAATCACTGAAGGTAAGCACAACCTGGAAGACATCGAGCACATCGAGATGTCTTCGGCTTTGTTCACCGGGGTTTACGGCATGTGGAATATTTACATCTGCGCGATGATGATTCTGTACGCTCCCAGCCACAAAAAGTGGCCCTCGGAACCGATCTGCAGTGAAAACGCCGAGGAGGTCGAATTCAACAGGCTCCCGGTCGATTCCAGCCCTAACGAAATATCTTCCTTAACATCGTTCGCAAGCAAAGCAACAATCGATTAAATTAATATTTATATATAAATCTCGAAATAGATTTTCGATTACAATTTCACAAAACTTGATTTAAGTAAATATTTTTTTTTTTAATTCGATTATTTAAATTCATAACTCGTCTTCAAAATGCACACATTTCCAAAATATGCAAGAGATAGAAATTAATTGAAGATATAGACATACAAACCGTTTAAGGTTGAACTTAAAACTTAACTTGCAGTCAGTTCGAAATAAGCGAATGAACCTAAAGATGGCGCTTTATACTATCTTTCCCATTGTATGAATCTAAAGGTATTTTCTATAATTGAAGTACTTTTCAAAACTAATGGAAATTAAAAAAAGTATAATTTTTTTTTTTTAATTGTGTATTTTAAATAAGTAATAACGAACCGAAACGAATTTCTAAATAGCTTTAAAAATATGTGCAGTGTAATTATGTCTTGCCTAATATACTTAATTTATTTTAAATCTATTATTTTTTAGGTTAAAGGGTTAAAGATAGAAATTATTTATTTACAGAAATATATTAATTCTACCATATGTTTGAGAATTTTTCTCCTCAAGAGTGCTTTGATTTTTTTATAAAAATAATTATGTTGGCAATAAAAGCAATAGGTTATGTTTTTATAACAACACTATTGTTTCTTTATTAATTCATCCTGGACTTTATGTGTCCAGAATGGATTAATAAAGGCTGAAAAAACAAGTTGGGCTTTTAGTAGACAAAACAATGATTCTCGGTCGTCTATCTTGTAGATCCAAATTGCTGACGATGCCACTTATAAATTATACAAGAGATGGCGCTTTGTGCAATCTTTCCAATTATATGATTCATAAATAAAATATTTACCCTGTGTAAAAAAGATTGAATAATTTTTATCTTTAATGCAACAACTAGTGTGTCTTAAGTTTTATTATAAAATTCAGTATTATTAATTGTTTTAATAAACAATTAACGAAATTAGCAATCTAGAAATATTATGTGTTTTAGTAAAAAAAAAATTGTTAAAAAATTGTCAGCCATTAAATTTATTATTGCTAAGATTTAAGGCCGATTCACTATCGCTCGGGAAAGTAGCACAATAAATATCGATTAGAAAGTATTTGCACATTTGGGATATATGGTGTATATCCATTGGATGTTTTGTGGGAAGTCCTGATTGACAATTTTATAACTATTTATTTAAATCAGAAAAGGCCTACAATGTAAAAGTTGATACATTTGTTAATTAAATTTTCTTGGTTGCTTCTTAATTATTATCATTTTATTTATCAATTGTAATTAATAACAAGTAGTTGTTAACAAACTCATGTGTAATCAGTATTATTTTAGTCGACGTGATTTTATACATATTATTATTATTATATACATACACGACTTACGGTATTAGATACATCTATAGAAATACATATGATAGTATTTATAAAATAATTTCAGTGGTCCTTTTTGTATTGATGATATACATATATTTATGTAATAAATAAATAGAAACATTATAGTATTCGTTTTTGCTTTCGCAAAATTCCTCTAATTTATTTTAAAGTTTTTAAAAGAGTCGATTATTTCAGTTTGCAAAATAGTTCGTTCCCCTAATTAATTTTATATTTTTTTTTTTATAAAAGTTGATTACTTTTTTATTATTTATTTATTTTACCAGGTAATCCTACACCCATATGGTTTCTACCCATATGGGTCATTGAATATATATATTTTACCAGGTGCGGTGGATCAATTATGCATGATCCACCACACCTGGTAAAATAAATAATGTAATAAAAAAAATTAGTAGATTCGAGTGTGTTCGTTTAAAATTTATTGAGCTGGAAGCAGGAGAGAATTAAATTTTCTTAGTCACCATGCAGCCAGACATTCGGGATTTTTTTTTTAAATTTGCAATTATAATAGAAATAACAAGAAATATAATTCTTATGGTGGCAGAGAAAATTTAGTGGATTTTCAATAATTGTTAGTAAAAATTGTCTACAGGGATATATGTTGGAGAAGTAGTTATTTTAGTGGATAAAAAATTTAATTTAGTGAGAAAAGTCGCAAGAAGAAAAAATTATTAATTATTTTCAAATTATTTTTATTTATTTAAATAACTGTGATAAAATGAACAAACACTCTTTTCTATTAAAATTATTTTCTTCTTTGGATAAATCAAGATTGTATTATTCAAAAGTATTCACTTTGTAATTCCCCCTATTTTCCCCCCTTTTTTTTTCAGGTTATGAATCAAACTCCACCCTAACCATTTTACATTTTTATTACAGTAGAATAAATACTAACTATACATTTTATGTAATTACAAACATCAAGGTTAACAAACAGGTATGTATGTATTTTATCACAAAAATAATTACAATATTAAATCGAGTATGTGGAATATGATTTGTATTCACATCTTAAAAATCAAAAATAAACAGCAGAATGGGTATTGTCATGGTGTGAAGGATATTTCAGTTGCAATAATCGACGCTTCTACTTTGTTTAACAAAATAGAGTGCTGAATTTACAAAAAAAACAAACAAATGAAATGTCATGAAGATTGATGTATTCATAGTGAAAGAAAACCAAGTGTTTAATTTATCCTTTAAATATTATAATAATTTTATTAAACAAAGTGAGTGTTTGTTTATTTAAATAAGTTGACAGAACCGTAGAATTGGCACCACACTTTATTTGTTTCTGTTCCCTTTATGTTTGTTTATTTAAATAAGTTGCATAAAGGGGTATATAGGGGTTTTTGAATAATAAAAACAAATAAAGTGTGATATCAATTCTACACTTCTGTCTACTTATTTTAAATAAACAAACACTCACAGATTAAAACCCATCGATCATCATAAAAAAATTATGTTTATATAAAAATAAATAAATTTTATTTAATAAATTTATTTTATATGTTTATATAAAAATAAATTTTATTTAATAAGTTTATTTCATCATAAAAAAAATTATGTTTATATAAAAATAAATCAATTTTATTTAATGAATTTATTTATTTTTATATAAACATAATTTTTTTTATGATGATCAATGGGTTTTAATCTTTTTTTTATGATGATCGATGGGTTTTAATCCGAAACAAATAAAATTTTGTTATAAAAAAATGATGTGGTTCTAAATACATGTTTGTTTTGTTGTTGATATTTATTGAGATCTATAAAAATAGTGTCTGCAATTTATAAACAATTTGATTCCACATACTCCCTTATGTGCTTATAAAACAAGTGAAATTTACAAATGTGACGTAAAGTTTATGTGTTAGTAAATTAAACTTTAATGGAATGTTGCTTCAAATTGAAATTATGTCTAATGCATTCATACAACCAACTAAACATGATCTTTTATAAATATTTATTTTCAAATACACCTAACGGTAAAAAGGAAACACATTTTTTTTTAAAAATGGTTGGTTGTATCAATGCATACTGAAAGTGTTATATCACTTTCTGTAGAGTGTGTTGTTATTATTAAAAACCTGTCAATAATAAAACATACTCTAAAGTTCACTCTAAAAAAAAATGTGCGGAAACTATTTCTGCGTTGACTCAATTTTCTTGCTAAAAATCACTGTAAGAGCCGGGCGTCGATGGACTGTCTAGGTTGCTCGAGGAGCTCCCGATGCTCTCGCAAGCCTCCAAAAAGAGATCTGGGTTTACCATTTCCATTACTCTCCAAGCTAACGTTTTGCCTATAAAAATATCAACAATATTTTATATTATTTAGTTTTATGTAACATCGTTATATGTACCTCTCTACTTCTCAGTGTGAGGTGTTATTAATAATACAAAAAATATAACAATTAAGTACATCACTATCAAACTCCATTAGTACAATAAGTATAATGAGCAAAAAAAAAATATCAAAAATTAATTAAAAAAAAAAAATTAATCGAATGATTAATGAGAATACAGTAAAAGAGAGTTGTATTAGTAACGAGAAGATTATAACAAGGAAATAAACAAAAAAATTGTGTTTATTCATCCACATCACTATTTATTTTGAAATTTGTCTCATTTAATTTTTTTCCACCAATCATCACTTTTTTGATATAATGTAGTAATATTTTATTCCTTTCTTCACTTTTTTTATTTTTATCACTATATGTACATTTCAAGTACAACGTGCTCTTTTTCAATAGTTTTATGTAAAATTGACAATTTTTTTTTTTAAATAATTTTCCTTAATGATTGAAAAAATCGATTGAAAATATTGAGCTACTCAATCTTTGTGATTGATCACTTTAAACGATTTTTTGGATCAATGGTCGCGTTCAGGGAATTTTTAGACATGTAGCGCTAAAGGCAAAGCGCTTGGTGTTCCCTGAACACGCTTTCGATGTTAAGGACGTTCACTAAAATATGGCCGTTTTGTTTACAGCTGCACGGCTTGAAAAGCGATCAAGCGGAAAAAAATATACGCTTTACCGCTTGATAAAGCGCTGCAGCGCCACACATAAAGCGGTACCATTCAGCGAAACCGCTTTCGTAAAGCGCTTAAGCGCTACAGTTCCCTGAACGCGACCAATCTTATTGAACTGTCAGTGAATGATCTTTTAGGATCGATCTCGCTGACAGATCTTTCAGGATCAATCTTAATGAATAATATTTTAGGATAAATCTTATTGAACCATCTTTTAGGATCAATCTTACTGAACAATATTTTAGGGTCAATCTTATTGAACTATCTTTTAGGATCTATCTTATTAAAAGCTCTTGCAAGATCAATCTTACTGAACAATCTTTTAGGATTGGTCTTACTGAACAATCTTTCAGGATCAATCTTATTGAACAATCTTTTAGGGTCAATCTTATTGAACTATCTTTAATTTTTATTGACAATATTCCTTACCTACGACTATGCTGTCTTTAATCATCTCGGATTCCTCGCAATAATGCAGCGCTCCCTTCCGCAAATTCTCGCACTTGCATTGGTCGGCGAGTAAGAGTATGCTGGCTACGTTGCTGGGGGTGATTGTCTCCAACAGTGTTCTCTCGCACATCGACTGGAGTCCAGGGATGCAAAATTTCACGGAGAGTGGTAAAATTTTGTGCGCGTAAAGTTCGATGTTTTCCACTTTATCCGTGTATATGTATCGGAATAGCTCTTTCACTAATGTGTATGAAACTTCTTTTATGTCTAATTTGTACTTTGCCTGAAATTGTGATTAATTTTATTTAAATCTATTTTCGACTTTTAGGATTGGTCTTACTGAACAATCTTTTTGGATCAATCGTATTGAACAATCTTTTAGGGTCAATCTTATTGAACTATTTTTAGGATAGATCTTACTGAGTAATCTTTTAAGATCGCTCTTATTAAAAGATACTTTAAAAGTAGTTTGCATTACATCAGCTTGTCGGAAGCAACGAATTTTTAATATTTATGCACACACGTTTTATAGCTATTTTGTGTGTATTTTATTATGTTGTAAATCTTGTTAACGGAATCATTCGAATTTTAATTGATTACGTTATTTTTAATATAACATATTTTTTTCTACCTTTGTAAAAAGGATATATCCATAAATTATGATTTGTGGGTGCGTTCTTACAGTAAATAATTTCGACTCGAACTTGTAATACGCGGTGCGTCTATTATGTAATCTAATGTCTGGCGGGTTGTATGTCCGAGAAGTAGTTGTTTCAATAAGTTTCTCAAAAACGTAAGAAATTTTGTGCAGTTGGAAAAAGGGAATACTCAAATTTAAATTGAGTATTTTTTCTTGTTTAATTTTATTGTAATTTAAATAACTGCAAAAGTGCGAAGGCCTCATTCTTACCTTAATCGACTCATCTCGATTTGGTACCAACATAACGGCCAGCATCGGACTCCGCGCCTTAACAATCAAACTGTTGACCCGAAATGAATTTGCGTTATCGTTAACGGGGGTTTCCGTCGCTTTCTTTTCAACATTCGCATTATCACTAGGTTTGTTATCATCGTCATCGACAGGTAAAGGATCCGGAGCGCACAGCACGATTGTGTCTACGTATTCATCGGCGGTCTTCTGAAGAATCCTGGCCATGTCTTGAGATAAGCTATGCTTCTCTTCTTCGGTTTGGATTATTTGGATTTTCACCATAATACTGACGTCTTTAGCTGAAATTTGTAGATAATTATGAAACAATAAAAAAAATATCTCTTAAGATAGTTTATAAATAGTAAATCACAATATTTTACCCATAAATAAAATTACAGGAACACCTAAATTAATTTCCAAATGTAAGTATTTTTTAAAAAAAGTTTAAAATAAAATTTTCTTGGACATAAACAAGCTGTCATTTAAATATATTTTGAATATATAGAGTGTTCTATTTACTTCCGTTTTTTTTAATAGAACACCCTTAAATTTTTTAGATTAATTCTAAGATTTTTTTTATAGCAATATTTTTTTTTTATAAAATGCATTGTTTTTAAGGTTTCGCAATGTATATAAATTTAATGGTAAACTTTAGGAGATTTATATTAATGAAAATAGAACCGAAATTGTACATGGATTATAAAACCCTTGTGATTTATAGCTATCAAAGTGACACCATTACGATAAAACCGAAGTTGTGTAAGGATTATAAAACCCTTATGATTTAAAGCTATCAAAGTAGCGAAATCATTATGATAAAACCGAAATTCCGCACGAATTATATAACCCTTGTGATTTATAGATATCAAAGTGACATCATTACGATAAAACCGAAGTTGTGTAAGAATTATAAAACCCTTGTGATTTAAAGCTATAATAAATGTCGTCACTATGATAGCTATAAATCACAAGGGTTTTATAATTCGTGCATCATATTTCGTGGACAAAGAATAGTATTTCATTACGACTTTAATGCATAATCTCGTGGATAATATACTATATTTTTTGAGAAAATGTGGATGAATTTAAATTCTTATTATGTTGGATAATTTTGTTTTGAATATTTAAAGGTTTAATTAAATTTTGAATTAATTGAACTGAAATTTCAACGAAATTATAAATTTAATGAAAATTGTCGACACGATATCGGGTCAAATAGTTTGTTGACTCAAAAAACGCCAATAACACGTTAACAAGAAAAACAAACGCCCGTACACGAAGCATTAGCGTTATTTTTAGCGCGGATAAAAATATATGTCATAATAAAATCCGCTCCGCACACTTGCCATTATCCACGTGGCGATCCAAAATCCCCAAGCTCTTGTACCCCACGGACAGCAACTCCTGTGTGTTCTGCAAGTTCAGCACGACGTTCGAAATCGGGCAAAACTCCCAGTGCTTAATCTGCGTGTCCCAAATCCCGAACTGGAACCGAACCCTCGCCTGTCCCGTCTCCTCCGTCTCGCACCCCGTCAGGTTCAAGCAAATCACGACGGGGTTCGTCACTTTCTTCCCCCTGGGCCCTGAAACGCTCATTTGTTTTTTTTTTACCCAAAGACCAGTCTATCGCGTGGGCGTACCTTTCCAAAACCTGACGGATATGTTCCAGAACGTGTTCATCCCGTTGACGGAGCATTTGAAGACGGGACTGTCCAACGAGTCGCGTTTCTCGATGGTCTTGCTGAACTTCCGGATCTGCCAGGTCTTGCGGAAGACCACTTCCGAGGCGAGGGGCACTTCGAGTTCTTCGGTGACGGTGCCCACGACCACGTCGAGGGGCTCGCGTTTCGATTTCGTGCGGGGTTTTAAACGGTTCGGCATCCTCGTTGAATCTATATGAAATAAAAAAAAAATGGGACAGTAAAAGAAAAAAATTTTGGATGTGTTGTAGAAATTGTTCTTAATTCTTTATTAAACTCCTGTCTCTTGTAGTAGAATGCAGAAGATCATTGTTTTTCTCCTGTAGTAGAAAGCAAGAGCAACAAAAATCAGGTGTACATTATGTAATTCAATGTCCGGCGGGGTATTTGTCCGGGTAGTAGTGCATTTGTTTAAAGTACTTACGTAACGTAAGTCAAAAATGTCACAGAGCTAAATGTGGAAATAATTTATTAATTATTTTCAAATCATTTTTATTTAATTAAAAAAAACAGTTTTACTAAGAATTATGAAATATTATAATTGATAGAATATATTAATATTTTTTAGTAACGAATTAAAAAAATGGGATAGTAGAAAAAAGAAAAAAAACAATATAAATCCTTTCTCCTGAATAGAAATCAAAAGAAATAAAATCATTTTTTTCTCCTGTGGTACAAAACAATATAAATCCTTTCTCCTGAATAGAAATCAAAAGAAATAAAATCATTTTTTTCTCCTGTGGTAGAATGTAAAAAAAAGAAAATCAGTTAGGAAGTGTCACCTATTTTGTAGTGTAGAGGCTTTTATTTGTTGAAACTTCATACTTGTTGGGATAAAATAAAACACAAAAGTGTATAGTTTCAAAAATATTCAGGTGAAGATGACAAAATTTTTTTGAAACTATACACTTTTGTGTTTTATTTTGTCACCTATTTCTTAATAAACTCCAATTTACTGTTATTTGTTAACAAAAAAAACAATTTTAAGTAGCTAAACTACATGAAATTGTTTTTTCAGATATACTCGACTACTAAATTCACTCTATTTTGCCCAACACTAATATATATCAAAACTAATATTTACATTAATCATAAAAAAATCGTTGATACATTTACTTTCTTTACACTATTTAACACTTACGTAGGTGCGAACAAACTTTGAGTCTTAACGCTTGCATTGCTTAAGCGAAACTGGCGCGCTATTTCTGGTTTCTCAATATTTGTTTATTTTTTCTCGAATCCGCCGCCCGATGGCGCTACAATAGTGCTGGTAAAAATAAATCGTTTCTGTCGTATTTCGAGAAAGCGAATAACTTGAAGAACATTGGCAAGCATTTTTGAAACAGCGCCGTTTCACTAAACATTCGCTTCATCTTTAAAGTAGTAATCGGATTTCGGGGGGAGCCGAAATGAATGCGCTGCCAAGTAAATGAAAACATTTTCGGTTGACTGAGTTATAATTCACACCGGATGGATAAAATAAATTGTTTTGCGCTGGGTTATTTGCTAAAATAAATCTTTTCGCAGCTGAATTAAAGTAAAACATTCTTTGAATAAATTCCGAAACCATAGAAGTGAATTTGAAGGATTTTCGGGTGTGTCCGATTTTTTAAAATTTATACTGATATTTATCTAATGGACAGATACAAAATATAAACATTCTAAACAGGATTTGTAGGATTTAATAATTCATTCATATATTAAATTCTAAACACTGACCCGTTTTTAAATAATTATTTTCAATTCACAGTATAGTTATCTCTTTCTACTAAACCGCAATCATAAATGTCGAAGTTTATGTTTAAAATAATTGGGCTTAATAAAAACTAGCCCCTTATTTCGCAGATTTTTTTACAGCCGAATTGTTAAGAATGCTTGTCGCAGTATTTCAGGGTATTGGGGACTGAAATATTTTCGTTCTAATGTTACTGCAGTGGAGGAGAGACCGCACCAGTTTTTCCTCCAATGCAGTGGTGTTCATTCATTGCCATAAAATAAAAAGGACGTATTTCAGGCGAGCGTTATTCCACAAAACGAAGCATTTCCATTTTAACACCATCGAACAAAAAAATAATTTTATGTGTTGAAAAATAATAATCGCTAGGACTTTTTTTAAACATTCTAGTTGAGTAAGTAATTGTAATGTAAGATTAATTGTTTTCCCAGTCTAATCACAACATTCAAAACAGTTAAGTAATGTACATATCTGACAGGGACTTTTGCTACGATTTTTTGTTTTCATCCCTTGAAGAAAATTACATAGAATGCTTTTCCGCATAAAATTGAAAATAACTCGAAAACTACGAAAGGGGTAATTTTTGTTTTTTGCATATTCTGAAAGAGGAAGGTTTCAACAACATCTCCAGAAAGTTTTACGAAGCCACTCCTCGAAATAAATATTTTACGATTTTTTTATTTCTATCCCTTGCAGAAAATTCGTGTTTTCCGTATAAAATCGAAAATAACTCGAAAACTACGAAAGGGGTATTTTTTGTTTTTTGTATATTCTGAAAGAGGAAGGTTTCAATAACATCCCCAGAAAGTTTTACGAAGCCACATCGCGAAATAAATAAATTACGATTTTTTGTTTTTATTCCCCGCAGAAAATTAGATAGAAATTCGTGTTTTCCACATAAAATCGAAAATAACTCGAAAACTACGAAAGGGGTATTTTTTGTTTTTTACATATTCTGAAAGGGGAAGGTTTCAACAACATTCCCAGAAAGTTTCGCGAAGCCACCCCGCGAAATAAATAAATTACGATTTTTTGTTTTTATCCCCCTCAGAAAATTAGATATAAATTCTTGTTTTTCCGCATAAAATCGAAAATAACCCGAAAACCACGGATGGGGTATTTTTTGTTTTTTGCATATTCTGAAAGGGAAAGGTTTAAGCAACATCCCTAGAAAGTTTTACGAAGCCACCCCGCGAAATAAATAAATTACGATTTTTTTTGTTTTTATTTGCAGAAAATTCGTGTTTTCCGCATAAAATCGAAAATAACTCGAAAACCACGAATGGGGTATTTTTTGTTTTTTACATATTCTGAAAGGGAAAGGTATCAGAAACATCCCTAGAAAGTTTTACGAAGCCACACCGCGAAATAAATAAATTACGATTTTTTGTTTTTATCCCTCGCAGGAAATTATATAGAAATTCGTGTTTATCCGCATTAAATCGAAAATAACTCGAAAACTACAAAAGGGGTATTTTTTGTTGTTTACATATTCTGAAAGGGGAAGGTTTCAACAACATCCCCAGAAAGTTTTACGAAGCCACCTCGCGAAATAAATATTTTACGATTTTTTGTTTTTATCCCTCGCAGGAAATTAGATAGAAATTCGTGTTTTTCCGCATAAAATCGAAAATAACTCGAAAACCACGGATGGGGTATTTTTTGTTTTTTGTATATTCTGAAAGAGGAAGGTTTCAATAACATCCCCAGAAAGTTTTACGAAGCCACTCCTCGAAATAAATAAATTACGATTTTTTGTTTTCATCCCTCGCAGAAACTTAAATAGAAATTCGTGTTTTTCTGCATAAAATCGAAAATAACTCGAAAACTACGGATGGGGTATTTTTTATTTTTTACATATTCTGAAAGGGGAAGGTTTCAACAACATCTCCAGAAAGTTTTACGAAGCCACTCCGCGAAATAAATAAATTACGATTTTTTGTTTTCATCCCCCGCAGGAAATTAGATAGAAATTCGTGTTCTTCCGCATAAAATTGAAAATAACTCGAAAACTACAAAAGGGGTATTTTTTGTTTTTTATATATTCTGAAAGGGAAAGGTTTCAGCAACATCCCCAGAAAGTTTTACGAAGTCACCCCGCGAAATAAATAAATTACGATTTTTTTTGTTTTTATCCCTTGCAGAAAATTCGTGTTTTCCGCATAAAATCGAAAATAACTCGAAAACCACGAATGGGGTATTTTTTATTTTTTACATATTCTGAAAGGGGAAGGTATCAGAAACATCCCTAGAAAGTTTTACGAAGCCACACCGCGAAATAAATAAATTACGATTTTTTGTTTTTATCCCTCGCAGGAAATTAGATAGAAATTCGTGTTTATCCGCATTAAATCGAAAATAACTCGAAAACTACAAAAGGGGTATTTTTTGTTTTTTACATATTCTGAAAGGGGAAGGTTTCAACAACATCCCCAGAAAGTTTTACGAAGCCACCTCGCGAAATAAAAATTTTACGATTTTTTGTTTTTATCCCTCGTAGGAAATTAGATAGAAATTCGTGTTTTTCCGCATAAAATCGAAAATAACTCGAAAACCACGGATGGGGTATTTTTTGTTTTTTATATATTCTGAAAGAGGAAGGTTTCAATAACATCCTCAGAAAGTTTTACGAAGCCACCCCGAGAAATAAATATATTACGATTTTTTGTTTTCATCCCTCCCAGGAAATTAGATAGAAATTCGTGTTTTCCACATAAAATCGAATATTACTCGAAAACCACGAAAGGGGTATTTTTTGTTTTTTGTATATTCTGAAAGAGGAAGGTTTCAATAACATCCCCAGAATGTTTTACGAAGCCACCCCGAGAAATAAATATATTACGATTTTTTGTTTTCATCCCTCGCAGGAAATTAGATAGAAATTCGTGTTTTCCACATAAAATCGAAAATAACTCGAAAACCACGAAAGGGGTATTTTTTGTTTTTTGTATATTCTGAAAGAGGAAGGTTTCAATAACATCCCCAGAAAGTTTTACGAAGTCTTCCCGCGAAATAAATAAATTACGATTTTTTGTTTTTATCCATTGCAGGAAATTAGATAGAAATTTGTGTTTTCCACATAAAATCGAAAATAACTCGAAAACCACGAAAGGGTTACTTTATGTTTTTTATATATTCTGAAAGAGGAAGGTTTCAGCAACATCCCTAGAAAGTTTTACGAAGCCACCTCGCGAGAAATAAATAAATTACGATTTTTTTTCAGTCGGACAAACTTTGTCCTAATTAAATCATTTGTTTTCTTTTCCATCTTCCAACTTTCATTAATTCTGAGGTGCGAATGAGAAAAGTGCGGGGTTAGGGCACGTTACGCGCTTAATGGGAAGGGATATCTTCAAGAGAATAACGTGCGTCTTGTACCAGACAGGATAATTAATTTCCTCAGAAACGGGTCCCCTCCTCCGCTGTGATGATGATAACAACAGAGCGATTGTTTGCGTTGATTATTTTTTTTTAATTAATCAAGGGGATATGAAAACATGAGAAAATTTTTGCTTTTTTAAAGCGGATATAAATCGTTGACGGAATTTTAAAAAGATGCTCGATTTTCAATTCTACATTCCACCGGTTGCAATATAGAAATAATAATGATCATATGCCTTCGCTTGCACATCCTAATCACTTCGTATTTATTGTATTGGCGTACAATATGGCGGAATATTTAAATTGACGTGGGATATATGGAAAGCTACAACAACAGTCTTGATTCGTACAGATGAATGGAGAGACTAGGGTATCCATGTTTGGAAAGAATGTTTGGATTTCGATGATTGTCGAATTTATTAAGGAGGGATTTGTTGTAATAGTTTTTTACAAATGTTTGGGAAAGGTTTACGAAACGTTGGACTTGGGTCACATGTGTCATAATTTATCAAATCAGTAAATCAATTTGTTAGAATAACACAACATATAGCATGTGGTTACTTCTATTATCAACATATTTTTTTTAATAAAATAATTCAAAGCAAGAAAAATTCTCGATCATATGGTATAATATTCATGCAATATTTTTACAATTTACACATTATAAATTGAATACATGGGAACTTGGCTAACAACCAGTGGTAATAAATTATATCAATCTGCAATTTTATAAACAATAATTTTATTACATTTTTGTGTGCGGTTTCCAATAGTAAACATGTTATTAATTAGTACAGACCGTTTCAAATTATTCGTAATGGTACGTGTTGTGCACTTCTAGCCAGTTTCCACGTTCGATTTTATTAATATTCATAAAACGCGCTGCACTTCAAACCCGGCGCAATTTATGTTTATTTATTTGTGTGCTTTTGCATGCGCGCGTCCGTCCTGAATGTCACAATGTGCGGAATGCCGTTTTGAAAACGCGTGCGAAGGTTCTCGCAGGATTCTGAGGCACGGTCCAAATAGCTTATTTGCGGCTTGTGCACGGGGTATAAAATTCTTATCTTAATATTGTATTACGCGGGAATTGCGCATTCGAATAACGTAAACAACACCGGGTTTTTTAATTGTGCGATAAACAAGTGATTTTTTTAGAGATATTATTTAAAATGATTATAATATAATCAGAGGTTATTAAATAATAATGCAAACATCTTTATCAGACTATATAAATCATTTTAACAATATAAATAATTACAATACATGTAGGTGTTAGTCTGTCTATCGGGGCTGTCGACCAGAGTTAAGTATTTCTGCCCAACAAACATATTTATCTTTATCGAGATATTTACAGTTACATTACGTTTACAAAACAATGCATATTTTATGAAATAAATATGAATAAATTATTAAAAATCAACCAATAAAACACAGATTAGATTGAATAACTTTAAATTCTCGACTAGTTTCGGGTTATTAGCCCATTTACAACAAACAACTGGAGCCCAATGATAATGAATAGCGAAGAGAATTCGAGGAATTGAACATCGATGAGTGGATGCTGATTTTTCGAGCAAAAAAATAAATCCTAAAGATGGAGCAAATTTTCACCTTCGTGTTTTTGTTAATCGACAAATTTAACGTGTTTTGATTTCGGGGAACCCACATGTGATTCTCGAACAACAAATGCACCCGCAACGTGCCACTGTTTTGAACGGATTTTAGGCTGGAGGCATCATTTTTGAAAAATAGGCAGTAACTGTTACTGATAGTTTGCTTACAGAATAGCCACAATAGTTTGTATAACTAGAGATTAATGGCACATAAAATCGAAAATAACTCGAAAACTACGAAAGGGGTATTTTTTGTTTTTTACATATTCTGAAAGAGGAAGGTTTCAACAACATCTCCAAAAAGTTTTACAAAGCCACCCCTCGAAATAAATATTTTACGATTTTTTTGTTTTTATTCCTTGCAGAAAATTCGTGTTTTCCACATAAAATCGATAATAACTCAAAAACCACGAATGGGGTATTTTCTGTTTTTTGCATATTCTAAAAGAGGAAGATTTCAACAACATCCCTAGAATGTTTTACGAAGCCACCCTTCGAAATAAATATTTTACGATTTTTTTGTTTTTATTCCTTGCAGAAAATTCGTGTTTTCCGCATAAAATCGAAAATATCTCGAAAACCACGAATGGGATATTTTTTGTTTTTTGCATATTCTGAAAGGGGAAGGTTTCAACAACATCCCTAGAAAGTTTTACGAAGCCACCCCTCGAAATAAATATTTTACGATTTTTTGTTTTTATTCCTTGCAGAAAATTCGTGTTTTCCGTATAAAATCGATAATAACTCGAAAACTACGAAAGGGGTATTTTTTGTTTTTTACATATTCTGAAAGGGGAAGGTTTCAGCAACATCCCTAGAAAGTTTTACGAAGCCACCCAGTGAAATAAATATATTACGATTTTTTGTTTTCATCCCTCGCAGGATATTAGATAGATATTCGTGTTTTTCCGCATAAAATCGAAAATAACTCGAAAACTACGAAAGGGGTATTTTTGTTTTTTGCATATTCTGAAAGAGGAAGGATTCAACAACATATCCAGAAAGTTTTACAAAGCCATCCCTCGAAATAAATATTTTACGATTTTTTTGTTTTTATCCCTTGCAGAAAATTCGTGTTTTCCGCATAAAATCGAAAATAACTCGAAAACTACGAAAGGGGTATTTTTTGTTTTTTACATATTCTGAAAGGGGAAGGTTTCAGCAACATCCCTAGAAAGTTTTACGAAGCCACCCAGTGAAATAAATATATTACGATTTTTTGTTTTCATCCCTCGCAGGATATTAGATAGAAATTCGTGTTTTTCCGCATAAAATCGAAAATAACTCGAAAACTACGAAAGGGGTATTTTTTGTTTTTTGCATATTCTGAAAGAGGAAGGTTTCAACAACATCTCCAGAAAGTTTTACAAAGCCACCCCTCGAAATAAATATTTTACGATTTTTTTGTTTTTATCCTTTGCAAAAAATTCGTGTTTTCCGCATAAAATCAAAAATATCTCGAAAACCACGAATGGGGTATTTTTTGTTTTTTGCATATTCTGAAAGGGGAAGGGTTCAGCAACATCCCTAGAAAGTTTTACGAAGCCACCCCGTGAAATAAATATATTACGATTTTTTGTTTTCATCCATCGCAGGATATTAGATAGAAATTAGTGTTTTTCCGCATAAAATCGAAAATAACTCGAAAACTACGAAAGGGGTATTTTTTGTTTTTTGCATATTCTGAAAGAGGAAGGTTTCAACAACATCTCCAGAAAGTTTTACAAAGCCACCCCTCGAAATAAATATTTTACGATTTTTTTGTTTTTATCCCTTGCAGAAAATTCGTGTTTTCCGCATAAAATCGAAAATAACTCGAAAACTACGAAAGGGGTATTTTTTGTTTTTTACATATTCTGAAAGGGGAAGGTTTCAGCAACATCCCTAGAAAGTTTTACGAAGCCACCCAGTGAAATAAATATATTACGATTTTTTGTTTTCATCCCTCGCAGGATATTAGATAGAAATTCGTGTTTTTCCGCATAAAGTCGAAAATAACTCGAAAACTACGAAAGGGGTATTTTTTGTTTTTTACATATTCTGAAAGGGGAAGGTTTCAGCAACATCCCCAGAAAGTTTTACGAAGCCACCCCGCGAAATAAATAAATTACGATTTTTTCTCGAACAACAAATGCACCCGCAACGTGCCACTGTTTTGAACGGATTTTAGGCTGGAGGCATCATTTTTGAAAAAGAGGCAGTAACTGTTACCGATAGTTTGCTTACAGAATAGCCACAATAGTTTGTATAACTAGAGATTAATGGCACTTCATAAAAAAAATGTAATATACTGGAAAATAACTTACTAAATAAATGAAATAAAAATGTTGGATCGTAGAGGCTTTTACTTGGTGGAAATCCATATTCATATGTAAATAAAACACACTGTACTTTTTAATATTCCATAGTTAAACTGAGGAATACTATCAAGTACAGTTATTCCACATTTAAACTGAGGAATATTAACAAGTACAGTGTGTTTTATTTACATGGAAATAAAAATAATTCATTAATTATTTTCAAAGTAGCTACTGTGACATTTTGGCTTATCTTACATAAGTACTTTAAACAAACTTATTAAATACTCATTGAAAGGACTTTAGAAATGAAGTAATCTAATACGAAAAGTTGAGAAGGGTCGCGAAGCATGTTGAACTTTATCTACACACATAAATATGTTATCTTTTATGTGGAAACTAATTGTGTACTCAGGGTGTACTATTACACTCACTCGGGTTTGGGCCTTGTTTTGCAATTGTTATCGTGGCTGCTCGCCTGAAATTACAATTTAATAACGCCTCGCCTAATAATAGCATGTGCTGTCATTCTGAAATATTTCGTGTGCGCGTGTATTAACATCAACAATACGCAAATTCACTTTATTTACAATAGTTTGTAAAGGAAAATGTAATTATGATTAATAAAATATGCAGTTATATCATAAAGAAGTTTTTTTTATTTGTTGTTGTAAAACAATTACGCTCCGGGAAAATACCCCGCCGAATATTGGATTACACAATTCACTTTTTTGTTGTTGCTGAGAAAATAATTAATTTAATAGTAACAATAATAATTCTTTATTGAACGGATCAGCCATTTACAATTTGACTAAAAACATAAAATTACATAATTATTGTCTCTTTAGCCACTGCAATTTTGACTCACATAATGTAAGCACTAAAAAACAATTATAAATTGAAATAATTACTACTGGGGAAAATACATCGTCGGGAATTTCATTACACAATTGACGTTTTGTTATTACTAAAGAGAAAATAATTATTATATATATAACAATCTTTATTAACAATTAAGTTTACAATAACGTAACAAACATTGATTATGTATATCACACAAAAATTAATTAATTGTTAAATGGCTATCGACCAGAGGTATTTCTGCCAATAATTATTATTTTTATCAATTATTTGAAAATTTATTTTTATTTAATTATTTCTTTATTTATTTAATTAACGGAGGCCATTACATGCAGTAACATACATACATGATAAAATAGAGAATTATTATTATTTTAGAATACTTCGACCAACTCAATATTTTTTTCTATTATTATTAAAAAGTGTATTTAATATTTCTATTGGGATATATAACGAAGTACAAGGGCTTTTAATTTGTATACATTGTAATTCAAATAAAAAAACAGCCAATACACTACTTTACAAAAAAAAATGGTACACAAAAAAAAACACCTCTCTAAAATAAAAAGGATTTGTGGCAAATTTTTCTATCCCAAAAAATTGCTACAAAACCCCTCTAAAGTATAGGGATTTTGTGTATTTTTTTTTGGTAGATGGGTAATATGTTAGGGCACTGTTTTGTTTTCTCCTCTATATTGTAATGATAATCCTAATTTAGATATGTTTAAAATCCCTATGTCAACATTTAAAAATATATTAAATTATATGAACCTTATTTAGCTCCGTTGTTTTATGCAATTATGCACTGTAAATTAAGTCTATTTCTAATCAATTTGTATTTTTCTTTCATATATTTTGTTTTCATTTTTTAAAATGGTGTACCGTTTGAATAAATAAATAAGTAAATATTACGAGAAATCTCAACATCCCTCTAATTCAAATAACCTCAACCCTCATGAATTCATTTCATCGCACAAATAACTGACATACGAGACAAAGGACTGCCGGCCACTTATCGATAGCCAACTTGTAAATAAATATGCAAAAACTTAATCTTAACTGTAAATGTCTCAATTAATACGATTATGTGTGTAATATAGCAAATAAATTATTAATTTAAAAATATTGATTGATGATCATAAATTCAAACAAGATTTATTGTTTAATTGTTTAAATTTGAGTTATGTGAAGTTAGTTAATCACAATTAAAACACTTTTTATTCCTTACTTCACTTTTATTTTTTATATACGTTAGATGTAACTAGTTATTGATAATGAGTGCTTGGCACTCGAAATGTACATTTAACGTATATAAAAAAAAAAGTGAAGTAAGGAATAAAAAGTGTTTTAATTGTGAAGATTTATTGTTCATTATCTCTTCAATATATCAAGGACCGATAAGTAATTAACACATAAAAATATTAAATAAATAAAAGAAAGAATGTATTAAATAACGTTTTATTAATCCTTACCTGAGAGGACGAGGATTTCAGAAACCCGCTTTCAGCGCGCTCAGGGTCGGCACTGAAATAAAGAAATCGATTCCGGGGGCGAACACTTTGCGCGTATTGCGTCAACCCGTGCACATATCCTAGAAATTCGCAAAAAAAACTGCACTTTCTCCACTTGTTGTATTTTCTTTGTGTAACTATTAAACGCCGCCGCCGTTTTTGCCGGTGTGTCAAAGCGGACTGGCGACGAAATGCGAATAAAAGATTATAAGAATGCGTCGCAGCGCAAACACGTGTGACCTTCGCGAGGAAACTGCATTCAATCGAAACCGCACGCGCCTCACTCGAGACAAAGGGTTCTCTCGCGGTGATAGGGGTTGTTGGTTGCATTCCGGGCGTGCGAGTGTAATTTACCTCTTTCCTTTGTTTCAACTTAGTTCGAATAAGGAAAAGTTAACTTTGCATTTAAACAACAATGAATTGTTGAGCGTGGAAGTGTTACAGGAAAGTTAATAAACGCGTATTATTTACTTCCGGCGTTTGAATAATTTTATTGATTTCAATTAATTAAATATGTTACATTCAATAAAAAGAAATTTGAAGACAATTAATTTACACAATTGAATAATTAAGCTACTGTAACTTTTTAACTTACTTAACGCAAGTATAATAATATTCGACGTTTTTAGGTTATCTTAATCATGAATAAAAACACTTGGTTAATTCCTTACCTCACAATTTTTATTTTTTCCGTTAGATGTACATTTCGTACACTAACTAGTTAGTTAGTTATTGATAATGTACACATAGTGTACGAAATGTACATATAACGGAAAAAATAAAAATTGTGAAGTATTACTTACTTCACAATTTTTATTTTTTAACCAAGTGTTTTTATTCAAGTTACATCACTTCACGTTATACTCAAACCAAATATACAACTATCTTAATCATGATTAAGTCTTAGTGCAAGCGACTTAGACTGGCTTAGATTGTGACGAGTATCATTTTAAATACGGAAGAAAATACTTGAAATGATAAATTTAACATGCACGTTCTTTTTATCGTCACAATCTAAGCGAGTATTCTAAGTCGCTTGCACTAAGACTTAATCATGATTAAGATAACCTAAAAACGTCGAATATTATTATACTTGCATTACTGTACTGTATTTTAAATTTGTAACAAAATTTAAAATAAAATTCTCTAAGCATAAATAAAATTGTGCGTAACAAAAACAAACAATTCATCTCTCCTACAGTTACTTTTTATGATCAATCATGTGAAATTACTCACGAATTCCGGCCAAGAATTTTTGTGCCCGGCGCTTCCACTATGGTGAATGCGCCGGGTTTATATTTATTATTCGTAAACGGTTTCACAGTAATATGTTTTCTTTTAGCAACAAATCATATTTTTTGCATTCTCACACCTTTACTGCCACAAGAAAGCTACGAATTTCGTCACTCACAGCAGTTTTTAATGAGAAAAAATTGATTTCTCATTTTTATACTGTTACTAGATGCGTTAGCATGAAATCCCTCCACGGATGAAAATAATTAAAAATATTTTAAATAATTCAATTTTAATTTAGGTTTACTACTAAATTAAAATTAAATTATTTAAAATGTTTTTAATTATTTTCATGCTAAAGCATCTAGTAACAGTATAAAAATGAGAAATCAAATTTTTCTCATTAAAAACTGCTGTGAGTGACGAAATTTAGGTTTACTACTAAATTAAAATTGAATTATTTAAAATATTTTTAATTATTTTCATCCGTGGAGGGACCTAACATACGCACACCCCTCTTAAGGTACATTTTAATAGAGTAGAGCATTAAAAAAATCGAAAATAAAATACATTCATAAATTAAATCATATTTGCGCGGTGTGGGTAGAAGCCATTGTAAATTGTTTATCTGTTCTGTAATAGTGGAGAGCGATAAATTTCGCAGCGCAGTTTACGTTCTATTTTCATTTGTTTTCCTCTGCACATACTGTACACATAGCACCGTTTAAGCCGGCAGATATTTTACGCGCTCACTCATTTGTTTTCCGCTCGTATCAAAGTGTATACAGGAAAACAGATATTTCGTTTTAAACAAATACTGTTCAAGCACATTTTTTTTTCGTGCAAAAATATAACAGCCGGGATGTTATAAACATAAACAAAAACGGTTTAAAAGTTACTTGTTAGAAAGAAATTAAATATTTGATTTAATTTAAAATCTACTTAGAATTTTTAAAAAATAACAATTTAATAATTAATTATTTTTTCTTTGGCTACTGCCACTTATTTATTTATTTATTTACGGAAGTCCATTTACTTTTTGATTTACATTACGTTAGTGGATATTAAATGTGAAAAGAAGTTCCATTGAAGAACAGCATCAACTAGAGCTTTCTTTTATTTAAAGTGAAATTAATTTCCATAACAATAATAATAAGCCCTTAATGTGTCAAATATTTATGATTTATTACAATAAATAATCGTGAGGTGAGATCAATTGACAGGTCCACTTTTTGAAATCAAATCGTCATTTTTTCTATTTCAAGAAGTCGCCGTATGACACGTAGCGCCATCCTGTTGAAACCATGTTTCGTCCGGATGAATGTCATCCTGTTGAAACCATGTTTCGTCCGCATAAATGTCATCCGTATTTTCAAACAAAAAAATAATTTATCTTGGCCGTAACGCGAGCTACTGCTTCATTTTTAATGAAATTAGGTACTACGATGCCTCCGACGTTTAAGCCGCAAATAAAAACAGAGGGTGATACTGTTTTCTATTTACAGAGGGCGAAGTTGTCTTTTTGTATTTTTTTAATTTAATTAAAATCCACACTAATTTTAATTATCATTGAATAATATTAGAGAGAATTTCTTCGATGCATATTAGTCAATGAAATATTGCGGCCTTGATAGAGAGAGAGCCGGGAAATTCTTGGCACCGGCCCCAGAATCGTGAAATTATTACCTGGCATCAGCGCGCAACTGAAATAAAGTCAAATGTTTCCGCACTTAATCATGTTTAATCACACCGTATTACCCGTGCGAAATAAATATTCACGTAATGAATCACAAATAATTCCCTCATTACTTATTTTTGATAATTTTAATTAGGAACCAGTTTTAGTTGGAATGAATACACAATTTCTTGTTACGTGATAGAAAGAATTTACAATTTTAATGTTCACTAACGAATTTTAATGATTAATTTCAGCTATACAAACAAAGTTAAAAAAAATAGTTTTACCTTTAATTGAATAACGATGTTTTCAGCAATTGGAAACCTTAATAATAAATCTTTTTTTTTCTCTCTTTATCCTAAAACTTTAATCCTATGATGATGATGAAATTAAGAAACACTTAAACATTTCTAACAGCACTTAAACAATAAAACAAACGTTTCTTAGTGTTATCTTTTAAATACACATTTTATTATTACACAAAGAGTTCAAATTGTCTTTTTATAACGAAAATTAACAGATTAGTATAATTGTGAATTAGGTAGAAAATATAATTACAGTAAATGTACTGCAGTAAGTGCTCATTTTAGTAACAACATCGATTTTCCTGGTATTATTCAACACAAATAAAGTGGCAACTATTTTTAAGATTAATGATATATGGAAATTAGGCTTTTACCTTTACATGTAATTTGATATTAATAATAATAAGGAGAAGCATAAATATATAAACTAAAGTTAATTAATAATATTTTTATTAACTACAGATGTAATACAAAATAGAATATTTTATAAATCAATAAGTAAATATTTATACGATGATGATGATTTTTTATCTTATGATTTCTTACGATTCGTTTAATTAATTCAAATTTAATTGAACTTATTTTAACGTTTCATTTTTTTTATAAATGAAGGAAGAATCTATTTCAATGTACATGAAGTAATTTTAAAGATAAATTTCAGCGATACAAACAAAGTTAAAATTGTTTTCATTAATTGAATAACTGAATAACATTTTTTTTTCAGTAACGTAGAAACCTTAACAACCAATAAATCTTTGAATTATTTCATAATGCAACAAATTTTTGTTGTTTTTATATTAAATTTTTCTTGGATCAATAAATCTTTTTTTTTCTCTCTTTGTCGTATTATCCTGAAACTAAATTTCGTGTGCCTTAAGTAAGAAATTCCATTTAGCGCGAAATCCAGCCACGCAGCTAAAAGTAAACATTAAGTCGAAATTACCCTTTATAAAATAACCCCGGCCCCGGAGTTTTGACCTCATTTCCTTCCCCCCGTCCGCCCCTCCTTCGCGTATATCCCGACTGGATGGGTGGGCTCCTGCAATTGCGGAATCTCGCGCAATTCCTCGCCCGATTCCTCAATTAAATTTAACAACCACCCCTGCCCCGTCCCCAGCCGCTTTTCACGCGGCACGATAATCGCGCCGGAGTGAGGGGATGATAAAGTGCGAAGTGCAACTGCATCCCCCGCGGTGGGATTTAATCCCCATTAGGCAAATGCGTTTCGAAATCGTCATCCGGTGACGTAAGGCGTTTTAAGTTGATTATTAAGCGGGGATAATAAATACAGTTATACTGAGTGTTTGAATTTTAATGGGAGAGATTATTTTTTTTTTGTGATAAAGAAAACACTTAATAAATTTTCATCCGACCAATTTTTTCTTCACTGTTAATTTTGACTACACGGTAATTATTAGTGTTGGGCAAAATCGAGTGATTTAGTAATCGAGTATTTCTGAATAACAATTTTTAAATAGCTAATGTTAATAAATAATAATAAATTAAGGTTTATTAATAAATAGGTGACTCTTCCCAATATTATATTATAAAAGAAATTAAAAAAAATTGTCACATACTTTATTTTACAGCGACAAAAAAGATCGAAAAGATCGACTTTGCCAATCCTAGTAATTATTCTCAAATTGAGAATAAATATAAAAACAACGTAATCTGTAATGTAAGTATTGCGGATTACTTTAGAATAACTCTTAAATAATAAAAAAAAAATGAAAATATTTTTTCTTCTATTCAGAAAAAAAATTATATATTTACATAATAAGCAATACATGACATTATTAATCAATTCATTAAATTAGCTATCGACCAACGGTCTTTCCGCCTCGATTACATTATTTTTATACTTATTTAGAATACTAGACTAGAAGAGGGGGTATTAATATTTTGTAAAATAAATAGAAAAGAGTATTATTCATTCTCTTGGTCACAGTTATTTAAATATATTAAATAAAAATGATTTGAAAATAATTAATAAATTATTATATATTATATTATATAAAGAAAGAAAAAAAGAAAGAAAGATTTTTTTAATCTTTAACGTTATTCTTAGTTTTTTTTTATAATTTTAATCATAATTAAAAAAGATTATTATTCAAAATTAATAATATTATTTTTTAATAATATTTACAGCTTGTGTAAATAGTAATTGTATTGTATATATATATATATATATATATATATATATATATATACAAACATCTTTATTGGGCGCACTTTTCTCAATATATTCCACCTTAAAGATTAAAATGGGACACCCTGTATAATATATAATAATATGTTCGAATAGGATGGTGCACCTTATCCTATTCGAACATAATATGTATTCATCTTTGTTTGCAATAAAACTTTCATTAAAAAAAAAAAATAACTACTTGTGCCATATTGATTGGAATGAAATTTATCTCCGTGATGTTTTAAAAAAATCAAATGAGGTTAGGTTTACACCAAGGGCAGATCAGTGGACACAGCACTGCACGCCCTTATAAGTCAAATCGAGAACTCCATGTGTAGAAAAGAGTTCACGTTGGCGGTATTCCTAGATATTGAAGGAGCCTTCAACTTTGTGAGACCAGAGGCGATTTTCGCAGCCCTGAGAAATCTACACTTGGACGAGTCGATATGCCTCTTTATTGAGGAGCTACTGGCGGAGAGGCATATTGTCTCCAAGATGGGTGACTCATGCTCAAAAAGAGAAGTCAATAGAGGCACCCCTCAAGGAGGTGTCCTCTCTCCCTTGCTATGGAATATAGTTATGAATGAACTCCTCAAAGGACTAGAGTCCACGGGGTGTAAAACAATTGCCTATGCTGATGACGTGACCCTCATGGTCTCTGGCAAACACCTAGGCATCCTTTCTGAACTCATGGAACGGGCACTCCGCAAGCTCCTGTTGACCTCTTCTGCAGACATGTAGCAGCTACTACAGCTATCAGAATAAACTCGGTTGGGAAATGGAATAATAGCAAACAGGGTCACGGTAGAATCCTGGACGAGCTTGTCGATATCCCTCCGAAGACGGATAGCTGTATTCCAGAACTAGTTTTTGGTAACAAATTCTCCACCTCTATCCCCGACAGGAAGGAGTGGGCAGAGGGTAGGATTGTCCAAGGAAAGGACGTCTGGCTCTTTACAGATGGTTCCAAAAGCGAGGGAAGGGTAGGAGGTGGGATCTTCTCTCATGAACCCAACCTAAGAAAATCCTTTCGGCTCCCGAACCATTGCAGCGTCCTACAGGCGGAAATCATGGCTATTCGAATGGCAGCGGACTGGATAGGTAAAACCGATATTCAGGTTAACCATATCAGGTTCATCACGGACAGCCAGGCCGCCATTGGGGCTTTAAGCGGTCCCTACTGCACCTCCAAGGTGGTCAGGGACTGTAAAATTATGCTAAATAATTTAGCGAACAGCTATGACGTTGGGCTCATTTGGGTACCGAGTCACAGTGATATTGAAGGTAACTCAATCGCTGACGACCTCGCAAAGAAGGGAGCTAGAATGAGTAACCCATCTACCGAGCCCTCCGCCGACATCCCCCTTGCGGAATGCAAGAAATTATTAAGGGACCAATTGATGTCATTGGTTAACCGAAGGTGGAGAGATGAGGACACTTGTCACACAACAAGGCAGTTATGGCCTATGTGTGATACGGAAAACAGCAAAAGATTAACTGCACTCAGCAGAATCGATATAAGGAAGACGGTGGGCATAATCACAGGCCACTGTCTTCTAGGTAGACATGCACAAAAGATGAGTCTCAAACATAATGATTTTTGCAGAGAATGCCTAGATGAGGAGGAGGAAGAAACAGTACTCCACTATCTAGGACAATGTCCTGCCCTCGAGGGGAAAAGACTCAAGTACCTCGGTCTGCACTACGCAAATGAACTGGCGGATCTTTCACCTATAAGGGTGAACGATCTGAATAGGTTCATTAGGTGCTCAAATTGGGTTGTTTAGGAGGAAAAACCTTCTACTTGTGGTAACACAATGGGCCTAAGTGGGCCTAAGTGAGCAGTCCTGAGGCTGCTGCCACTCGAACCTAACCTAACCTAACCTAGGTTTACTCGCTTATTTGTGCTTCTGTAATTAATAGTTCAATTAGATATTTATTTTTTCATTATAATTATGTGATTGCGAATTGTGTAATCGTTATAATATTATTGTATAATATAAAAATATATGAAATATAATTTATAGACCAGTAAAAAAAATAATAACAATAATAATATTCTATTTTTGCCATCGAACATTTCAATTAAACGTAATTTGGCGTTTCGCAACCAGCAATTAATAATAAATTACAGTTTCTCGAATAATTTGCGCTAACAATTAAGTCCCGCTGGTAATCGCGTCGAGCGTAGCGCAATTGGATTATCATTGTTAATACTGGGAGACTAATTTAATCTCATTTACGCGAGCATGCGTCCTTAGTTTGCTTTTGAAGACACATATACAGCTCCATAATTGCTATTTTTCATGCTGATTAATATCCTGTTAAGAAAACTTCACTAAGATTCCTTGTTTTCTAGAAAAATGAAAAAAAAAAATCTTGTCATAAGCGAGATATATATAGGGTGTTTCAAGTCTCACCATGGGGATCTAGCTTATTACACGATTTTTTTTTTCATTTTTCTTGAAAACAAGGAATCTTAGTCAAGTTTTCTTAACAGGATATTAATCAGAATGAAAAATAACAAATATTATATATATATACAGAGAGCTTTTTTTATCAGTATACATTTCCCCTATGTATACCTGCAAAATACGCGAGTTAATTGCATTAATGTATGTGTGTTTAATTGCTTACAACACGCAACTGAACACACATATGCCAAATAGTCAACTAAACATACACATTTAATCGGTTCAGTGCTTTTGACTCGCGTTTTTTTGAAGGTATACACTTCCCTTAATGTATACTGCTAAAAAAACCTCTCTGTATATATATATGTAGGGTGTTTGTTTCAAATTTGATATATATATAAATATTTATAAAATAATTAATCTGTCAAATAGACAAAAGAATATTCTGTTAAATGAGCTTTACCTTGAATACGCTTGCCATTAAAAAAAATCAAGTTGCCGCTGCACTTATATTAATTTTCATAATACAACAAGAGTGCAATAATTTCGCATTTTTACCTGATTCGTAATGCAAAGGGACTGATGACGGAGTTGTTGCCGTATTTTACGAGGCGTGCGTACAATAAAAGACAATTGAGTTTAACGCACCTGTTTGCAGATAAAGGGGCTCTTAAATTCCTACCAAGCGTCAAGCTCGGGTAATTAAGGACGGCGACGAGATTTACAAGAAGGATTAAAAATAATCGCCATTACGTGGACTTATTTGGAATTATGCAGGTGTCAAATTGGAAAATACTGTAGCTGGATTATTCTGATTTTTCCAAGAAGTATTCCCATAAAATTGATTTTTTAGGTAATAAAATTCTTCAAATATTTAAAATTTGTGAAAAGCTGCGCCTTAGATCTTCATATACTGGGCTATTCCGTACGGTAATTGTTAAGATTAACGTGTATGTCCCCAAATAATCGCTTTCAATCATTTCGAGCCAATTAAATAGTTCGGCGAATTTAACATGGAACCTTATGGGAACGGTTTAGTGGAGGCCCGTCGATTAGCCGTTTCGGACGTTTCCGTATTCCGATCAAAATTACTAAACTCGCGAACAAGTTAGAAAAACGGGGTTTTCAGCATTCGATTCTTAAAGAATACAGCTATATTCCCATCCAAATTAACGTGTTTGTATCGTTTGAGACCTCCGGGGGAAAATCGCAAACTTACAAAAAAATTTCGCCCAATTTGCAAAGGTCAACTTTGCGAGCAGATTGGCCGAAACGTAATTACTTCTCAATGCTCAAATTTTCACAGATTATTCCCCCATTATTTAGCTACATTTCTGTATAAAATGAAGTCATTTGGAGATTTTTAAATTTTTGACGAAATTCCACGTTTCCTAACGATTTTTTAATTTTTTTTCTGTTGATCGTTTCGATCATTTCGAGAGGCTCGATACTTTATTTGATCGATCTTGCCTATCACAAATTAATAAAAAAAAAATATGCAAACAAAGTAAAAGTGTTAAAAATAAAACACTTTTTTTTAAATAAAACACTATTTTTAAATGTTCGAACCTCTTCACGTAACTTACAATAACAAAACGTAAAAGTTTTTTTTATTATTATTACAACATTTAACTTATAAGATAAGACTTAATCTTATAAGTTAATATTTAACTTATAAGATTAAGTTTTATCCTCTTTTACTCGTATTGGGTGTCGAGGTTATTAACTTATTCAAAACTTATAATTTAATTTAATGTATATTTTTTTATTACGATTTGTTTTTATTTAAAAAAAATTTATCCTTATTCTGCTGGTTATACTTTTTTGTGTGTTTGTGTGTTTATTCCAACAATTTGATGAAAACATCGCGATCCGCGAATACTGGAGTGACATCAATAAATTCCGGATAATATTTACGTTTCGCTTTTATTAAATCAGTTTACGGAATTCCGTTCATTTATTCGGAACGAAATGGAATTACGTATCCTAACAATCCCCTTTGAAAATATTTCAATACGAAACAAATTTCAGAGAGGACTCAAAAAATCCCTTCCCACTGATGGAAATAAGGTTTCGGATTCGTGAATATTATTGCTGGATCAAAGATTGTATACAATATAATACAGGAGTATGTCGACTAATTTATACATTTTGTATGGATAAACTTTAAGATGATCTTAGAAGTTAGAATACATTTTTTTAGGATAATTATTATGTATTATCTTTTTTAAGATAATTATTATGAATTATCCTGAAAATTTGTATTATTGATAATGAATACTTAGTAACCGAAATGTACATTTTGTGTAAAATAAAACTGTGAAGTAAAGTGAATACAATCTATTTTTTTTTCTATAACTTCTAAGATATATTGTGTTAAATGTATGGACCGTCATTTTGGTCATTTCTCTCTGAATTTCTTAAAACCGTAAATGCAACTCTTTGCATCCCTGTGAGCGAAACTTAAATCAATACTGGGCCAAGCGAAAATGTTTAACGAACATTCTTTGAAACCACCGAAAAACACAATAACCCCCCGTCCCATACCCACCGTTACTCCTCTCTCCCTCTCTCTCGTTCGCACATCTCCTTCGGGGGCGACGAACTTTTAAAATTCGCCAGGTATAAGGGCCGTTTTTCTGAGAAGACAATAAATTCCCAGGGGGTTGGAACTGGTTTGCCTGCCTACCCTCTATCCGTCTCGCTCGGGCCCGTGCGCGAAACGCCGCCGGTTGAACGGAGACGGACTGTGCATCTACCCCCCCCGGTCCCTTTTGGTACAGTTAGGGGATCATTTCTAATTGGACAAATGCTCTATTTGAATCTTACAAGAGGGCATCTGAGCGTTTCCGAAAATTCAGTCGGCGGTGGGACGCATTGTGTGCCGTTTCGGGTTTTCGGGCCATTCTGTTTGTGATTCGCCACGTGTTTGGAGCTGCTTTGGGAATTTGCTAGGAAATAAGTTGAGATATTCGGTTGTAGAAAAAAAAATATAAATTTCGCTACGTATTCTTATAAGTATCTTAATTGGAAATTAAACAGTTAGGTAAGTACCACTTTAGATTTAGTTAATTGATTTTTTCCCTTTGCACATCTTAATATATATATAATCTAAAATCCCCATCTACCATAATGGTGGTGTAGGGGTAAATCTTAATATATAAGATGGTATGTATATGTCATTGAAGAAGAAAGTATTTTCTTCTTCAATGAAAATTGAAAAAATGATAGAAAAAAATTGAAGAAGCTGAAACAACGAAGAGAAAGCTGCTCGACAGTACAAGAAAATAAATTTGAGAAGTAGAAATTATAGTCAAACAATTTTTTTTAAATCTTTGTGAAGAAATATTTCATAAATTCAATGAAATATAAATTTAAATATAATAACAACATGAAATTAAACAAGTGTTACCTAATATTTCTATTTTCCCCCGAAAGGCTATGCTTAGATCAACTTTATAGTTGTTCTTAGTCCTATTTGCATTTAATATATGATTTTTCATTTTCTTTCTTTCTTAATCTTATCCTCTTTTACCCGTATTGGGTGTCGAGGTTATTTTTCATTTTCTATCATTTAAATATATAATGTATTCATTTTATTATTATTGCATAATAATTATTGAATGCAAATAAATTTATTATTATTATTATTACATTTCAAGAAAGGATAGAAGTTGGCCCAGAACTTTATTGTGTATACTTAATTCGAATGTTTGTAACTTGTCAAAATGTATAAATTACGATCGAGAGTGCGCCAAAATGTATAAATTATTCGACATATTCCCGGATTATATTGTAAGGACCTAAATTGGAGCCTTGTGGTATGATCGAGAGTGCGCCAAAATGTATAAATTATTAGACATATTCCCAGATTGTATTGTAAGGACCTAAGTTGGAGCCTTGTGGTACGTCGAGAGTGCACTAAAATGTATAAATTATTCGACATATTCCCGGATTATATTGTAAGGACCTAAGTTGGAGTCTTGTGGTACGCCGAGAGTGCGCCAAAATGTATAAATTATTCGACATATTCCCAGATTATATTGTAAGGACCTAAGTTGGAGCCTTGTGGTATGATCGAGAGCGCGCCAAAATGTATAAATTATTCGATATATTCCCGGATTATATTGTAAGGACCTAAATTGGAGCCTTGTGGTACGTCGAGAGTGCGCCAAAATGTATAAATTATTCGAAATATTCCCGGATTATATTGTAAGGACCTAAATTGGAGCCTTGTGGTATGATCGAGAGCGCGCCAAAATGTATAAATTTTTCGACATATTCCCGGATTATATTGTAAGGACCTAAATTAGAGCCTTGTGGTATTTACAAAACCGGAATTCATCATTGATTTCCGGATTTGTGAATATTATTGATGGATTCAAGGATTATCTACAATATAATCCAGGATTATTTCAACTGATTTATTCATTTTGGCGCACTCTCAAGGTTCCAACTTATGTCCTTTGTTATTTAATATATTTTGTTAAAACATGGCCTTTTTAAATGAAATAAAAGAATTTGAAAATAATTAATTAATAAACTATTTTCTCTTTTGCTACTGTGAATAAATCCTTTTTCTATTGTTATGGCCTTTTTAATACTACAAAAATATCTTTATTCAAAGTTATTTGTATTACATATATTTACAATAAATAATGGTATCTTTGTTTTTTTTCTTGCTTGCTTGCTTGAACAAACTATCGACTTAAGGTCTTTCCGCCTCCTTTTTAATATTTTTGAAGATATTTTGAATTCAGTATTTGTGAATATTATTGGTGCTTTCAAGGATAGTTTACAATATATACCAGGATCATGTCGACTAATTTATTAAACAAAAAAACTGTATTATTAAATTAATGGTTTTAATATTTAGACATTGGTAGTTCATATTGTATGAAATAAATATGAATAAATTATTAAAAATCAACCAATAAAATAAAATTAAATTCTCTTGGCTAATAACCCGAAACTAGTCGAGAATTTAAAGTTATTCAATCTAATCTGTGTTTTATTGGTTGATTTATAATAATCTATTCATATTTATTTCATTTATTATTAAAATTCATGAATTAATTGTTTTTTTTTTATTTTCCTTTAGATAATATCTTATGATCAGTGATGATGGCAAATGTGTCCGACGACTCCTGCTTGGACCTCTCCGGCAAGGACTGCTGGCTGATCGTCCATTATTCGGACAGCGATCCGGGGCACGAGTTCGAAATCATCCACGGGACCCAATCAATCGTGGACTCTTGGGACACGCTGGAAAGGGGAGCTAAAATCGAGGTGAAATTCGGTAACGCCAAAGTGCAAGCGGTCGTCGTTTTGGTATCAGGTTGGTTATTACTTTTATTTATTGCGCCCCGCGTCATCCCCGCGGACCGATGCTCGTTAGCGGCGCCCCCGATTTATTCCCACAATTTGATACAAATCGGGGAGTCATAAATCCCGACGGTGGAATATCCATAAATTTTCGCGATGTATTTACGTTACGGTTTTATTAATTCGAACGCGATGCGGGGTTATGATATGCGTTTGTTTAATTTGTTTTTTATTTGTTAAAATTTGTATGCTATATCCCAAATACGAGATTTATATCTTCTTTATTATTATTTTTTGTTAAAAGGGGGCTTAACATGCTTTATTGTCAATTCTGTTTCATTCTGTTTGATTCATTCTTTGAAGAAATGTATATTTATACATTTAATTTAATTTAAATTTTAAATTCAATTTAAGAAAAAAATCAATCTTTATTCATTCTTTGAAGAAATGTATTATTATATATTTAATTTAATTTAAATTTTATATTCAATTTAAGAAAAAAAAAAACTCTTTACTTAATATATATTAATTCAAGTGTTATTAGACTTGAATATATTTAGTATTCGTAGTATTTTTAACATACAACCATTACTAAATACAGATAAATCTAATACGATTTGAAACAATATTCTTAATACTTAAATATTATTACATCTAATATTTTAATAATAGAATCTTTTTTATTCATTTTGTCACAGTTATTTAAATTTAATTTAAATATATTTTATTTTATTATCAGATGAATATCATTACATAAACGAAAACTTCAAATCCATCACCGACGAGTTCCTCATATGGAAAAGCAAGAAACAGCAGAGATGGTACCGCGAGAGCGTCGAATACAAACGCCAGACGTTCATCAAAGTAATGGACACCGGGATGCAGACCGAGCCCGACGCCGTCTACGAATCGCTAAAAAAATCCAAAGACGAGCTGCAGGAAAAGTACGAAAATCTCCTGAAGCTGTTCAACGGATTCAAGAACAACGTGCGAAACGCGCTGAACAAGGCCGAGAATGCGCAAGTGGCGAACGGCAACGGGAGCATCAACGAGCACAATAACAAGGATGATGACAGGGGGTTGGTTTTGAGACAGGAGAGGGAACCGCTGCAGCCGATAAACAAGGATTTGAAGGCGAGAGGGAGTGATGTGAAGACGGAGAGGGATGATAAAATGGTGAGTTTATTGAAAATAAAACAATAAAAAAATAGTGATAAATGTTCTCAAATAAATGGGTTTTGAGTTCACGTGAAGTGTTAGTCTCAATAATAACACATGAGTTTTTTCCTTACTTCACTTTTTAAACTTTATAAATCAAAGTAGGTACAGAAAAACGAATTGAAAATTAAACTACAATTAAAATCATAACATTTACTGATCGATAAATATCATAATCGAGCAAGTTTCGATTAATTTTTTTTTTGATCTTTTCTCCTTTCTACCGTTAGGTGTAAGAAGTTTCGATTAATAGTATACTAAAATTAATTTACTCATGGATAAATGGCATTATAATCAAGCAGGTTTCGATTCATAGCCTACTAGAACTTATGTCATCATTTGCTACTGATTGACACATGACACCGGAATCAAGCAGGTTTCGATTCATAGCTTACTATACATTAATTAATATTGTAAATCAATATTAATTACTTGTAATTCATTGATGGTGATTAATATTAATTCATAGCGTACTAGAACTAATGTCTTATAATTTTCTGATTGATACATTTCGCTTTAATCAAGCAGGTTTCGATTCATAACCTACTAGAATTAAAATCATACCATTTAGTGACGAACAAATGGCATCATAATCAAGCAGGTGCATCTACCAGAATTAATATCATTTACTCATGGATATATGGCATCATAATCAGGCAGGTTTCGATTCATAGCCTACTAGAACTAATGTCATCATTTGCTACTGATTGACACATGTCACCGGAATCAAGCAGGTTTCGATTGATAGCTTACTATATATTAATTAATATTGTAATTCAATCTCAATTTCTTGTAATTCGTCGATATTAATTAATATTGATTCATAGCGTATTAGAACTAATGATATATCATTTTCTAATAGATTCATTTCGTTTTAATCAAGCAGGTTTCGATTCATAACCTACTAGAACTAATATCATGCCATTTAGTGACGAATAAATGGCATCATAATCAAGCAGGTGCATAGCCCTACCACAATTAATATCATTTACTCATGGATATATGGCATCATAATCAAGCAGGTTTCGATTCATAGCCTACTAGAAGTAATCTCAAATCATCTACTGAGCTTAAGTGGTACCATAATCAAGCATGTTCATAGCCTAATAATAATAAATATAATAATATTAAATCGTTTGCTGATGGATTAATTATATTATAATCAAGCAGAATTCGATTTTTGGTCTACTATAACTAATTTTCCAATTCCTGTTGTTTCAATAAATAGATTGCAACTTATGTTCGTCCAATGGTGCATATGTTTTCATTGCATCTTTATTGTTATATAGGTCTACAAATAAGACTGCAGTTCCATTCATCATTAAATTATTTGAAAACTAGTATCATAATCAAGCAGGTTTCGATTCATAGCCAACTAGAATTATTTACTGATCAACATTAATTTATTTATGTATTGTGTAATTCGCACTTCTTTAAATTAAATTGTCCTGTAATTGGTTATTCTGTTAGGCAATAAAGGATATTATTATTATTATTAATTAAAAAAACAAACATTTATTGAGGATTAAATGTTGTTGATAGTAATAAAAATAGTACATCCCGTGTGATTTCAATTATTAACACTAAATCTTGATAAATCTAAATAGCATTGAAAGTCCTTATGGTTTAACAAAATAATTTCAAATCTTGTCAGTTCAACAAAAATATTCCAGCTTCTGTTGTTTCAACAAATGGATTGCAATTTTTTTTTTCGTCCAGCAAATGCTGATGTTTTACGTCGAATATGTTTCCAGTGAATCTTTATTGTTATATAGGTCTACATAGGGACACACAAGACTGCAGTTCCGAAAGAAATGTTCGACGGGGTGAACTGGCTGAGCTATTCGGCCGCCACGAGGAAATTGCTGATCGCGGTCTTTCCGAGGAAGATCCTCGCCACGCACAGCCTGACCGGAAAACCGAGCCCAGCCTTTATCGGAGCGGATAAGCAGACGAAAATGAGGTGAATTACATTTTATTATATATTTTTTTCTACTTCAATATCGATTCACAGCTATATCAAAATGTTACACTTTTTTCTTTCTTAATCTTATCCTCTTTTACCCGTATTGGGTGTGGAGATGTTACGTAACTATGAGTCAATATTGAAAATAGCTGATCAAAAACTTAAATTAGTTTCTGTTAAGACACGGTGACCTTAAATCCAACTAATTTAAGTTCTAGAAAAGCCGCAATGAGATTATTATTGATTCAGAATAAAATTGCAATTTTATTTAAAAAAAAAACGTAATGGAAAAAAACTTTATATTTCTTAAATTAGTATCTACAGTACTCTACAAACATTATATACATATTCTTTTTTTTTTTCATAATAAATTGGCTCTAGAAAGGACGCATCTGAATCGGCAAAACAACAAATTTTAATAAATGAAACAGAAATATAAATCTACAGATTGTGTGCACATAAGGCATAAATCACATTTTTTTTCTTTAAAGTTGGATCTTCATGTTGACTTTTTTTGAAAAGAAAGAAATTTAGCATAGTTTTCTCAATGGGATATTAATCTTCATGGAAAACCTACTCTCTATCTGAAGATCCCCATGATGAAACTCAAATTTGAAACACTCCGTATAAACAGATATTATGATAATGATGTAGTTTGAAATTAAAAAAAGAAAACACTTTTAAAAGAGAAGTAAGGAATTTTATTTTCAACTTCTACAATACTTCACATTACTCAACCTAATTTATTTAATGATAATATAAATTTTAAATTTCCTACTAGAATATCATACCATTTAGTGACGAACAAATGGCATCATAATCGGGTAATCCGAGTTATACAAACAAAGTAAAAAAAACTCGGATTATCCGAGTTATACAAACAAAGTAAAAAAACTCGAATTATCCGAGTTATACAAACAAAGTAAAAAAACTCGAATTATCCGAGTTATACAAACAAAGTAAAAAAACTCGAATTATCCGAGTTATACAAAGAAAGTAAAAAAGTGTTTCATTTATTAAAATTGAATTACAATGTATAACAAAGTAGAAGCCTCAACAATTAACAAAACAACAAATATTTGTTTGTTTTTCTTTAAGCACGAGTATTGAAATTTCCACCTATGTACCCATGTAGGCGCAACCCTTTTAAGTAAACTTAATGCTGTGGTTGACAGTCTGCGCTTTGTGGCCTTAATAATTATTTTACGGCTCTAATAGTCTCTGCAACCAACATAAATAAAATTACTACCCAATTTATTTGTAATACAATTCAATTTCTGAAACGAATAGACTTTATTTACAATTTACAATATTTCCACTTTTACCTAGCTAGTCGAAATCGATTTCTACACTCAACAAACGGCCTGATTACATCTGCTTGCACCTTTTCTCAATTTAATTTCCCCCCATTTCTCGTTACAGATTGGATCCTATCAAGATATCAGACATCGTGGAAGTCGTCAGCAAGCGCTGCAACGTGTCGGAGTCGATCGTCAGGAGCGCCATCACGACCAAATGCGCTGATGAGAACAAGATGTACAGAAAGCGCATGGAAAAACGGCAGGGGGTCGACGAGAACGAGCCGGACATAAAAAAAATCAGGAATTAAATATTACAACCTACAAAAAAAATATCCAGCAAATACTCCTTTTAACGTCCACGAAATGCAATGTCTGTATATATTATGATTGTTTTTATTGTTTTATTATTATTTATTTTTGAACAATGTAAAGACGTTTTATTTAATAGTGTTGGGTTCAATTTGTTTCTAGCAAGTTATGTTTTGTTGAATGGATGGATTGATCTCATTATTGTAAGAGTTGCGGAGCGGTTTAGATCTAAGATGATTTCACTCATGTACCTTGAGATATGTTTTTTTTATATATATGACGCCATTGTTTTAACATTAAGTATGTGATATAAATTTATAAAATGGATAAAAATAAAATGCATTTTTCTAATTCATTGTTAGATCTTATTTTACTTAATTTAAATCTACAGATTGAGTGCACGCACATAAGGCATAAATCACATTTTTTTCTTTAGAGTTGGATCTTCATGTTGATTTTTCTTGAAAAGAAAGAAATTTAGCCTAGTTTTCTCGATGGGATATTAATCATCATGAAATTCTACAAAAAGGTACTCTCTATCTCTTCTTGTTAGCGAGATTCCGATGGTGAAACTCGAATTTGAAACACCCTGTATAAACAGATATTATGAAAATATAATGATGTAGTTGGAAATAAAAAAAAAACACTTTTAAAAGAGAAGTAAGGAATTTTATTTTCAACTTCTACAATACTTCACATTACTCAACTTAATTTATTTAATGATAATATAAATTTAAAATTTCATAACCTACTAGAATGTCATACCATTTAGTGACGAACAAATGGCATCATAATCAAGCAGGTTTCGATTCATAGCCTACTAGAACTAATGTCAAATCACATTACTTAACCTAATTTATTTAATGATAATATAAATTTAAAATTTCATAACCTACTAGAATATCATACCATTTAGTGACGAACAAATGGCATCATAATCAAGCAGGTTTCGATACATAGCCTACTAGAACTAATGTCAAATCACATTACTCAACCTAATTTATTTAATGATAATATAAATTTTTTAAAAAATATAATAACAATATATAATGTTGTGTTGTCTATCATGGGCTATCGATCATAGGTCTTTCTGCCCGAACACCCTGTATTTTCTTGCAATCATGGGTGTAGTGTGAATATGTTGTGACGTCCAAATATTAGACATCGGGGCTGGTCAATATGAACAGCAGTTTGAAAGACCATTAACAAAAAATGTACAATTTAAATGTTTCGAAGATTTTTAATAATAATATTAATTTATTTATTTACGGAAAATTCACCATTTTACAAAAATTGTAGCAATTTTTTACTATAAGTAGTAGATAGGCTATTTCATATAAATAAACAATAACTAAAAATACAAATTAACAAATAAATTAATCAATTATTATCCCAAGTGGTTTTATTATTTGTTGGTGAGTACGTGAAGTTTCTTGATATAATATAATAATATTTTATTCCTTTCTTCATTTTTGTTATTATTATATTTAAATGGTCGTCATTGTGTTTAAATTTTAAACAAAGGAATTTTCTGATATCACGCTCCATATCCGCGAAATCCAGAGTGTTATTAATTTCAAATGGATGTGTTTCGTATTATACACATTTAATATGAAAAACGCCCGCTCATTCGTGCATCCGTTCGGGACGCGCCGCGCGGAAAATCGGGGAAAATGGGAACGTTAAGTTTTTCGGAAAGAGCCGGCCTCATTTGCACGCCTCATCAATCATCCCCGGCATCCGAACATCTTTGCGAGGAAATTAGATGGAAATCAATCATGGATTGCGCAACGTTTATCGGTTGTTTAACGTATTTATTAATAATTTAATCAAAAAGTTTTATTCATTGGTTAGTTTAACACTTTCAATCATTTTTTTCTATATTGTCCATCACCACCTTCGCAATAGTGTATTTGACAGGGTGTTACAGATTTAAAGAACAGATTTGACCCGTAACAAGTAGGTGCCCACACAAACTGAGTATATGTAGGCGTCTGTCGACGACATACCGACTACCCGTAGTAGATATTTTATTTTTCTTTAATTTAATATATTTACTATAAATGTGTATTAATTTACAGAACTAAATATTAGAAAACAATTGATTTTATGTATACCAGTTGCTAAACCCAGAGCTTGTCAAAGACATATACAGTATATTAGAGCATTATCACTATCGCATCGAGTTTTACAACATTTACAATGTTTATTCTATTTTTTTTAGATTAATTTTAATTTAACTAACATTTTTACTATTTTATATATCGGCTGGCAGATCATTCAGTATTTCAGTTAGATAGGCTGTCGTGCATCTATCGCCGTATTTGTTGTTGCATAGGGGGTGCGGTTAAAGATGGATCAGTTTTTCTTCGCCATTATTTTTATCATTAAAACGATTAAATATCGTTCTTTAATGATCGGATTAATTTCGAACCCAATCTGTGTGGATCGTATCATCACAAATTGATAAAATTGATCTCTCGAGAGATTGATCGATTTTTCCCATCTCTATTTAATATATGGTAAATATAAATTTTTTAGTAAATCTGAAGCCAGTCCCTAAATAACAATTTCATTCTGTATATATTTATATATTTTAGACATGATTGATTATCCATTAGATTTCACCACCGTGAACGTTCATCGCCGATTTAAATAATTTCAAGAATACGTAATCCGCGTAGGAGCGAATTATTTTCCAGGAAAAACCACCCATGTTATATTCCAGACTGACAGCACAATCAATCGCAAGCGAAACAATAGAGTAATCATTTAAGCACTCGAGTACACAATCACAGAAACTCACTGGCAGGGTTTGCGTGGGTAAATCGTGGAAGTAGTTCGAGCGCATTCATCGTCTCGTGAAATTGAATCAATAATGACCAGATGGATGCCGGCGACGATTTCATTAAGTGGATTATTTAAATTAGTTACAGCAACAATTCAGAACAAAAACAACAAAATAGAGATTTAAATTACTTATAATTGTTTGCCAAATATCGGTTCCACAATCACTATATGTGACTTCTGATTATTCACTAAACTAAAAAAAAAACGCTTCGGGGAGATAGTTTTGAGTGGATCAAAAAGATAAAAGCAGAGATGAAGATGGTGTTGAAAGCCATTCTGGAAAATGAATATTTGAAGTGCTTAGAGAACTGAAAAAAAGTTGCATTAAAAAATCATCGCCTTCAAACTGAAAAAAAAAAAAAACGTTTAATTAAACGAATGGGGAAAATTCGTTGCAGTACACTTAATTCAACATTTTTAGTTTTTATTTTTCAATTTGAAGGCGATGAAATAGATTTGAATTTTTATCTTATAACGAATGGGGAGAATTCGTTGCAGTGCACTTAATTCAACATTTTTAGTTTTTTTTTTTTCAGTTTGAAAGCGATGAAAATATTTGAATCTTTATTTTATAACGAATGGGTGCACTTAATTCAAAATTTTTGTTTTTATTTTTCAATTTGAAGGCGATGAAATAGATTTGAATTTTTATTTTATAACGAATGGGGAGAATTCGTTGCAGTGCACTTCATTTAATATTTTTATTTTTTTTTCAGTTTGAAGGCGATGGAAATATTTGAATCTTTATTTTATAAAGAATGGGTGCACTTAATTCAACATTTTTGTTTTTATTTTTCAATTTGAAATAGATTTGAATTTTTATTTTATAACAATATTCCTGGAACTTTTTGGATACAATAGTAAAATTTGCTTAGATTGTAACAATAAACGTGTATATTAAATTTAACATTTAACGTATTAAATAGCCCCAGAATATTAACGGTGACTTAAGTTGTGGTCAACTGTTAGAATATCTCGATTTTCACGTAATCGCATTTGAAAAAACATATATAAATCTGTGAATTATTCCAAGCGATTTTATTTACGCATTAATGCCAAAAAAATAAGCAGGGAATTATCATCACGCCAGCACGCTGAAATTGTTTTGACTTGTCGGGATTAAATCCCTTAAATAAACCCGGCGCGGCGCGCTGATGGAGTGTTAATAAAATAAATCCGAACCGGATTATCATCGCATTGAATAATGTAATCCCGCATTCTACGGCCGGAAAAGCAAAAAGCAAACACACCCGATTAATTTCATTTCTTCTTCATAACGTCCCCCACACATACACACACAACATTCTGTGTTCGTAATGATGGGGGCGGCGACGACGCGCGCCGCCGCCGCCGCCACCGCGACACCCCCTCTATACGTACGCGGACAGGCGACAATATAAAACGGGAGTCGGAGCGTTGCGACGCCGCTCTGTGCACGTCGCAACTTCCGGTGGCGGTAGTCCTCGCTAGGGTTTTTTTTACTTGTTGCAAGCGGAAGCGGCAGAATCGTGCGTCTGGCAGCAACAGTGTCCGAAAAGTCTAACTATATATATAACTGGGGAAGTAAGGGAAAACGTGGCTCCGCGTGGGATCAATAGAGTATTGAAACTCAATTTCCGGTTATACTTTATTTTCCGTTTCGTATATTGAATCGGGACGACTGGAACGAGATGTTTATTAGCAGGAAAATGCCGGCTTCTGGGTCCTTTGTTTACTTCATCATTTGCATCAATTTAATTAATGTAAGTATAATTTTTTCGAGATTCAAATAAATATTACATTATTAAATAAAACACTTTTTCACTTTGTTTGTATAACTTGTTATTTTATTTTAGTGACTATAGTTTCGAAGCATAGTGTTTTATTTAATAAACTCAAAATGTATAACCAAGTGAAAGCCTTAACAATCAACAAAATATTACATTCACTAGAATTTATTACAATGAAATTAAACAAGGAAAATTTTCTGGCAATCATCAATAAAATTCTATCAATCCCTTTTTTCCAACTGCAAAAAATTACTTACACTGCAATTTAAATAACTGCAAATGTGTGAATCATCTTTGTTTCATTTTATTTAATTCACTAGATTTTAATTTAAGTCCTGTAAAGTTTTTTTTTAATACAATAAAGCAAAAAAAAAAATAGAATCCATGGTTGTTATTGAATGATTGCAATTACATCGTGTAATTATTATGAACTAAAAATATTCAATCAGTAAAAGTTATAGCGTACAATTTTTTTAAAAATGTGTGTAATGTGAGAAATAGTTGTTTTAATGTACATTTGTTGCAACGTACGTCAAATAGCTACAGTACAAGGGAAAATGATTGATTAATAATTAAAATTATTTTATTTAATTTATAAAAAAATATTAAAAGAATTTCTCGTAAGCGAACAATTTTTAGTATAGAGGGACAGATTCAGTCCTTACTTTACTTTTTAAAAAGTAAAAAAATAGAAAAAAAAACATCTATAAAATACAATAATTAACTTTATTATACATTGTTTTAATCCTGTAAATAGTGAATGGATTAATTTATTTAAAATGCATGATTACATTAAATTGAAATTTTAAATTATAAAATTATATATTATTTTTTGTTTTTATATTAAATTTATCATTTTTATTAAAAATTGAATTTTTTGATAGAAATTGTTTAATTTCTTAATTAAAAACAAAAACAACTATAAAATACAATAATTAACTTTATTGTACATTGTTTTAACCCTGTATAATGTGAATGGATTCATTTATTTAAAATGCATGATTACATTAAATTGAAATATTAAATTATAAAATTATATATTATTTTTTGATTTTATATTAAATTTATCATTTTTATTAAAAATTGAATTTTTTGATAGAAATTGTTTAATTTCTCCTTGACATTTAATTGTTGGATCTTTTTTTAAATTAATTATATTTTCTTGATTAATGAAATTATTCACTTTTTGAATATATAATATATATAATGCTGGGACCGAAATTATTTTGCCTGCCCCACAATTAAATTAAAATAAAAATTAAAAAAATCAATATATCCATTCATGTAAATATCCATAGAAATTTTAATAGAACAAATTTTAAATTCTCTTGAAAATGGGCTAATAACCCGAAACTAGTCGAGAATTTAAAGTCATTCAATCTAATCTGTGTTTTATTCGTTGATTTTTAATAATTTATTCATATTTATTTCATATAATAAAAAAGGATTTTAATTGCCATAACTTGCAATCAAACGCTCGACTGATTTTTCTTTCCACAAATCAATGAATCGTGTCAGTCGTTTGATTTTAAGTTTAAATGATTATATAAACGTATTTCACTTCAGATCGAATGAAAAATCGATGAAATTTTGCCTAATAATAATGAACATTTCATAAAATCTGTTCGTATTTATTTATTTCATACAAAATGAACTACCAATGTAAATATTAAAAACATTAATTAAATTATAAATTTATTGCTCGCAACAATTCCTGATTATCATCGCATTGAATAATGTAATCCCGCTTTCTACGTCCGCAAAGCGAAAAGCAAACACACCCGATTAATTTAATTTCTTCTTTATAACGAACACACAACATTCAATAATTTATTTCTGTCTGTCTCAGTCCAGTTCTTGTAGTTTTGTTCAAGACTTAACTTCTTCAAATTTGATGAATAGTTAGTGAATGGGCAAGGCGGTTTAGAATTAATATTAGGATTACGAGGAATACAGAGGTGCTTGTTAGTAGGGATTAGCTTCAAATCTTTTCCTTAAAACTCTACACTTTATATATATATAATAATAATATATATATATAATAATAATATAATAATATATAATCTAAAATCCCCATCTACCATAAGGGTGGTGTAGGGGTTACACTTTATATATACCACTAAATTTTATGTCAGGACTAAACAACAATAGGAGTTTCTATAGCACTAATGGTTCAGAAATCTACCACGAATGATGCTTATATGTACCACAGTTTTTTTTCGGCATTTTCTATTATAGAATATAATAGAAGGTGCAGGAGTAGCAACATATTTTTATTTACTACGTTCACGTTAGTGCCAGTACTCTCTTCTTAAAAAGACATGTTTTATTTTCAAATCATGAAATATTAAGTATGACACGTGCGGTTTTCAAATTAGTGTCGAAATGGTGAATGCGCCGGGACACATGCCATATAACATATAAATTATTGTAAATAAATCACAATAAACACAATAAAGTGGTGTATATGAAATACACAAAAATATACATATATAAAAAAATATACAAAAGTATTCCTATGTCTCCCAGAAAAAAGAAATCGTCGCAAGAATGATCTTTTCAGATGGATTTTACGATTCCATCTTTTCGGCTTGTTTTTTCGATCAAGATCCATAAAGATTGGGTTGAAAATATCGTTCTTTAATGATCGGTTTCATTAAAGAACGATATTTTAAACCCAATCTTTGTGGATCGTATGATCACCAATTGATCAGATTGATTTCTTGAGAAATCAATCACAGATTGATCGATTTTTCCTATCTCTAATTAATATATGGTAAATAATAACAGTTCGGCGTGGTTATTTGCCCGGGAAGTAGTTGTTTTAATGTGCATTTGTTTAACGTACTTACGTAACGTAAGCCAAAAAGTCACAGAGCTAAATGTGGAGATAATTTATTAATAATTTTCAAATCATTTTTATTTAATATACGTATTGAAAAATTTCCAGTAATTTACGATTTATATTAGACCTACAAAACCAATGTAAAAAAATAATTAGGAAAAGTCACAGAGCTAAATGTGGAAATAATTTATTAATTATTTTCAAATAATTTTTATTTAATAAATAACAGTTTCGTTTCAAAATATTTTTATAATCAGTTGCCTGACAAAAGTTTCGTTCTTCGCAGACCTTTATCAAATAAACTCTGGCAATGGTCTGAGAAGAATAAGAGTGGTTTAATTAGCACCAACCCCTTTTTCCATCACACAAAATCCAAGCGACCCTGAAAAATAATCAAGTTCTCCAATTATGAACATTAACCGATTTAACAAAAGATTTCCCTGTAATGAAATTCCACCGACTCGCTATTCCAATTAACAGTTACTTCCACAAGAACGAATCGCAATTAAAACCAAAAAAAACCTGCAAAATCGTCACCTAAAACTCCGTCCTTTCCGGTTCGTGAATTTAACGATTTCCACCCGCTGATAACTCGCGTCCATCGCCGCGGTCCATTTCCCCCCTTCTCGTAAAAACGGCCTTAATTGAATCAAGATCATGTGCGGCCGCCACATATTTTCTATAAATTTCGTTATTTATGGGAGCCCATAATTTCCGGAATCCCGTCACTTAACGCGCGACATAATGGAAACACTAAATTCCATCAGAGCGAAAAGTTCTATTAAAGTTGGGAATGACGTCGGTGCGGGGAGAGGGTGGTTCAATGCGGCTTAGAAATGCGCCGCTGTGAAAGGATTTATGATTTATGGGGTGTGTATGATGTATGGCCATCATCAGTTTTTTTATGTAAAAGTCGTTATATTTTATTGAAAATGTTTAATGAATTGAATAAGGGGGGTTGCGTCTAGTTTTTTGTCTTTTTACGTTCAACATGTAACGTCAAATGTATAGGAAAGCGTTAAGGAACATCATAATTTTTTTTGCCGTAGGATTTTCTCCAATCAGTCACTAACGATGCGTTAGTTTTTTTTTTCTCTTTTTAAGTTCAATGTGTAATATTTGAAAATCTGCATTACATTATTATTATTATTATTATTATTATTATTATTATTACTCTAAGTTCAATGTGTCAAATTTGAAAATCTGCATTACATTATTATTATTATTATTATTATTATTACTCTAAGTTCAATGTGTCAAATTTGAAAATATGCATTGTACTGCCAAAATTCTCTTCTATGAAGATTATCTTCCATTAACCCAGCCAACGTAAGTTAAGTGTTATTTATGATTAGTTTCTTGAAGAGCACAACAAAAAATCCTGCAATACCCCGGCGCATCCACCAATTATACATGATATAAATATATCTGTTTTGATTACAATTTTGCAATAAATTCAAGCAATGCAATTACAAATTAACCATTTGAAAATAATATTGAATAGAAAATATTCCAATATATATTTTTTTTTTTCTAGAAACTTTTCGGGATTTTATTTAAAAAAAAAACTTAGTTTGAATTGAATGTTCAATTATTTGAAGTTTTCACACAAACTTCAAATAATTGAAAAAAAAAAAAAAATCCCGAAAAGTTTCTAGAAAAATAAAATATATATATATATTGGAATATTTTCTATTCAATATTATTTTCAAATGGTTAATATGTAATTGCATTGCTTGAATTTATTGCAAAATTGTAATCAAAACAGAATTATTTATATAATGTACTTCAAATAATTGTTAAACAAATAGGAAATTATAAAAAATGCTACCAACTTAGAGTTTGTTAAAAAAAAAACACCTTTCATTTTAGAATATATTTTTTTAATAAATTAAATAAAAAGAATTTGAAAATAATTAATAAATTACTTCATCTTTTCTTTAATTAATTATTTATTTAACGGATTTATCTCTTTACAAATCTACAATATAAATAATAATATTTATATATAGTGGATTTTTATTTAATAATATAAAGTTAAAAAAAAAAAAAAACTAAATTTAACATCATTTTAAAAGTATTGCGAATAGACTTTATAAACAATCAGTGTTTTTATAATTAATGGTTTTAATATTTAGACATTGGTAGTTCATATTGTATGAAATAAATATGAATTTAAAGTTATTCAATCTAATCTGTGTTTTATTGGTTGATTTTTGATAATTTATTTATATTTATTTGATACAATCAGTGTTTTTATTATTATTATTATTATAATAAACTTCACTTTATTCTCAACCTTTTTTTTTTCTTTGCAAAAATAATTAATTATTCAAAATATAAACATAACTTCGAATGATAACATATTCTTGGATTTTTTTTACTAACTAAACATATTTATTCAAATGTGTACAATAATATATAAAATTAGGTCAGAAAGTCAATAGCACTTACTTAAGTAAAGTAAAGTTTGTACGTACATATTATAAGTTGTATATAATTACATGTATATAAAATTAGAATTATATTGTGTAGATGAATCGGTTATCGACCCATTTTTTTTTTATTTTTTTAGCCCATTTTTTTTATTTTTCAAAAAATAAATAATTTTCTTTCGAAGTTTAGTTCAAACCTTCACGTAACTCAAACAACTAAATTCTTATTGCTATAATAATTATTCATAATCCTTTAACGAGCTTATTGTTTAAAGTTTCTAAAGTCGTAAATGCTTCAAAAAATTACTTATATTAGCTTTCCTCTCTGACTAAATCCCTTCGTGCAAATACAATAAACCCTTCCCCTAACTTACAATATTTAACAACCCGTAAATTCCAACTTAAACTCGAACTCCCAACAAGAAGCTTGTTCGCCTCGTCAAAATCACGATCTTTCTCCTAACTATACAAACACGATTAGCTCGGGGATTTTCGCTCTCGAACAGTAATTAACTCCCGATGTTTTTCGGCGCACGGACCTGTTGCCAGCACAAAATTGAGCCGTCACGTTTCTTCCGAGGAGTCGCATCACGGAATCAATAAGGAAGGGTGTAATTTCGCTCGAGAGCACGTACGCGGTCTTGTTTGTGTTGGGAGGCGGGGTTGTGGAAATAGAATATTAATAAAAAATATATATGTGTTGAAATGGGGTGGAAAGAAAAATAGTAGGAGTGGTGGGGGAAAAATAGCGTGTGTCGGTGAATAAATTCGCTGCGTGCCCTCACATCGGTTTTTCGATTTATTGTGTTTGCCCGGCGGGGAGTTTTAAACGAAACTAAATATTATTCGACATTTTTCGTTGGGTGTAATTTGGAAACGGTTGTTGAATTTCATTTTTTTTAAAGCTTTCCTGGAAATTGGTTTTGTTGAATTTTATTATTTAAGATTTTCTCTTCTTCACGTAACTCAAACCAAATATATAAGATTTTCAATATCATAAAATTTAAAACACCGAATTATTAAATAAATTCCTACTGTCACTAAAGTTGATGAATGCACTAGCGATGATACAGGAGTAGGAGCAGCTATTGCTGCTGGCAATCATGAAGAAAATGGAATTTGAGCTATTTTAGTTATAGCAGCTAATACAACTAAGTAGGAAGTAATTTGTATTGGCAAATAAAATAAATCGTCCTTACCTCTCAATATTTAATACTCCGTACATTTTAATTTAAACTTGAATAAACAGAAAATGCATTTCGAAAACAGTAGCATTGTAAAAATGAATCTGATGCATAGATTTTTATTTATTTAGTTGTATATTTCAATAATCAATGATATTTTTATTTTATTTATCCAGGATGTTCGATGTTATAATTTAATGTATAGGCGCAACCCGGCGCATTCACCATAATTTACAACGACTTTTAACCAATGCTGTTGTTATGAATGAATTTGTCAGCGATTCGTTGGACGATTCTTGCAATATATATATATATATATATATATATATATATATATATATACATACATATAAATATGTATGGATTGCAAGAATATATATGTATATACAAATACTTCATTCAGATAATTTCATGTTTACAAGCATTGTGTATTTTCACTAAAATAAAGGTTTGTCTGTTCTGGGGAGGTCTTTCTGTCTAAGTTGAATCTGAAAAATTGTTACTGTCTTTCATGGCCTAATGTATCTAAAAAATATTGTTAAAAATGTGAAGACGAATATTTCTTATAGTCGCTAAGCCAGACAGTTTGGCGACAATACGTTCGTATTTGTTAAATAATATGAATTTGTGGGACGAAAATAACTTTGAATTAATGTGTAATGTTCTCTATAAAGTTGATGCAATGTTATTTCTGTACATTTTGTTCAGTGGGATGTTATTTGTGAACATTTTGTTCAGTGTGGTGTTTTTTTATCAATTCACAAATTTATTTCAGAAAAATATTAAATAATACAAAATGTATAATTTTTAAAACCCGGCGCATTCACCATTATTTATAGCGATATTTAATCGACTGTTACTAATAAGATTGAACTTGCGTAATCTTAAATAAGAATGTTTTAATTTTTGTTTTTATCCCAACACAGATCAATTTTTCAATACAATATTCTATTTTTATTTTGTTATATACATATAACGAATCAACAACAATTTATGCATAGTCATACAAAAAAAGGGTTTCTGTTCTTCATGGTGCGATTTTTCAAAAAAAAAAAAAAATATTCTGAGAAATATGAAGACGAACATTTTTTGTATTTCACCTTGTTGGCGATTTTATTTTCGTATTCATTATATAATGTGAATTTGTGGGACAAAAATAACTTTGAATTAATGTGTAATGTTCTTTTTAAAGTTGACGGAATGTTATTTGTGAACATTTTGTTCAGTGTGGTGTTTTTTTTTATCAATTCACAAATTTATTTCAGAAAAATATTAAATAATACAAAATGTATGATTTTTAAAACCCGGCGCATTCACCATTATTCATAGCGATATTTAATCGACTGTTACTATTATTAGTAACAGTCGATTAAATACTTATACTGAACTTGTGTAATCTTAATATTGAACTTGTGTAATCTTAAATAAGAATGTTTTAACTTTTGTTTTTATCCCAACACAGATCAATTTTTCAATACAATATTTTATTTTTATTTTGTTATATACATATAGCGAGTCAACAACCATTTATACATAGTCATGCTAAAAAAGGGTTTCTGTTCTTTATGGTGCGATTTATCTAAAAACATATTCTGGGAAATGTGAAGACAAACATTTTTTCTATTTCATCTTGTTGGCGAAATTATTTTCGTATTCATTATATAATGCGAATTTGTGGGACAAAAATAACTTTGAATTAATGTTTAATGTTCTCTTTAAAGTTGATGAAATGTTATTTCTGTACGTTTTGTTCAGTGAGGTGTTGCCTTTATCTATTCACAAATTTATTTCAGTAAAATAAAATGTATATCCGTTGAAATCATTTTTTAAACCCGGCGCATTCACCATTATTCACAGCGATTATTAATCAATCGTTACTAATAAGATTCAACTTGTGCAATATTAATTGAGAAATGCAAAGACGAACATTTTTTTGTATTTCAACTTGTTGGCGAAATTATTTTCGTATTCATTATATAATGTGAATTTGTGGGACAAAAATAACTTTGAATTAATGCTTAATGTTCTCTTTAAAGTTGATGAAATGTTATTTCTGTACGTTTTGTTCAGTGAGGTGTTGCCTTTATCTATTCACAAATTTATTTCAGTGAAATAAAATGTATATCCGTTGAAATTATTTTTTAAACCCGGCGCATTCACCATTATTCATAGCGATTATTAATCAACCGTTACTAATAAGATTGATTCCACATCTTAATTGAGAATGTTTTAATTTTTGTATTTGTCCCAAGACAGGACAATATTTCAATATAATATTCTATTTTAATTTTTTTATATACATCGTGATACTAAAAAAAGTGTTTCTGTTTTTAATGGTACAATTTATCTGAAAAAAAATAAAATATTCTGAGAAAATGTCTGTAGGCCAAACTGTTTATCAGTGACATTACGTTCATATTCATTCACTCCCAGAAATGTACATTTTTTTTAGGTTTAAATTTTCTTTTTGCCGACTGACAAAAAGAAAATTTAAACCTAAAAAAATGTACATTTAAATTTTCTTTTTGCCGACTGACAAAAAGAAAATTTAAACCTAAAATTGTACATTTCTGTACCATATTCATTGCGTATCATAGCCACCTTTAATTTTTACGCGAGTTATAATTTAATATATGAGGATTAATTTGTGAATTTCTGGGAGAATTCTTATATATGCAAAGCGGTCGTTACAAATGTATGTACACGTGAAAATTTCCTATAGATTGTTAAACGCTAACTTTATTTTCAGTTTACGTCCTTTTCCCTTCTTTCTCTCTCCTTTTTTTCCCATCTAGTTGTTGCATAAAGTTTTTGAATTGATGAGCCTTCCACTGCGGAATAAATTAACAAGACATTATTCAATTTACCCTTCGTCCCGTTTCCAGGACAACCGGGGGCGCCTCTATGAACCGTTCAATTATTAAAGCGGCCCTCTTCCGCAGAATTAATCGGTTTGTGTATTCCGGGGAACGTGCTCAAACATCCTCCGCTAACAAGCCAGCTCGCCCTAATTGAAACGGATTTACCACGGCGAGCAGAGCAATGATTTTAAAATGAAATGAAATAAAACAGGGAGAAATGCTAGTCCGGATTAAAAATCAATATGTGCTTTAATTTAAAATGATAGCCCATAAATTCGCATTCAGAACGACTAACAGTGAACTTATAAACCATCTCTACATACATAGAAACCCCAACACATCCTCCAAATTTAAATTTCCCCATTACACCATCTAAAATGATGTAGATGTTATTCAATGGAATTTATTCGAGATATAAAGAATTATTATTATTATTATATTATGTAAAAATGTAAATAAAAACGGAGCCCAGCAATAATCCTAAAAATAATTTGAATAATTAAGATTTTATAATTAAAACATATAATTATCAAAATGCCTTTTTTTTATAGCTAATTAAATGCTCATAACAACAAAATAAATATCACAATATATTAAGGCTGTTAAAGATAAATAATTCTCTGGAGTTTTAGCCGGCTTCATTTATATTATTAATTATCTCCCTCGGCCGAGTCTCGCTTCAAATTTCTTAATAACTTCCTCCATCCCACTTCTCCTTCTTTTCGCAAGCTTCTTACATGCTTGTAAAGAGGGGGAGATTTTCCTTATTAGCTGGATTGCTGCGTAAGCCGCGTTTAATTGCCTGTAATTCGAAAATAATATACTCTCCAGAAATTAATATAATAAAAGTAATGAGATAAATTGCTTCATTGTATAATTGCTCCCGAGGGGAAGAAGTAAGTATGTTTATTATTAAAGATGAAAGTGCTCTAAAGTTGTATGTTTTAATAAAAAGTGTGATAATATTTGTTGAAATTAAGTTAAGTAGAAATTGAAGAAAATATTAATTTTTGTAATTGCGTTTGTGCAAAAAATACATCACGAGAGAGTGCTTAGTGCAGTAAGTGGGCTTAAAATTGCCCCTTTTGCAAAAAATAAATAATTTTTCATAGGTTGATTGATAAGGCGTTGAGGTGTTGAAAATCCATATTCACTTTGTATAAATAAAATTCTGAATAACTTTTGATTTTCAAAAAGTGTGTTTATTTTCACAATTGTTTTGCAAATTTATTGCTTCTTCTGCTTCACCTGAAGAAGAATTTTATTTATACAAAATAATTTTTCAATCGATAAAATCACCTTTTACATTTCATATTTTTATTTTTCTGTTTTTTTTTATATGAAAATAATATAAAATTAAATTTCAACGTAGAAAATCGCTTTTTATGTTTTACATTTTCATTTTTCTGTTGTGTTTTTATTAAAATAAAATAAATAAATTATATAAAATTTCTATCGAGAAAAACAGAATACGAAAATCAGTATATTTGTTTTGTATAGATTTCTCGATTTTCTGGAGATATTTTTCAATATTGTCCCTCGTTGGGAACGTAGCTCGGGAACCTAGTGTACCGTTAGAAAATGTATACAAAGCAATAGTAGCTGTTTATTATGTTCCCGATGAGCAGGGTTTTCATAAAATGCTATTTTTTTGTTAATAAATTGGATTTAGAAAAATATCCAAATGGGGCGAGCCCATGACAGACTATTAACACAATTATACATATTGTTATAATAAATTTTATACATTTTTCTTGTCATATTGTAAATTATTTATCCCAACCACGTAATAAATTCAACATACATTAAACAGAGGCACGCATTAACGTCAACGTTTATAAAGACCGGCAAAAAAGGCCTAATTATCCAATAATTACAACCAAGCGAGCGTTTCGCACATAATTAATCATACGAAACATCAATCTCCCCGCAAATACATTTTTTTAAAACACGAAACAAATTAATTCACATTTACAAAACCCCACATGTTATCACGTTTTTTTTTTACACAAAGAATAAAAACAACCGTTCGAGTTGATTTAGGTTGACGGAAAGGGCGTTCCGCATGCCTCTCCGTTGAATTTCCAATAAAAATGTCGCTGTCTCCGGAGATAAATTTCGCGTCGAGGGGTGGCAAACGCGATTTTTCTTTGATGGTGCAGTATTTTTTTTTCTCGGTAAGCAAACTACCGTCCGTGCAGTGGGGTTTAAAAAAAAGGAACAGGCGGAATACGCGGCGTTATGGATTTTATGGGAGAGTTCGGGAAAAGTTCTGAGAGTTTATTACTTTCCGATAATACGGTGGGGTTCATTCAATTTTCACAACAGATGGTGTTTAAAGTATTTTTTTTAATGTGTACTTTATATTCAATAATTTTTTCGTGTGTGTTTGTAAAACTCGATTTCGGTTTTGTTTGGAAAGTTTTTTAAAGTTTTTAATGTGCACTTTATATTCAATATGAGTTCGACATTGAAAAGTAAAATAATGTATAGATTAAATAAATAAATAATATTCAATATTTTTTGAGTAAAACTAGAATATTTTTTGAATGTAATGCAAACCCAATTTTCGTATTAAAAATAATTTCCAAAATATAAATATTTATATTTTGCTAATTAAATACATTGTAAAAATATATATGAGTCTATTTTGCTTCGAAAGTTATTTAAAGTTTTTAATGTGCACTTTATATTCAATATGAGTTCGACACTGAAAGGTAAAAGAATGTATAGATTAAATAAATAAATAATATTCAATATTTTTTGAGTAAAACTAGAATATTTTTTGAATATAATGCAAACACAATTTTCGTATTAAAAATAATTTAATTTCCAAAATATAAATATTTATATTGTGGAAATTAAATTCCTTGTAAAATATATATGAGTCTATTCAGAATTCAAATATAAATATTTATATTTTGGAAATTAAATTCATTGTAAAAATATATATGAGTTATTTATTTATTTATTAATTTACGGAGGCCATTTCATACAGTAATGGTAATTTATATACAGTATTTATGTATATTTTTTGTTGTTCTCATATGTAATATTAGTTACTTTTAATATTTCCCTGTAATTGGAATATTTCTGTTGAGAATGAATGAATAAATAAATATTAATATTTTTATCGCCCGGCGCATTCACCATTTGTTTGAGTTATTGTATACGAACATTTTTATTCAGACAGTATAACTACAATTCTTTACAAACCTTTATATTTACAATACATATAGATGGGTTAGTAGCCTGTCATTGGCTATCGACCAGAGGTCTTTCTGCCCTATGAATTATTATTTTAGTAGCAAAAAAGCATTAACAAATTTCTTACTCATTTATTGGTTGATTGGAGTGGATCATATTTTTGATTTGACTCTTGTAAATAAAATTAACTGTTTATTTGCTATGCATTTACATTCTTTATTTACACGATTGTTAGACATTAAGCACAATTAATATAAATATTTTGCAATTATGATCTCTCTGGAAATAAAATTGTTTTATATTTTATATTTTCGATATAAGAAATTTTAAATGAAATTATTAATTATTTCTGTATAAATAGACTAACATCAACATGTATTATAAATATTTATATTCTGAATAAAATGTTCAGTTAACCCGCGGTGAAACATTTTCTATCATTACAAATATTTTAGTTATATAATTTTGTAATATCTATTAAGCCGGATATATTTGTATAATATAGTAATATTTTATTCCTTTCTTCACTTTTTTATTTTGATCACTATATATACATTTCAAGCACAACGTGCTCTTTTTCAATTTGAATGAAGATGTATTTATATAGTCATAAAATATACAGTGAGGATTTTATTTCATTGAACCTAGCCCCACGTACTATTTATGACAATAACATATTGCATCACGCAGCAATTTTTTTGATACGAGAAAAATTCTGTTTATGGCAATTTATAACATCAATAATATTTCACTGCTTACTTATATGCAGTGGGGACTTTATTTCATTAAATATAGCCTGAATAATTATTTCATATGAATGCATTCATTACACGTATAAATGAATTCATTGGTATGAAATAATTATTCAGGCTATATTTCTTTCTTAATCTTATCCTCTTTTACCCGTATTGGGTGTCGAGGTCAGGCTATATTTAATGAAATAAAATCCCCACTGTATACAGAAAACAATTTATGACATCCTATAAGTATCGTATTTAAGGCAACAATTCATTTTTTTTGTAGGGCGATAAAAAAACATTATTATTTTTTTTATTTGCTATGCATTTACATCCTTTATTTACACGCTTGTCAAGCATTAAGCACAAACCGCACGCCGCGAATGCGAGCAAATATTGAACTTGGAGTGTGTTCTGGAATGCCATGTCGACGCGGCAGTTACGAATGAAAACCGCTGAATATGCAAATACGGAGCTGCGCCACAAAAGACACGCACGTACGATGTATTCTGGAACTTTGCGCGTTAGTGAACAACAAATACGAATAATTACGTTGTTTGGAAGGACTGATAATACTCAAATAAACAAAAAATAATGAAAATGGATAGTTTTTAAAGTTAATTTCAAAATTCCTTAAGATAAGTAAGGAATTTTGAAAGTTTTTATTAATTTTAATAAATGAAACAATTATTTACTTTTTTTTGTATAACTCGGATTGTTTTAAATTTGACCAAAGTTCTTCTGTTGGAAGGGGTAGCCCTTGGAACTTTTTCGCCTGACTTTAAAAATTCATAAAAAATATTTCTGAACAAAATAAAGACTTTTGGCGCACATATTTCAGTTCAGTAGACTTTAATCTATCTCTCTAGAGGGATTCAGCCCTTTGTAGCACAAAATGAATTTTTGATGAATTTTGTTGGAAGGGGTACATCTTTGATCTTTTTCGCCTGACTTTAAAAATTCATAAAAAATATTTATGAACGAAATAAAGACTTTTGGCGCACATATTTGAGTTCAGTAGACTTTAATCTATCTCTCTAGAGGGTTTCAGCCCTTTGTAGCACAAATTGAATTTTTGATGAATTTTGTTGGAAGGGGTACATCTTTGATCTTTTTCGCCTGACTTTAAAAATTCATAAAAAATATTTCTGAACAAAATAAAGACTTTTGGCGCATATATTTGAGTTCAGCAGACTTTAATCTATCTCTCTAGAGGGTTTCAGCTCTTTGTAGCACAAAATGAATTTTTGATGAATTTTGTTGGAAGGGGTACATATTTGATCTTTTTCGCCTGACTTTAAAAATTCATAAAAAATATTTCTGAACAAAATAAAGACTTTTGGCGCACATATTTGAGTTCAGTAAACTTTAATATATCTCTCTAGAGGGTTTCAGCCCTTTGTAGCACAAAATGAATTTTTGATGAATTTTGTTGGAAGGTATACATCTTTGATCTTTTTCGCCTCACTTTAAAAATTCATAAAAAATATTTCTGAACAAAATAAAGACTTTTGGTGCACATATTTGAGTTCAATAGACTTTAATCTATCTTTGTAGAGAGTTTCAGCCCTTTGTAGCACAAAATGAATTTTTTATGAATTTTGTTGGAAGGGGTAGCCCTTGGAACTTTTCCGCCTGATTTTAAAAATTCATAAGACGGTATTCAAGTACTTGCACTTTTTTTTACAAATTGGATTAGTTGTTTGTTTATCAAAGTTTATTCAAATTTAATTAAATTTAAAGGCATTGGAAATTATTAAAGATGGGCAAATTCGATCTTTTCGAACTTTTTTCTCGCTTTAAAATTAAATTTAAGGCAATTTTCTAAATGTTATTTATAATATTCATATTGAGAAGCGTTACCTGTTTATCAATTCATTATTAATTATTAATTTTAGCTACTTAAAATCGGTTATTCAGAAATACTCGATTACTAAATTTACTCAGGAGTCGGGATCTTGGAAAAATGGGTTGGGAAAAATAAAAAAAAGGAGTCATTAAATTAAATAGGCAGAAAAACCGATGGTCGATAGCCATTTTCTAATGTATTTATCAATCATGATTGTAAATATTACAAGTAAAAATTCTATGTATAACTTCAGAAATTAAGATTTATATATATATATAAATTAAGTAAAAATGTTATGCAGAAAGACCAATGATCAATATCCGTTAATATAGTATAAGAATTATATTGTTAATTTATTGTATATAAAAATTATATGTGTGTGAAGCTGGCAATAACTCCAGTAATAAACATAAAATTTATGTGTATCCTCCAGAAGTTCTTCAAATCTTATGCAACTTATATTCGAGCTGAGTAAATCGGCTTGCATATGCTAAAACAAGGCGAGTAAATACAACAATTAAAAACTAACTTCAAAGCTGCATATTTCTGAAAATTGTTCCACCCAATTAATTCAACAGCGACGATATTGAAAATTTCAACAACGCCGGTATTAACTTTCGCGTCGAGAATTTGTAATTTTACTGGGACAAGAGTGGAAATTAAATTTCGCAGTGTACGCCGTGCAATGGCATCAGTCCGTTAATGGCAACAAACTATTAATCAAAATTCCGTTTATGGGAAACGCCTTTGTTGTAGTTGCCGGCGAGGGGCGTCTGAAAATTAAATTAAATTCGAGCGCGACGCTCGAGACGCTCTTTGAATTCTGAATAGACTGAAGGAAAATTTATGCCGTGTGCATTTCCCCAGAAAAAAAAAATGCAACAACATTGATGTATTTTAGTGTCAGTTGATATTCCTTCTTACGAAAATATAATTAATCTTAAATTAATCTTTGATTTGGTTCTCATTAATCACTTAATGAAACATGATCACAATATTAATAGTTTGAAAAATACACTTGATTTGTTTCACTAATTGTTTTATTTCCTCATTGAGAATGACGTGAGTCGAAACTAGTCGGAGGAAATAAAACAATTAGTGAAACAAATCAAGTGTATTTTTCAAACTATTAATAATCTTAAATTATAAAATGCATTAAAAAACTAGTCTCAGGTGGTTGCCGACTATTTTCTAGCAGCTCTTTTTGGTTTTCTGTATTATTGATTTTGCACATAAATAGTAATTGCTCTTATAGCACTTTTGTTCTAGTTCTAAAGAACCTGCGCTGGATATTATAGGCCACCTACATGGCTTCTGCTTCCTCCTGATTCCCTCAATAATTATTTCTGTTAGACTTGAGAGTCACTAGCATTTCTCAGTCTGAAAGATTAACTCCTGGAGATTTGCCATCTCAAAAGCGTTTTCAGAAAAAAGTTACTGGCTTATCCAAATCCATTTTCGATGCAAGCCATCTATTGGTTGTGACTTATCCCATTCAGCATTTACTCATACTAATCTACTTATCTTGGTGTAAGTGTTGTGAGCGATAGCGAACTATAAATGGATCTTGACTAGTTGGCTCATAAAACTTAGTACAAAATTTGTTGACAGCCAGCTCTGAGGGCATTTTGACTGACAAAGCTTACGTCACAGGTATGCTAGCGATGGCAATTGGTGGTTGAGTGGTAGAACTTAGTATCCAGTATGCTAACGACTGCACTTTAGTCGGTAAAACTTAGGTGACAGGTTTGCGAACGATATCGATGTCCCTTGACTTAATGGACAATTTTTGAGCGATAAGCTATAATAACTCGTGACTGGCAAATGATAAGATTAGCGAAATCGAGCTTTTGGGCGATCCTGACTGGCAAAGTTTAGTTTTTGCGGTTTGCGAACGATATCGAGGTCACTTGATTTAGTGGACAATTTTCGAGCCTGTAAGAGCTCTTAACCGACAAATGATAGATATCAAGTTTACTAGCGAAATTGAGCTTTTTAGCAATGTTAACTGGCAAAGTTTAGTCTTAACGGTTTGCACGTGATATCGAGGGCCCTTGACTTTTCTAGCGATAGCCTAAAAAAGCTCGCGACTGGCAAATTTACTAGGGAAATCGAGCGATCTTGACTGGCCAAGCTCAGTAATAGATTTAGCGAGCTTTTAAATTTTCCCAATCGGCACGATTACTCAACATATCTAAGTTTTTCATTCCGTCTTCCATTTAATAACATTTCCCTGATTCTCCTCTTTTTCTTTTGCAGTTCACCGTTGACGCCCAAAACGAAGTGGACGTCGACAGCGTGCTGGAAAAAATCTTCTCCCCATCGGAAACCTCAATACACACCCAAGCCCTCCGCAGGGACATCATCAGACGCCTGTACGACGCCCTCCAGCGCGAACAACTCGAAGACGACCTGCTCGACTACAAACGCTCCATAAACTCCCTGGCCCGCTGGGACAATCTCCCCGGCAAGCGAAACCTAGCAGCCCTGGCCAGAGCCGGCTACATCAAAACCCTCCCCGACGACGATGAAGAAGATAACGACAAGAGAAGCATCGCGATTATGGCGAAGAACGGGCAGCTTCCTCATATACCGATCGATGAGGAAAAGCGCGGGATCGAAGCGCTGGCGAGGAACGGCGAGTTGTACCACAATAAAAGGGAAATCCAGGAGTTGATCGATGAGTTGTACGATAAGAGAAACATCGGGAGTTTGGCGAGGAATTTCAATTTTCCTTCGTACGGGAAGAGGTATTTAGGCTCGTTGGCCAGGGCTGGGAATTTCCAGCGCTTGCAGAGGAACATCGCTTCGATTGCTCGGGACGGGATGCGGTTTAACGGAAAGCGCAATTTAGCTTCGTTTTTGAGACAGAGCTCTAACAACAATATTGATGATAAGAGGAATGTAGGTGCTGCTAAAGCTGCGGGATTCAAGCCGTTCAAGCGTTCTGTGGATGAGAATGTCGAAGGGCATCACAATGAAGATAATTCGAGGAATAAAAGGGATGCCGATTATTTCGAAGATAGCGATGAATACGCCGCGCCGGTTTATCAGAATCAAAATGTTTTCGACTACGAGGAACTGATGAAGGCTTTGACGGGGGAATATCCGAATACTGATAAACGATTTTTGGGTGAGTTTTATATTCCCTTTATTATTATTTTATTAATTTTTATTTCATTATATAAATTTTTTAATCTTTATTTATTTTCATTGCTCCATAAACACAAAACAATTCAATTGATAAAAAAAAAATAACTAATATCCTTTCTTCACACTTTTATTTTTATTCCAAATGTAAATTTCGGACATAATGTGAAAATTGTCTTTGGATTAATCGAAAAGCTTATTTATAATTACCTTGCAATTTTATTAAAAATTAGAAAAATAATATGCAATAATAGGAAAAATTATTTCATTAAATGTGAATTTCTTTTTCCTTGTTTGCTTAAACAGGACAAGTTCGCCTCCCTTTAGTGGACGAAACAATGATTCTCGGTTGTCTACCTTGTAGACCCAAATCGTTGATGATGCCACTTGAAATTAGGCAAAAGGTGGCGCTTGCGTCGTCTTTCATTTATTATGATAAATATTATAAACTGAGGGCAGAAATGTTTAATTCGTCTTTAATTTATTATGATTTAATAATTATATTCTTATGAAAACACTTTGTACACGTTTCTTCACTTATTTATTTATTAACAGATGTACATTTCAATCACCATGTGATCATTATCAATGTTTTACAAACATTGTAAAACAAAGTGTTTTGATATTTCTTTCAAATCTTCACGAAACTTACATTTAATTAAGTGTTTAATTATATTCTTCTTATTTAAAAATAGGAAAAATAATTTATAATAATTTATTAATTAGAAAACAGTATTCATTCTCTTGGTCAAAATTATTTATTTTTATTTAATTTAATAATTATTTTCATATTCTTCTTAACTAACTAACCATCTTTATTCAAATGTGTATATGTATGTACAATAATATACAAAAATTAGAATTATATTATGTAGATGAATCGGCTATCGATCGGAGGCCTTACAAGCCATTCTTCTTATTTAATTAAGAAAAGGAGATTTCATATTCACAATTGTTGACTATGGATGTGAAATATTCTTTTTCTAATTAATTTCCTCGTGTGTGTGTTTACATACATGATTGATCCGAGTCCTTACTCCAGTTTTTCGACCTCATTACAATTAGCCACCCGTGGCTCCCCATGGGTGATGGTGATGGATGTAAGAGAATCCATCATTTGCGTCCAGTTTCCAGTTTTAATAACGTACATATTTTAAACTGGGCCGCAATTAATCTCTGAAGGGGAATAGGAAATGCTTTTTGATTGGAGTTATTCGTCACTATCATGTGTGTTTAATTAGTCTTAGATTATGTTAGCTTAAATAAAACAAGATCTAATAAATAAAAAATTAAACTGGAGGTATATTGCTTTCACTCGAGAATAGCTTCGTTTTTGTGTAATAGTTATAAATATAATACAGGTTTTTTTACCATTCATCAATTGAGATTAACTAAATGCTAATTTCTCACTTAACCCGTGATTCAATTTAGGATTTTTCACATTCACGTTTCGAAATAATATATTTTTCATTATTAATTTCTCACTTAACCCGTGGTGAAATTTTTTTTGATTCAATTTAGGATTTTTCACATTCACATTTCGAAATAATACATTTTTCATTATTATTACGCTTCAATTTTATTAAGAAATTGAAAAATTAAAAAAAAATGATTTCTCGCATCCACGATGTAAATAAATATTATTATTATTATAGGAACGTAAAAAAGAAGAAAAAGAAAGAGTAAGACTACAAAAGACAATATTGATGAAATACTCAGCGGGAACAATACTAACTATCAGCAACCAAATGTTTTTAATTTTAATTAAATATCATGAATCAGAATCTCAAATATTCACTGCTCAACATATAAACTGGCATACTTACAAGAATTTATTACCTTTTGATCAACATCATTTTGCTTAATTAATATTATTGGGTTAGGTATTTCTTATCATTAAGAAAAACACAGTTCGTCCTGATTATGTAAGAAATAATGTGAAACACCAAAGAAGGGTTGTTTTCCTTTCACTGCATATTGCATATTTTCCTTTCACTGCATATTATGTAAATGTAAGAGTTGACAAACTGAGCAGTGTATTTCCCGTTGGTAATTATAATTGAAAAGATATCGCAAGCGCCATCTATAGCCTAATTTCAAGTGGCTACGTCAACAATTTGCGTCTAGAAGGTAGACGACCTAGAATCGCTGTTTCGTCCACTAAAGGAAGGCGAGGACTTGTTTATGAGAACAGGAAAAGAATTGACGCTAGATGAATGCTGGCTGAACATTTTATTAAATATGTTTATATAATTAAAATATGTTTATATAATTAAAAATTATATAATTAAAAATTCTTGTAAATAATCAGCTTTTTTAAAGCATATTGCTAAAACTTCTACTTTGAAAATATTTCAGAGATTATTTAAAAATATATACAGAGAGGTTTTTTTTATTAGTATACATTAGGGGAAGTGAATACCTGCAAAAAACGCGAGTCAAACGCATTGAACCGATTAATGTGTGTACGTTTAGTTGATTATTTGACATGTGTGTTCAGTTGCGTGCTATAGGCAACTAAACACACATGAATTAATGCGTTTGACTCGCGTATTTTGCGGGTATACATATGGGAAATGTATACTGATAAAAAAGCTCTCTGTATATATTCTTTTATTTTATATACATTGCATATTTGCAATATACTGTTGTGTGTATTCGCAATAAACGTTCTAAATTTATCCCAAACAAGTAATATATCAATTCGTACGCCCCGCGAAATAAATTCCGTCACATTCGACCCACGAGAAATGCAATATCTTCCGGCGGACACATTTTTAAAGCGCATTTTCGCGTGAAACGTCTCCCCCGCGTTTCCGGCAGCGGGATTTTCACATTTTCCGAACATAAATGTGTAACCCTTTTGTGTTCGATTTCCACGCAAAAAAAGTACAGCGTTTCGCAATTTGCTCTTTTATTGCAACTCACGTTTCCTCAATAATTGAAACGGCGTCGGCAAACAGACTAATGGCACTTTTAATTAAACGCAGAGAGAAAAAAAGGAAATACTTAATATAAATGAAGCGGGGGGAAATGTCGCGGGTAAATGGAAAATGTCCGAGTTGGGAAAATTCATTTGCATTTTGTGGGTGGAATGTTTGGAGTGTGTTTAGAATTCAGAGTAGTTTCATCTACAGAATATTCTGAATTAATTAGCTGAATAAATAATCGTGAAAGAACATTTTTAAAAGAAATTTGTATTAAGTATTCTCTTAACATAACAACGACCATTTCAATCTTTCAATATTTCGTTATTTTTAAAATTATTTTTATTTGTCATAATAATCTGAATAGTTTTAACATGTTTTTTTAGTTGACATGGGAATAATATCTTAGTCTCTTCTAATCCATTTTTTTAGTTGATATGGGAATAATACCTTAGTTTCTTCTAATCCATTTTTTATAATAAATTAAAGACGACGCAAGCGCCATCTTTTGCCTAATTTAATTTAATTTTATAATGTTTTAATAATTTTTTTTGAGGCCCGACATTATGAAAGGGTTGCATCGAGCGGGTTGAGCTGGTTTGTTGGATGGGATCCAGGAATGCCGGTGGAATCTTGCTGAAAATTCCCGGAAAATTCCACCCCCCAAAAGTGAATATTAATTTAATTAAGCGCATATTTTCCCTAGATATTGAACAATATTCACTTTACAGCCCGTGTTATATACATTGCATACGAGATTATGAAATGTGGGGCTTTCGTCCCTGATTTAATTTTTTGTCATTTAATTTTTTTGCAAATCCTGTTTTTCACTTATCATATTTAAAGGGGGATCAACAAAAAAAAAACTGTTGTGCAAAATAAATTAATTCACTGCAAAAATCATCACTTGCGATAAGAAATGGATTGCTTATTAAAGTGGCTGTGAAAAAAAAGCCCAGAATATTTCAAATAGTTAGAAAAAAAAAACAACTTTAATAAACCGCCCGAAATTAAAATCCCACCCCCACGTTTTTCTCCATCAACCCTCCGTCTATAACATATGCAATCGTATCCATTTCATTTCCGCAGCCCCGCTCAAAAGCCGGCATCCTGAGAGAGTCTCCGCTTTGATAGGAGGCTTATTGGATTTCGGATTTTCTAAAGCCGCGCGTAATTATTACGGCTGCGGAGCTTTCGTGCTTTCGCGGTGATTGATGGGGGGAAAAAAGCGCGCCCCCGGGTCCGAATCGATTCGCGTCGGCGTTTCTGTTTGTATGTAAACGATGCCCATTATAACATTCGAATTATCGATCATGCACGTGCGAATGCATCTGTATTAATATCGCTCGCGTGTACGAATGCGGGAACAATAATAGTCAGATAGGGGTGGGTTTGTTTTTTGTGGGGATTCCATGGATTCACGCATGGATTGATTTTAAAAATTAAATGAAATGGATTGATAGTTTTGTACAATTAAAACGTTCGCGTTTTTGGAAAATCGGATGGTGTTTAATTAAAAAAAAGTATTTTTATCTCCATTTTAAAGTTGGAACAATGGCTGAGAATCAATTTTTTATACAATTCGTTTTTACTCAGAGAAAAAAAAAATCATACTTTTCATGAAAATTCTTTGTTAATCAAATTGTTTTTGCGTATGCCAGTATTTCATAGTAGACAGATCAATACATTTTATTTTTCATCGAGCTAAATGTGGAAATAATTTATTAATTATTTTTATTTAAATAACTGTGATCACGTGAATAAATACTCTTGTCTATTTAAATTCAATTCAATCAGAAAAAAAAAAATATCCTTATCAGTCGCTTTACAATAAAATATTTCTAAACTTTTTATAAAAATTGGTGAAAATTTTCAGATTTTGGCCGAAACTTCAAAAATTAAAAGAAAATATTTCTAGGCGGAATTCAAACAATCTGTTGAAAGATTCTTATTCTGCATTATTTAAGCTATATTTAGGGAAAGTTTCAGCTCATTTTATCCATAAACAAACTTTTTAAAAAAAATGGCGAAAATCGAAAATTTTCAGATTTTGGCCGAAACTTCAAAAATTAAAAGAAAATATTTCTAGGCGGAATTCAAATAATCTGTTCACAGATTCTTATTCTGCATTATTTAAACTATATTTAGGGAAAGTTTCAGCTCATTTTATCCATAAATAAACTTTTTACAAAAATTGGCAAAAATCGAAAATTTTCAGATTTTGGCCGAAATTTCAAAAATTAAAAGAAAATATTTCTAGGCGGAATTCAAAGAATCTGTTGACAGATTCTTATTCTGCATTATTTAAACTATATTTAGGGAAAGTTTCAGCTTCTTTTATCCATAAATAAACTTTTTTAAAAAAATGGAGAAAATCGAAAATTTTCAGATTTTGGGCCGAAACTTCAAAAATTAAAAGAAAATATTTCTAGGCGGAATTCAAACAATCTGTTGACAGATTCTTGTTATGCATTATTTAAACTATATTTAGGGAAAGTTTCAGCTCATTTTATCCATAAATAAACTTTTCACAAAAATTGGCGAAAATCGAAGATTTTCAGATTTTGGCCAAAACTTCAAAAATTAAGAGAAAATATTTCTAGGCGGAATTCAAACAATCTGTTGACGGATTCTCATTCTGCATTATTTAAACTATATTTAGGGAAAGTTTCAGCTCATTTTATCCATAAATAAACTTTTTACAAAAATTGGCGAAAATCGAAAATTTTCAAATTTTGGCCGAAACTTCAAAAATTAAAAGAAAATATTTCTAGGCGGAATTCAAACAATCTGTTGACAGATTCTTATTTTGCATTATTTAAACTATCTCTGGAGAAAGTTTCAGCTCATTTTATGCATAAATAAACTTTTTAAAAAAATTGGCGAAAATCGAAAATTTTCAAATTTTGGCCGAATCTTAAAAAATTAAAAGAAAATATTTCTAGGCGGAATTCAAACAATCTGTTGACAGATTCTTATTCTGTGTTATTTAAACTATATTTAGGGAAAGTTTCAGCTCGTTTTATCCATAAATAAACTTTTTACAAAAATTGGCGAAAATCGAAGATTTTCAAAGGAGAACACCTTTGAACTTTTTTTTCTTATAATTCGAATAATTTCTTTTTTCGTAGAAGACTTTATAGTGTTAAAAATAATAATAAACTTTATTATCCAACAGGCAAAAAAAAAAACAATTACAGGGCAATAAATACAAACTTAATATAATATGCTATTAAATAAGACGTATATAAAAATATAAAGAATCCTCCTTGTCCCAATCAGGTTGATTGTTTCCACTTTTGTCTCTTTTTACCTGAACCACTTCGGACTTCCCTTAAATGACATATTTAAATAAAAATCAGAATACAATTGTGACGCGAACGTTTTAAATAATAATGTTCATATTAAAAATGCAAAATGTTCACTAACTAGACTCGGCTTTTACACAATATAAACTTTTCCCGCTTTAATTAATTCCCCCCGATGGGGATTTAATTAAAGCTCGGGTACCTGGTGTTATCGCTGCCCGATGAATATGCCATCCATTCAGGCCCTCCGTAATTAACAATTTACCTCCCTCCCACTCTCTTCAGTGTGTAGCTTAATTAATACACACCTGAACTGGAAGTGCATTTTCAGTCCCATAAAATATACTTTTGAATTCACGAAATACCTCGTTTAATAAACGCTCATTTGATTTAATTATTTTACTCCTCATTTTTGTTATTATTCGAAAATTTTAGCTATTTTGTTGATATTAAAAAATATTTATAAAAATTACATATCAAATTCATTAAGAGAACGCTTTTATTTTTTAAATAAATTGTATTCAGGTGAGAATTTTGAAAACGTCGATTAATGTTTTTAGTAAAGCATCTTCTCAAATTAAAATTATATATACAGGGTGTCCCATAAAACAATGCCTGTTGTTTGTATTTTACATTTTTTATTGTATTTATATTTGAATTGTATTTGTATTCATATTTTATTTTAGATTTAAGACATGTATATATCTACTTAAATGGACATCCGTTAAATAAATAAATAAATAAATAAATATGAAATTATCTTTTACTTATGAAACACCCTGCATATATTTAAATTCTTATTAGTGATGAAGATGCGTTGTTAAAAATACTAATCGATCTGTCGGAGCGTTTTTTTTTTTTCGAAAATAATCACCAGCAGTTTAAATGAATTTGTTCCTTTCATTGCGAACGCACTGTATAAAACACGGTTTGAAATGAATAACTTGTTTCGCCAACACAAAATTTTTTCTGACACCAGGCACCATCTGTTTGATCATGCGTTGATGTGCTGATGACTGTGTTGGCGAAAAAAGGTTAATGAGTAGACGCGTTTCAGGATTTATATCTCATTAGCACAGTATAATAAATTAAAATAAAATGACATTAATGAAATCATTAAATACACTTTTAAATTCATGTATGTTGGAGAAAATACGATTTATAAGTATAAGTAGCAGAGTATAATAAATGATTTTAATGAAATCATTAATGAATATACTTTTAAATTCATGTGGGTTGGCGAAAATACGGTTTGTGAGTAGACGCGTTTCTGGATTTATATCTCATTAGCACAGTATAATAAATGATTTTAATGAAATCGTTAACTAATACAATTTTAAATTCATACATGTTGGAGAAGATATGGTTTATGAGTAGACGCGTTTCAGGATGTATATCTCATTAGTACAATATAATCAATGATTTTAATGAAATCTTTAATGAATACACTTTTAAATTCATGCATGTTGGAGAAAATACGGTTTATGAGTAGACGCGTTTCTGGATATATATCTCATTAGCATAGTATAATCAATAATTTTTATAAAATCTTTATTGTATACAATTTTAAATTCATGAGTGTTGGCGAAAATATGGTTTGTGAGAACGTTTCGGGATTTATATATCATTAGCAGAGTATAATCAATGATTTTAATAAAATATTTAATGAATACACTTTTAAATTCATGTGGGTTGGCGAAAATACGGTTTACGAGTAGACGCGTTTCGGGATTTATATCTCATTAGTATAGTATAATCAAATTCATCCTCAATAAACTACACATTTCATTTATTTTTATTGATTTTAATTAATAATTTTATTTTTATTAAAATTTAGTTTCGATTTGTTGTCTTTATTTTTTTGTTTCTAATTTTCTTTATTTTGACTGTTGGTTATGGAGACTTTAATTATTTAAATAAAAATGTTCCTGCTTATTTAATTAATTAATTAAAATAAGCATGAGAAATGACATTTTTTATTTAAATATTTTGTTTCTAAATTCTTTTTTTATTTTTTCAAAAAGTAGAATAGGTGTGTGGTTAAGTAATAGTTTTTGATTGAAGACTCTGTGATGTGTGTACACGGCAGGTTCTGTAGCGAGAAGCGGCTGGTTCAGGGGACCTTCTGGACAGTCGCGTTATACACGCATCGATAAACGGCATATAGGCTCTTTGGCCAGGTTAGGTTGGCTGCCCTCGTTTCGAAGCGTCCGCCGTTTCAATCGATCCGGCCGATCGATTTCTGATTGTGACAGGTCAGCTTAGTACCACTGAACAATTAACAAAAAAAAAACAAGAACTTAGACTTACCCACATCGAGAAAAAAAAACTTTCGAAATTTAAAATTTACGGAGAGAATGATTCAAATCAGTTTAGCTGAAGTTTGTTGAATTCACTCTCCTTGCTCAACCAAATGGATTACATTGGGGTGTCCCTCACTTATTTGATAAAATTAATTTAAAAAAAATGATTTCTTCAATAACTGATTAAATTAAACTAAATTGAATTCAAATTAATTTCCTTATTATTTGAATTCAATTCGAAAAATGAAATTTTCTTATTATTTGATTTCAATTCGAAAAATGAAATGTTCTTATTATTTGAATTCAATTCGAAAAATGAAATTTTCTTATTATTTGAATTCAATTCGAAAAATGATTTTTTTTTATAATTTGAATTCAATTCGAAAAATGAAATTTTCTTATTATTTGAATTCAATTCGAAAAATGATATTTTCTTATTATTTGAATTCAATTCGAAAAATGAATTTTTCTTATTATTTGATTTCAATTCGAAAAATGAAATTTTCTTATTATTTGATTTCAATTCGAAAAAAGAAATTTTCTTATTATTTGATTTCAATTCGAAAAATGAAATTTTCTTATTATTTGAATTCAATTCGAAAAATGAAATTTTCTTATTATTTGAATTCAATTCGAAAAATGAAATTTTCTTATTATTTGAATTCAATTCGAAAAATGAAATTTTCTTATTATTTGAATTCAATTCGAAAAATGATATTTTCTTATTATTTGAATTCAATTCGAAAAATGAATTTTTCTTATTATTTGATTTCAATTCGAAAAATGAAATTTTCTTATTATTTGATTTCAATTCGAAAAAAGAAATTTTCTTATTATTTGATTTCAATTCGAAAAATGAAATTTTCTTATTATTTGAATTCAATTCGAAAAATGAAATTTTCTTATTATTTGAATTCAATTCGAAAAATGATATTTTCTTATTATTTGAATTCAATTCGAAAAATGATATTTTCTTATTATTTGAATTCAATTCGAAAAATGAATTTTTCTTATTATTTGATTTCAATTCGAAAAATGAAATTTTCTTATTATTTGATTTCAATTCGAAAAAAGAAATTTTCTTATTATTTGATTTCAATTCGAAAAATGAAATTTTCTTATTATTTGAATTCAATTCGAAAAATGAAATTTTCTTATTATTTGAATTCAATTCGAAAAATGATATTTTCTTATTATTTGAATTCAATTCGAAAAATGATATTTTCTTATTATTTGAATTCAATTCGAAAAATGAATTTTTCTTATTATTTGATTTCAATTCGAAAAATGAAATTTTCTTATTATTTGATTTCAATTCGAAAAAAGAAATTTTCTTATTATTTGATTTCAATTCGAAAAATGAAATTTTCTTATTATTTGAATTCAATTCGAAAAATGAAATTTTCTTATTATTTGATTTAAATTCGAAAAATGAAATTTTCTTATTATTTGAATTCAATTCGAAAAATGAAATTTTCTTATTATTTGATTTAAATTCGAAAAATGAAATTTTCTTATTATTTGAATTCAATTCGAAAAATGAAATTTTCTTATTATTTGATTTAAATTCGAAAAATGAAATTTTCTTATTATTTGAATTCAATTCGAAAAATGAAATTTTCTTATTATTTGAATTCAATTCGAAAAATGAAATTTTCTTATAATTTGATTTCAATTCGAAAAATGAAATTTTCTTATTATTTGAATTCAATTCGAAAAATGAAATTTTCTTATTATTTGATTTAAATTCGAAAAATGAAATTTTCTTATTATTTGAATTCAATTCGAAAAATGAAATTTTCTTATTATTTGATTTAAATTCGAAAAATGAAATTTTCTTATTATTTGAATTCAATTCGAAAAATGAAATTTTCTTATTATTTGAATTCAATTCGAAAAATGAAATTTTCTTATTATTTGAATTCAATTCGAAAAATGAAATTTTCTTATTATTTGAATTCAATTCGAAAAATGAAATTTTCTTATAATTTGATTTCAATTCGAAAAATGAAATTTTCTTATTATTTGAATTCAATTCGAAAAATGAAATTTTCTTATTATTTGATTTAAATTCGAAAAATGAAATTTTCTTATTTGAATTCAATTCGAAAAATGAAATTTTCTTATTATTTGAATAAAATTTCTTTTAATTCGTAAAGTAAAATTTCATATTCAAATTAAATTGCTTTTAATTCAAAAAGTAAAATTTTCTTACTGTTCGAATTAAATTTCTCTTAATTCGTAAAGTGAAATATTCTTAGAATTCGAATAAAATTTCATTTAATTCAAAAAGTTAAATTCGCTTATTGTTTTAATTAAATTTCTGTAAATTCGAAAAGTGAAATTTCCTTACTGTTCGAATTAAATTCAAAAAGTGAAGAAATTAATTTGAATTATTTTTAGTTTAATTAATCAAACTTTAAATACATTTTACCAACAAAAAAAAAAAAACGTTCATGGGTACTAAAGATGTTAAACGTTAGATGTCCTTTCCGCTCTTCTCTCTTCCAAATAAGCAAACATAGATGTAACTCGATGTTTTAAAAAAAAACAGTGTTTACTCCAACTAACCGGCTGTTTAGAGGTTTCCGCAGTTATTCATTGTTGCCAGACAATTTAGAGAATAGTTTGTTTGGCTTGGCTCAATTTAATGTTCGCACAAATTGTTATATGTATGCATAAATATAATTATTGAGAATCGAGAAATGAGAGTTGTTAATTAAATATATATATATTTTCGAATCAATTTCTCTATGTCTAATTGATTGATAAGGCTGATAAATGTTGAAAGTTCATCTTCACTTTTATATAAATAAAACAATTTATAACTTTCAAATATATTGTAAACTCGCTACAAGTGATTCGCCACACTGTGGCTTCTTCAGGCGAAGAAAAAAAAACATTTCTCGCTACAATTGTTTCGCCACACTGTGGCTTCATCAGGCGAAGAAAGGTTTTTTTTTTCTTCGCCTAAAGAAACCACATTGTAGCGAAAGAATTGTAGCGAGAAATGTTTTTTTTTCTTCGCCTGAAGAAGCCACAGTGTGGCGAAACAATTGTAGCGAGTTTAAAATATATTTGAAAGTTGTTATAAATTGTTTTATTTAAATAAAAGTTCTCTATGACTATCCACATAATCTCGATTGAGGAACTCATTCAAGCCTTATGCGAAATATTTGTAATAAATACTTTCAGTTTATGTTTCATGTCTACATCTAAATCCCACCTAAATTAAGAAAAACAACAGGCATCCTTTCACCACTTTACTCATTAAGTACCCTCATAATCCTGGTAGAGGAAAGCCTTAAAATCTTATAAAAAAAATCTTTGTTACTTCCATTCCATTCTAAATTTTGTCTACATCTAAATTCTACCTAAATTAACAAACACACATATGAAATGATGCCTGTTTTATTAATTTTCCTAAAAAAAAAAACGGAAAAATGAAAATTAATAATGTGAATTTATTGTTTGAATTCACGCAATTTGAGTTTACTTTAATTTTCCTAAAACGTACAATTATGTGCAACGCAGAAGTTTACAATTCAGTAATAAAATCACAGTTAAAGTGTTTCATCGTTGTGACTTTTTTTCTTTAACAGAATCTATAACGTGAGATGAGAGGGATACTCTCATTGACAAGTGGCGCGAGGTCTTTCTATCTGGATTAAACAATTTTATCGTACTTTTATGAAATTACACGTATTTCATAAAAGTACGATAAAATTGTTTAATCCAGATAGAAAGACCTCGCGCCACTTGCCAATGAGAGTATCCCTCTCATTGTCAAGTACAAATGAATAATTTCTATATTTGTAAAATATTTTTTTTATATACTCTTTCCCTGTAATTTGACGTATTTTCCGTTGGGAAATAAATAATGTAAATGTGTACTATACACTGTGCTTGTTAATATGTTCTCTCTCTGTCTCTCTCAGCCTATTTATGTATACAAATAACGAATTAAACTTAAATGTGATGTAGGACTCGTAGATAGATGGACGAGCATGCAAAGCTCTATGGTTCCCAAACCCCGTTTTTTTTACGTTTAGAAAAAATGTTAATTGCCCATTCTTTTCCACAGGGAGACTTCCGCAGATGGGAAAACCGAAGACGACCCCCTCGCCGAAAAACAGGTATCAGTAAAAGCCACGCCGATCGTGTTCCCCACAATCGACAGGATTTTAATGAGAGCATATTGAGCGAAACGTTTATATGAATTAATTTTATTATTATTATTTTTTTAAATATGTTGAAGGTTTAAACATTGCTGAAATTTTATTAGACGAATGATAAAGAAAAAAGGTGTTTTAAATGAGATGTTATAAAATATTAAAAGACAGACCTATGGTCGATAGCCATTTAACAATTAATTATTTTTTGTGTGATTTACATAATCAATATTTTAAATAAAAATGATTTGAAAATAATTAATAAATTATTAATAATTTATTATTATGTAAAAAGAATTTATTTTATATTATTAATAATAATTAATAATTTATTTAATTATTACTAATAATTTATTAATTATTTTCAAATCATTTTTAATTAATATATTTAAATAACTGTGATCAAGTGAATGAATACTATTTTCTATTTATATAATCAATATTTGTTACGTTATTGTACAATTATGTTGTTAATAAAGATTGTTATATATGTTAAAAAGAGGCAGAAAGATCGATCGATGGTTGTTTGCTAAAGATAACGTATGCTAAATAATTAGGAATAAAATTCTTATGTAAAAAGAATTTATTTTATATAAAATTCGAGGCTATACCGTAAAAAAAGAAGAATAGCAGTGTAGAAAAATTTTCAATATTTATCCAGAATTATGAATCGAACCATCTTAAAAGCTTTTTCAATACAATAAAAGAAAAATTAAATACATTTTATTTACTTTAAATAGTTTAAGTGTCACTCACACACTATTTAAAGTAAATTAAAAAAAAAATAATGTTATTAAAAATTAATAATATTCAGAATTATATTTTTATATTTATTTTTAATTTTATTATCATTAAATCTTCTCTTTATTAATTGCATTTTATTGTATGGCTTCATAATTTAATTTGATGATTATTGAACTTGATAAATCTCCCTTTTCTTTATTTAATTGTAATTTAAATAATTGAAAAAGTGTGAATTATATTTTTTCATAAATAGAAAACAGAGCTAAATGTGGAAATAATTTATTAATTATTTTCAAATCATTTTTATTTAATATATATTTTTCAGTTTATTTAAATAAAAATTTAATGAGAAAAAGAGATTCGACAAATAAAGCACTAATAACCTTTCTTCACATTTTTATTTGGATTACCAAATGTACATTTTCCTTTTTTATCGAAATAAAAGTGTGAAAAAAAGGTTATTAGTGCTTTATTCGTCCAATTAATTTGATCTTCACGTAACTCAATCAATCAATTTAGAGAAAAAGAGAATTAATCATTTTTTATAATATTATTAAAATAACTTTATTCCACACAAGTAACAGAATTTACAATATATGATTTTGTTATTATAAAACATGAATATCTTGTTCTCGAATTGGCTATCGATCAAAGATCTTTCTGCCGCAAGTTTTTTTTATATATACACACATCTTTATTCACAAAGAATACATACATATTTAATTTATTTTGTTGATTGTTAAGGCTTTCACTTGGTTATACATTTTGAGTTTATTAAATAAAACACTTTTTCACTTTGTTTGTATAACAAACATATAGTTTCAAAGCATAGAGCATCATTATCAAACTCTTATCAAACTCTTAGTTTGATAATGATGCTCTATGCTTCGAAACTATAGTCACTAAAATAAAATGACAAATTATACAAACAAATTAAAAAAATTGAAATTAATATTTAATTTAACATGAAACAATTTAAAACAATTATATATTCTTAAGAGAAACGGCTATCGACCGGAGGTATTTCTACCTCATTTTCTATATTTTTCTGTATTTAATTAAACAGATTGTTTCCATATAATTCACTCTTTTTTCTTCTTATATATTTTTCTGTATTTAAAAAATTATTTCCATAATTCACTTTTTTTCCTTCGTCTTAATGTTTAATGAAATGGAACCCTTCGTTGTCGAAATATTAATGTTAATAAAAATTCAAAATGTTTAAACCTTGAATTTTTGTTGTATGCGCCTGTTGAGTAATCGGAAAATTTTATGAGCACGCAGCTAAACTTTGCACACGCATTACTTTCCGTACCCTCACTGATGCAAATATGGTTGCATATAATGCAAAACCATGCAGTGATTAGAAATTTGATACATATTTTGAAATTATTTCTCATAATTGCTTTTATACAAAAAAATATATAATTCCTAAATACTTGAAAATTAAAACAAAATTAATACATATTTTGAAATTATTTCTCATAATTGCTTTTATACAAAAAAATATATAAATCCTAAATATTTGAAAATTAAAAAAACAAAACAATTTTTCCTATTGAGGATGCTTCAGGTTGATGATGTAACAAAACAAATGTTTAACTTCATTCAATTATTCATATTGTGGGTGCTTTTACTTTTAAATTTTGATCTTAAAAGTAGAAGCACTCACAATATGAATAATTGGATGAAGTTACACATTTGTTTTGTATAAAATAAAACTTCACCAACAAATATCTTCCATATAAAAGTTTAGATTCTTTAATTTTATTAGAAAATTACTTATTGCAGCTAAATTGGATAAATTAATAAATCACGCATATGAAATGATGCCTGTTTTATTAATTTTCCTAAAAAAAAAACGGGAAAATGAAAATTAATGTTGTGAATTTATGGTTTGAATTCACGAAATTTTAGTTTTATTCAATTTTCCTAAGACATACACTTCTGTGCAATAAAATTAAGTCACCCGAAATACACGACTAGAACATTATAAAAATACTGTATATAATGTTCTAGTCGTGTATTTCGGGTTTTTTAATTGTTGTCTAAATTTTGACATTAAGAAAGGGAAAATAATTTATTAATTAATTATTTTCAAATTCTTTTTATTTAATTTACTTATTGTATTCTTTTTGGAGTTTTCTCTAAACATTGAAAATAATTGAATCTAGTATAAAATAAAGCAAACCCACACACAATAATTATCGTATTGTATAAGCATAGATTAAAATGAAAAAAAAGTATTCTTTATTACATTTAATAAATTTTTCAACCAGAATTTCATTTAGTTTGAACAACTGGTGTAGTAAATTAAATAAAAAGAATTGAATTGAGGAGGATCAATTCAATTCTTTTTATTTAATTTACTTATTGTATTTTTTTGGAGTTTTCTCTAAACATTTAAATTAATTGAATCTACTATAAAATAACACACGATAATTATCGTATTGTATAAGCATAGATTAAAATAAAAAAAAGTATTCTTTATTACATTAGTATATTCATAAAATTTGTTTAATTTCTAAGTAATTTAATATATTCATCCATAGATGAAATTGTGTGAGTTAATTGAAGATGATGATAACTTTTAATTAATCTTATTGATTGCGAAGGCATTAACTGTTTGAAAATCCATGATTACTTTAAATGAAACTATTAAGTTATTGAAGCTACTGCGTAGTGAAACAATTGTCACGAACAATAAATACAAGTCAAAATTAAAAACTTAATAGTTTCAATTAAAGTTACTTTTAATTAAAACACTTTTATTCTTTCTTCATAAATTTGTGAAAAATATTTTTTATATTTTTCACAAATTTAATTAAAAGATATTCAATAATAATTTTATATTATTAAACTATATATAATATATTATATATAGTTTAAATGATTGTAGGAAAATTATGAGAAATTAATTCAAGATATTAAAGAAACTTTAAGAGAAAATTTACTGCACACTATTATAACAAAAAAAAATAATAACAATTGCTTGATAGACGTGTTGAAAATCGATATTAGTTAGATTATTGAGTTATCTTTTCACCGAACTTAAGGCGAATCATTTTTTTTATATTAATTTCAAACGCTAATATAACAAATTTTTTCTAACAAAAAAGGCACTTGATATGTTTCATAATTTATGTTCTCTAAATCATTTTAATAAAGCACAACATTTTGTTTTAAATGTATTGCACTTGCACGCTTCATTATTATTATTATTATTTCGCTTCTTTTACGCACAAAAAAGTAACTATTACTCAACAGTCGACGTTATTAAAAAAAGAGAACAATTATTTAAGTACGTATAAAAAAAAACGCATATCCTTACTTGAAAAACGACCCATATCTTAAAATATATCAGCTGGAAACTAGTTATGCTTTGCGAGCTATAATACATAGATATATAGACATCCAAATTATTTAAAAGAACCAAAAACTGAATTAATTAATTAAAAAGTGAATTAATGGTAAAATTAAAAACTGAATTTAATGATTAAATTGAAAACTGAATTAAAGGTAAAATTGAAAATTGAATTAATTATTAAATTGAAAAGTGAATTAAAGGTAAAATTGAATTAATGATTAAATTGAAAATTGAATTAATGATTAAATTTAAAGGTAACATTAAAAATTGAATTATTAATTAAATTGAAAACTGAATTAATGTTGAAATTGAAAATTGCATTAATGATTAAATTGAATTAATGATTAAACTGAAAACTGAATTAATAATTAAATTGAAAATTGAATTATTGATTAAATTGAAAATTGAATTAATGATTAAATTTAAAATTGAATTAATGATTAAATTGAAAATTGAATTAATGATCAAACTGAAAACTGAATTAATAATTAAATTGAAAATTGAATTATTGATTAAATTGAAAATTGAATTAATGATTAAATTGAAAATTGAATTAATAATTAAATTGAAAATTGAATTAATAATTAAATTGAAAGCTGAATTAAAGGTAAAATTAAAAATTGAATTAATAATTGAATTGAAAACTGAATTAATGGTGAAATTGAAACGTGAATTAAAAGAAGAATGTAATTGTTTTTTCTTCCTTTCTTAATTTCATCCTCTTTTACCCGTATTGGGTGTCGAATTATTATTATTTTTTTACTGAAATCAATAGTAAATAATTTTTTTTAATTTAAATTATGTAATTTAAACCACTTTAATAAAACATTACATTAAAAAAAAATGAATTACATATATAAAACTTTATTTCTATTATTTTAAATAATTTGGATGTCAGTAAGCTAAACAAGTTTTTTTTATTTATTTTTTTCTTAAAAAAATCGATTTTAATTTTCGAAAAACAATCAAGAATATCATCTCAAGACATAATCTTAATAAAAAAAAATGAATAGCGTTTAAGTAAATAAGTATTACATAATAGTCGAGTGAGTAGGCCAAATGATACGTTTAATATGTCCCCCGACCCTGAAAGAAATGAAAACATCCTGAAGAATAAACCACAAAAAAAAACAACGTATTTTCGTAAGCGTATTTAAATTGAATCTAAGTAAATAAAATGCATTAAGTATAAGGCTGGAAATGAATATGATTAATTAAAGTATTTAAAAAAAGAAGAGGATTTTTCTAAACAATTTTCTCCTGAATTATTGGGAAATATATCGATGAATTAAAAGTAAACTTCGACAATATATCACTGTGTTTCTTGCTGTATAAGACAATATATAAATATTTAACTAATTAAAAAAAAAATAATGGAAATGGAAGGAAATCGTATATGACAATAAATGTTTGAAATTTTCGACAATAATGAGAATAATAATGTGTGATGATGATTAGGGATTTGGTGGTTTTTATTAGGTACCTTTTGTCTTTTCAATCATCAAAATTATTATTATTAAATTAATTATTATATATAAATATATACATGAGAAAAATATATATGTAAAATATTTATGTAACATTAGTGTCAAATATATACATACATAAAATAATACATTGTTGTTGTTTTTTTTTAATATATTTTAACCTCTCTTTTAATAATATATAAAATACACTTTTTTTAATACATAATCATATGATCGAAAATTTTTCTCCTTTAAAGTGCTTTGAATATTTTTATTAAAAAAAAAACATGTTGGCAATAAAAGTAGCCACATATGTTATGTTATTCTAACAAATTGCATTGTTAAATAAAGACACATTTGACGTTTTATGTGATTTTATTAACTGTTGCCATCAAAATGTGAAATAAAGAAAAAAATCAAAGCACTTTACAAAAAAAAAAAAAAAATAGAAAAAAATTCTCGAATATATGGTAGAACCAAAAAGTAATTTTAGTAAATTTATCGGACACTTTTTTCTCATTAATCACTTGGTGAAACATTGCAATTATAATTAAATTAAATTTTACAAGTTTAATTTAATAATAAGAATGTGATCAATTTGTGAAATTTGTAATTATTAATATGAATATTTTCTATTCATATTTGTAATTATTAATATGAATATTTTCTATTCATATTAATAATTACAAATTTCACGAATTGATCACATTCTTATTATTTAGTATTCATTCTCTTGTATGCCATTATCAAGATCTTGAATCTGATTTATAAGTTAAATTTAGTAAATTTGTTTCTCTTTATAACCTGTTTCCATCGTGGAGGTTTCTGCTTAGTTATAATTCAAGCTGTTCAGTACTTTATTGAGAGATGGCGCTGAATGATATAAAATCATTCGTTTTATTTGTTTTTATCCAAAAAAAAATCAAAGCACTTTAGCAGAGAAAAGTTTTCGATCATCCTGAATCGTAGAAAAAAAAAAGTATTAAAAAAAGAAAATATAATATCAAATACCTAAAATATATTTTGTCCCAATATGTAGCTTGTATTGTTATTATTTGATTTGTGGGGCTGTAGTGGTACTTCGACCTAAAGATATTTCGTGCCTCGTATAGCTTCCCAATGAAAATCCAACATATATCCGAAATGAGCAAATACGTTCAGCAACATACAATGGATATTCAATGTATATTCTCTAGTGAATATTCATAAAAGTATATTCATGAATTAAATATGGATATTTATTTTACTATATCCATAGAATATTTATTCCGTTCATTTTAAAAATTGCAACTCGAATGGACGCTCCATGGATATACACGGATATTCCAATATTCGAAAACGGATATTCAATGTATATTCTCTAGTATAAAAAAAGTATATTCATGAATTAAATATGGATATTTATTTTACTATATCCTACGGATATCCATTGAATATTTATTCTGAGCATTTTAAAAATTGCAACTCCATTAGACGCTTAATGGATATCCGTGGATATTCCAATATTCGAAAACGGATATTGCACTTGTTTGTGCTATGTGGGTTGTACTGTAGTGAATATAATTTCGTATACTCTTTTAAAGTGTAATGTAGTAATATTTTATTCAAATAAACTATTACTACATTATCAAGAAACTTCACGTACTCACCAACAAATATCTTTTAAAGTGTGGTTCTTTTTTATTCGCCGCAGACTAAATTTACCTGAAAATCACTTGTATTTATAAAAATATATATATTTATCATCATTAAAAATTAGTTCTTGTACTTTATTCCTTCCTAACACAAACCCCATCCCCTCGCTCATCCCCAATAGTTCTTAGCATGGTGCATATGGTACTGGTTCTGCGCGAACCCCGTCGTGTCGGCAAATTCGTTCACGTTCACCTGCCCGTGTCCCCAACTCGCCGATGCCGTCGTCGGCGAACTCTCCGAAAGCTCAGTCTTATCGTCCTTCCTCACTTGCGCCATTTGTGCATGAGCCAGAGCGTAGTTCGCCGAGTCGAAGATGGCCGAGTAGTCGGCGCGCGACATGTCCTGGGGGTGGTGGTGGTGGTGGTGCGGGTGGGTTTGGTTGTAGGGGTTCTGCTGGAACATGGGGTAGTTGCCGAAATTGCCGTTCCGCCAGTCTTGGGTGTTTTCCGTGTACTGTCCGGGCATGTTGGAGATCGGCAAGGAGGCGAAGGCTAATGTCGCGGCCGGGTTGCCGTTCGTCGTTTGTTTCCGAAGTCTGGCCCTTCGGTTGGAGAACCACACCTGGAATATTTTGGACGTGAATCGTAAATATTGAAACAATTAGCGAAATTGTCCTTGTTTAGTTTCATTGTAATATTGCAAATAATTTCCGAACGTCTGCAACAGATGGGATAGGTTCAGAAAGAAGGAAAATGTGGGGGAACCATTTTCCTTTTTTCTGGATCTCTCCCATCTGTTGCAGACTTTCGAAAATTATTTGCAATATTACATCCAGAAAGAAGGAAAATATGGGGAACCATTTTCTTCTTCCTAGATCTCTCCCATCTGTTGCAGATATTCGGAAAATATTTGCAATATAACATTCAGAAAGAAGGAAAATGTGGGGGAACCATTTTTCCTCTTTCTGGATCTCTCCCATCTGTTGCTGTTGTTCGGAAATTATTTGCCATATTACATCCTGAAAGAAGGAAAATGTGGGGAACCATTTTCCTTCTTTCTGGATCTCGCCCATCTTTCGCAGTTGTTCGGAAATTATTTGCCATATTACATCCAGAAAGAAGGAAGATGTTGGCGAACCATTTTCCTTCTTCCTAGATCGCTCCCATCTACTGCAGATATTCAGAAAGTATTTGCAATATAACATTCAGAAAGAAGGAAAATGTGGGGGAATCATTTTTCTTCTTTCTGGATCTCTCCTATCTGTTGCAGACTTTCGGAAAATATTTACAATATTACATCCAGAAAGAATGAAAATGTGGGCGAACCATTTTCTTTCTTTCTGGATCTCTCCCATCTGTTGCAGACGTTCGGAAATTATTTGCAATATTACAATGAAATTAAACAAGGACAATTTCTGACTAGCTCGCTAAACGACGAATTCATTGGAATCAAAGAAAACTTGACGAGTGGCAGGACCTGATTGCCGTATTCAAACCAAAGAAATCGAAACTCATAAATATCTTATTCTTCTTAATAAATCGAGTTGAAATCCTTTTTTGAGAAACACGTGCAAAATGAGCCTTGCAGAACAGCCGGGAATAACGCAGCAAATAATAGTAAATAATAATTTAGTTTAAAATTCGAACAAAAACGCCTGTATAAAGAGAGAACATCCAGTGAAATAGGCTACACATCGATTTCAGTGCAAGTCTTGGCTGGGATATCTTGCAGCGCCCGGCGAATTCACCAAATATTTGATCACCATTACCACTTATATCTATGAATTGTAGAAATTTCAATATACAACATTGAGGTATAATTTAATTAATTAAATATAAACTGGAAAAGAAGCATTACATATTTCGGTATCTGAAATGCATTTTCCAATCAGTGAATAAGATACGAAAATGGCTTCGTGTCCAAAGACGTACCAAGATAGAATTACAAATAGAAAAGAGTATTATAGAGCTAATTGTGAAAATAATTTATTAATTATTTTCAAATCATTTCTATTTAAGATAGAATTATTCAACATTGATGGAAACTTACTTGTATCCTAGCTTCGTTGAGGCCGGTTTGCTGAGACAGCTCTTCTCTCGTGTAAGCGTCTGGATACTGCGTTCTGGCGAACTCCCTTTCCAGCGCTTCGATTTGCTCCCCCGTGAAAGTCGTCCTTGACCTACGCTGCTTGCGCTTTAACGCTATTCCCGGTTCTGATTCAGTATCGCTGTCGTCTTCTCTTCCTAGAACAAAAAAATATAGTTTTATTGTTTATTGTATATTAACGGTAAGTCCATTTAAATACATATTGCTTTATACTAACTATACATTAAAAGATAAAGGAGGGTTGCAAGTTATATATTACATAATTTTATAGATAAAAAGAACGTTACGAAAATAATGTGGGAATAACTATTTAAAGCTTTTTGCAACATATTAAATTGACAGCAAAATTGGTTTGATTTTTTTATGAAACTAGAAACAACGAAGTAGAATTATAGTATCACTATATTGAATTCCAGGCTATAATAATAAAAATATTCTACATGATTGGATGGTACCCAATCATATAAAATGGTCACCGTGGAGGGACAGTAATCACGACCAGATGGTCTTATGTGGCTCATATGTGTGATATTACGCCCCGTTTTTCAGATCCATGATTTCTAAGTACCCCTTGATTTTATTCAAAGGGATTCTGTGGTATTACTTCAAGGAATGTTGGTTTAAGTTGCTACTGCCTTCGTCTACTTCCATTTCACTGGCAATATTCTTCATCTCAAGCATCTAATTTACCTTCCAGACCTTACAAGTGTATTAAATTCCCTAATTTGAAACGTTGGTTCAATCCCTTTTCTTACATGCCATAACGCACAAGCAAGCCTGATTCGGTCCTTATTGCTTGCTCCCTTAAGTGTACCTGAAAACCAGTCCTAAGTACAGCCAGCCCACCTCAGCTAGCAGTGTCGAGGCTGACAGATCCCTACCATTCACCATTTCTCTGCTGGACTTAATCGCTGAGCAGTAGTCAAGGATATGCTCTGTATTTTTGTCCTACAAACAGCACCCTCCACAATCTGGTGATTCTACAATTTCCAGTTTGCAGAAGCGTGTTCTAAGTTTGTCCAGTCAGAATTTAGGTAATTCGCTTTAAGTTCTCTCTGAACAGCAACTGATCTTCCATTTGGATACAGAAATCCTTCAGTTTGCAAATTGGAAAATCAGCAGCCTATTGCTTTATTAAATCTACTTTGAAATTTATTTAGAGCTATTGCTTGTATTTTAATTTTTTTGAAGCGTTTCCTCGAATAATAAAATTTACTAAAACAAGTAAAGAATTAAGTAAATTAAGACATTTTCATGCATAACTGGAGTAGACATGAATATTCCTACAACATATTTTTTCGTGGCGCAGCGAAATTTCAGTTCAACATTTTTCGGGTTTATTTCCAAACGTACACACACACACATACACTGACCGATGCTAATCAATTTCGTATAGATAAACCAGCTCGGGTAATTACTTACGAGCGTTAAATTCGCGCGCCGCGGCGTGTGGAAATCTGGTGAACGTCACGCGTCCGCCATCGAGGAAAATTGCGGCAGATTGTGGAAAATCTAAATGAGACCGTTCGACGGCGGAATGCGGACCCGGTGCATGTTTATCTATGAAATACCAATCGCCCGGACGTGAATCGGCCCTCGTTCGCGAATTCCCAATTGACCGTCGGGCCCCGATAAAACGTCTCTATCGCCGGGAATTACGCGCCTGTTTTCCCGTAACGGTCCACACCGGTCTAATTAAGACACTCGTGAGATTGCGCGAGTGTTTCTGTTCGTGGGAATGGGGATAAGTCGATTCGATAACTGGAAAATTTTCGATTTTAGATAAACTGGAAATGCGGATAGCTTTTCGGATCGTTGGGTTTTTATCGGCAAGACTTTTGCTGGGAAAATAGTTCATGAGCTTGAAAATCGTGAGAATTGTAATTTGCAACAAAACTGTATTCGATTTGAAGGGAAGAAAGAAAGTCTTGACGAAGCATTCATTTAGATGAGTTTCCTTTTCATTGTTTGAAAGATATATGAACAGACATTATAAAAGGGAAGTCTATAATTGTTTGAAAGATAGGTAAATAGAAATTATAGAAGGGAGGTCTATAATAATTGTTTAAAATTATAGACCTCCCTTCTATAATTTCTGTTCACCAATCTTTCAAACAATGAAAAACCAGAGAATCAAAAGGAAGATTGAGTGTGCTGTGGAAGCATTCATTTAGATGGGTTTGCTTTTCATTGTTTGAAAGATATATGAACAGATATTATAGAAGGGAAGTCTATAATTGTTTGAAAGATAGGTAAATAGAAATTATAGAAGGGAGGTCTATAATAATTGTTCAAAATTATAGACACCTCTTCTATAATGTCTCTTCACCAATCTTACAAACAATGAAAAGCAAACCCATCTAAATGAATGCTTCCACAGCACACTCAATCTTCCTTCTGGTTCTCTGGTTTTTCATTGTTTAAAAGATAGGTGAACAGAAATTATGGAAGGGAGGTCTTGAATAATTGTTTAAAATTATAGGCTTCCCTTCTATAATTTCTCTTCACCAATCTTACAAATAATGAAAAGCAAACCCATCTAAATGAATGCTTCCACAGCACACTAAATCTTCCTTCTGGTTCTCTTGTTTCTTATGAAAGAACGTAGGCATTTCCAATTATTGAAAGTTAAAGGAGCATTGGATGTAGATTCAGCTAGGAGATTAGCATGGAATGATTTGAAGGTAGTAATAATAGACATGGGATTTCTTGGAAAGAAAATTAAAGTCTTCATCGAATACCTTAAGGCCGCTGTGTTTTTATGGAGTGAATGTCGTCATAAAAATGTAAAATTAGTATTTTTTTGAAGCAAGTTAAAATAAAAACAAATTTTGGATTAGAACTGCATTGATCGCCTTACAGCCTTTATGAATCCGCCCATATTCCAACCTATATTAGTCTTAAGGAAAAAAATGCCTTCTCACAAAATTCTGTATTCCTAAAATAACCTTCCTTAATTTTGTGTTTTCATTTTTTCTTTCAAATGTTTGTTTTCAAATAACTGTGAACAAGTGAATGAACACTCTTTGCTACTCTATTTCCAAAAAAATAAATGTGTCAATTATTTAAAATGTAATTAATTACACTGGTATGCAACAAACAAATATCATAATAAATTAAAGACGACGCAAGCGCCTCCGTTTGCCTATTTTCAAGTTATCCATACGCTAGATGAATGGTGACTGAACGTTTCATTAAAAAACAAATATTGGATTACACCAATGTCCGGCGGGGTATATGCTCGGGAAGTAGTTGTTTCCATATATGTTTGTCAAAAAAAATTACAGTGTGAGTAATTTTTTGCAGTTGTAAAAAAGGGATTGATCGAAACAATTTCATTCTGATAAAAAGAAATTATTGTGCGAATATGATGTGTGGAATAAAAGAAGGAATTGTTACGGCGGATGGGAGTGCCGAGGCGGTCTCCCCCTCATACGTGTAACAAGTGACATTGTCAACTTTAAGGATATTACAAGTGTCGGGGCCCCTAACCTACAAACGGGGCTATAAATCTGTTGGTCGCAGAGGGTGGCCCCGCGCCGCCAAAGCGCCCGGCCACAATGGGCCCCATTGTCCTCGGACGCCGTCAAAGGCCCTCTAAACCGCACTCTCTCCACCATCATCCACTAATGTCCGTTTTAACTCATTTTATTTTGTATATCATACGTGCCCACAAAACGACACCCATAACCGAAAACCGCCCGCCCGAGAACATTAACTGGATTATTATATATTATATCCTTCCGGCTCAACGGTAGAAATGGGGATTTCTTTGGGTGGATGAAACGTAAGACTTCCGTTTGCTTACGCGGAAAACCGCACGCTGCATGCGGTCGTCTTTTAAAGTTATTATTACTTAAATACGTCGTGTTTTATGGGGGGTAATTGCGCGCGCAGGTCTGCCTTATTTATGGGCCGTTGCTCAAGAAACGTCGAGTGATTTTCGCGGAAGCCGTCACTGGATACCGCGCCTACAGAAAACTGCCGCTTTTCCTAGAATGCAAAAAAAAATAATAATACGCCAGGAGTTTTCTGCACATGGCAACATAATTTGCAACAAATTAACAGCAAATTTATTGCCACTGAAATGTTATTTAACGCATTGATATTTGTCTTGACGTAGCTATAGATAATAAATTATATTTCCTTTTTAATTTCTTTCAAATATGTACAGATTTTCATAAATAATAATAATAAATTATTTCAATTTACTTTATTAACGGAATCTCCATTTCCAAATTACAATTAAATTTATTTTAAATTCTTTTAAATCTACACAGATTTTTATATATACAATCATCTTTATTGTGGTATTTACATATACATATATTATACAAAATATTTGATCTAAACTTATAAATGGCTATCGACCTTAGGTCTTTCAGCCATAGATTTTTATAAAATTACACATTCCAATCAACAGAAAGACTTCTTCTTCAGTTTAAAGGAAGATAGAGCGTTATACTTAAAAAAAATATTTCACGATTTCTTCTAAACTAACATTTTATCCACAGATTTGTATTACTTTCGTTTTCATGATTATTAGTATTGGAAGGAAGACTTCCTGGACCACGTCGGACTCCCCGATTATTAATTAATTATTTATTAATTAATTAAAGCCAAATTTGTTAATCCTCTAGATTTAGTTATTTAGTTATAAATTATAAATCCTTCGTTAGTGGCTGATTGGAGAAAATCCTATGCCAAAATAAAAAAAAATAAAGCCAAATTATCATTTGCTGGAGGTTTTAATTTCTGCTTCAATATGATAAAAATCTGCGGGTGAGACTCGTCGAATTCTCTGAAATATTAAGCAGTTATTAGTAAAATAAAATGTCGTGAGTGGTTTTAACGTTTTAGAAAGGGTGATTTTCAAGTCGAAATTCGACATAGCGGTGGAAGAGAAATAGTTTTTGAAAATGCAGAATTTCAGGCAATACTTGTTGAAGAGTTGGGTCAGAATTAACATGCTCCTTAAAAGTATTATAACAAGCACTCAAGGCGTGGGAATGACTGCCAAACCGAATATTCACACCTCCAAAGTCATGTTCTGTATTTGGTGCGACAAATTTGTGAAATAAACGGCGGAAGCAAAGTTGTATACACACTATTTAAAATTTTCTATAAAAAATATTATGTATCAAATTAAATAAAATGAAACAAGTATGATTCATACATTTCCAATGAAATTTTTCAAATTCAAAATTTTGAAATTACAATTACAAAGATATATACATTATATATTATTTGTTATCCAATTGGTGTTCCTGTGTACTTGGTGTACTTGCATTTTCACTGTTTGGAGTCCTTCCTTCGTTCCTCGCCTCGTGATGACTGGGTTATCCCTGAGATTGCGACAACCCAGATATCACGAGGCGAGGAACGAAGGAAGAACTCCAATCAGTGAAAATGCAAGTACACCAAGTACTAATGGTAGCTAACGGTATTGAAGGAAAATTATCCCCGAGATTGGGACAACCCAGACTTCACGAGGCGAGGAGCGAAGGAAGGATTCCAATCATTGAAAATGCAAGTACACCAAGTACTAACGGTAGCTAACGGTATTGAAGGAAAATTTCATTGTAATTATTCATCAAAATATCAACCAAGGAGATTTTGTATGGTGGTTAAAAAATACCCAGAGTTTGGCTTATTAATCGTTGAAGCTTCTTTGCTATAAAATGTAATTAAATTTTAATAAATTAAACATTTTTTTTATTCAAATTTTGATTTTAAATTATTTGTCTTTTTTATCCATACATTTATTTACAAAAGCCTTGAAGTGATCACTTTCACATTACACGTAAATATTTACCCACTCCTTACCCCCTCAAATGAGATCAACAATTGTGTCGGCGCCCTTTTTTCTCAGCTTTCCTCCGGCGTTGCACAGGAAGTTCCCATTGGCGGCCAGATCATCACCTACGGAGGTCGGCGTCGCCTCAAAGCCACCTCCGGGGGTGACAATGGCCCGATATCTTGTCAGCATATTATCCTAATGCATGTAAACCAATTGTGCGCAGAATGGGGAAGGAATAACAAATTGGCCGGGGCGAGGAATTCAATGCGATGGTCCAGTTTGGCGGGTAGGTGGTCGTGGTTGGACAAAGGGCCGCCGGTGCCGCAAAGCGTTGTTCCCCTGTCACCGGCTGAAGGGCCGACAATGGCGGCGAGCGATTGCGGCCCGCGCTAAAAGGGCGCGCCGCCACCGCCGATAGTCCAAACACGCTTTTTTCGGGAGAAAAAATGAGAAAACATTCAGGTGAAAACATGGGAGGAAATGCCGAAAAGATCGCACGCTGAATTTAATTCGGGGTTTAGCTTTGTTGAGGGGAATTGGATTATTGTTTTGATAGTTGTTTGCTAATAATGTGCTCGTTCAGTGATGAAAATTAGGAATTACGAAAAAACAAACTGTGCATGAAATATAATTATAATAGAAACAACTAAATAAAATAATTGTACGTGTTAGTCTGTCTAGGCTATTATTTCTTCCTATATATATACAAACATCTTTATTCCCAAAGAATACATACATATTTAATTCAATATACAATACATGAAACAATTTAAAACAATTATATATTCTTAAGAGAAACGGCTATCGACCGGAGGTCTTTCGGCCTGTCTTTGTCTAGTTCCTGTCGTTGATTAAACCGTCATGATTACTAACTGTCCACGTCTCGTCCTGTTAAATTTGATGAAATGAATTGATGAATAGTTAGTACTGGGTGCTTAAATTTTGGAATTATGTTTGGGTCTCGAGGGATGCATAAGTGTTGGAACAATGTGGGGGTTAGTGGTTTTTCTTCCTATTTTTATCGAATCCCTTATTTTATATTGTCCAATTCATTTTAACCTGATGCAGGGCTAATGGCAATTTTTAATTCAAATCATTAAAACAATCAATTTTCAAAACCCAACTACCATCATATCTTAATTTCAAAGCAATTTTAAAAACCCAACTCTAATTACACCTTCTTTTTTATCGAATCCCTTTTTTTTATATTGTCCTATTCATTTTAATCTGATGCAGGACTAATATCCAACTCTAATGATTAAAATAATCAATTTTAAAAACCCAACTACAATCATATCATAATTTAAAAAAAACCAACTCTAATTACACATTCTTTTTTTTTATCGAATCTCTTTTTTCTTATATTGTCCAATTCATTTCGCATTACAACGCCGCTGTCTGGCGTAATTGATTCGTTTATTTTGTTTTGTGGTGGCGGAAAGAGCAGAAAGCGTGTAATTAAGGAAGCCGCACTACAGTAAACATCAATTAATTTGTTTATAAACAACGCTCATATTGGCTTATTGTAATATAGAAACGTGGCCTCAATTTGCTCCCAGGTTAATTGATTGTGTTTTAAAACACGAACGCGCGTGGAAACGAGAAGCATTTCAATTGACAGTCGTCACAATGAATCAAATTAGATGGAGCGTTGTGAGATAATATTAAATGGTTTTCGTCGTTGTAGGCGCTGTTATTTTGAAAAAGAACGCACAGATTAAATTGTGTAACTTTAAATTCTCGACTAGTTTCCGGGTTATCAGATCATTTAAAAAAGAATTAAAAATTTAATTTATTAAAATAAATAGATTTTTTTAATTTTAATCTCTATAATATATATATATATATATATATATAATCGATGTCCTTTTACCAATTGGTGTCGAGGTATTTATTAAAATAAATAGATTTTATTTAAATTTTAATCTCTGTTATTAAATTGCCTAAACAACCTTAGTTTAATTTTTTTATATAAATTTGAATATATCATTTATAAAAATAAATGTAATGTAAAACATTTTTAATAATTTGTAGATTAAAACAGGAATCGCTTTTACATCCTCTCATTCTTTCTTTCTTTCTTTCTTTCTTGATTCTCGTGTGGAATCGGTAATTACCCCCCGCATAAATTGGCCGGATTGATGTGGTTTTAAACTGTTGGCTTCAGGTGTCCCGGGGGACGGATATGGATGGAAAAAGTGTTAATTTATTTGGTGCGCGCTGCCGAACTGACAGATGATATATTTAGTGCATCAGCGTGTTAAATGATAAATGCCCGAGCCCGTAAAGGTATGCCAGCGACGGGGGGCGGCCCCACTGAGTAACACTAATTTTTATAATTAATATCGAGGCGCATTTTTTCTCACCGAATGACACGCCGCGTTTAATAAAATATTGAGAACGAATCGTGGAAACGCCAGTATTGCTACTTCCGGTTTGTTTCGCTTTTTATTGGCGGGGTTGTGTGTTATATGGAATAGTTTTCACACTGACAGCAATGTCACATCGCAAAGGTTTATACAGTTCAATTTATTTTGTAATCGTTAGCTGAAGCATTGATAAAGTCGATTAACATAAAAAGCCAACCTTTATCAGGACCATAAAAGTATGGCCTACCATAAGGTTGATTAAAAAAGCAATTTTTATTGGGACCCTCAAAATATAGCCTACCAAAAGGTTGAATGACATAAAAAGTCAACTTTTATCAGGGCCATTAAAATCTGGTCTACCATAAGGTTGATTAAAAAAGGCAACTTTTATTAGGACCATCAAAATATGGTCTACCAAAAAGTTGATTAAGATAAAAAGCCAACCTTTATCAGGATCATTGAAATCTTGTCTACCATAAAGTTGAATTAAAAAGGCAACTTTTATTAGGACCATCAAAATATGGCCTACCAAAAGGTTGATTAACATAAAAATCCAACCTTAATCAGGATCATCAAAATCTGATCTACCATAAGGTTGATTAAAGGAAGCATTACAGTTCCAAGAATCTATAATATCGATTTTATAAATTTTGCACTTTTTTATGCCTTATAGTGTGTAGTTTAATGCCTCAAAGTCGTTTTACTGTAGATGAATTCGTTGGTCAGTTTTTTCGCTCGTCAAAGTCAACAGTGCAGTTCGCTGAAAATGACTCCTGGCAAGTAGCTGCGCGGTCGGGCTGATAATGTATCACAGATTGACTTACTGACGAAGTTCTTGGAAGAGGCTTTATCAAAAGAAGACTTTCTGAGTAATTCCCAAAATTCAAACGAAAGCTTCAACGCTTGCGTTTGGAAGCTAACACTCAAGCACCTCAATTGTGCAGAAAGAATAGTGTGCATCTCAACGTTCTTGGTCTTCAGCATATTTAATGAAGGATTCACCTCTATTTTGAAAGTAATGAAGTAGTGGAGACATTAATTCAATATTTATTAATGAAATAAATATGAATAGATTATTAAAAATCAACCAATAAAACACAGATTAGATTGAAAAACTTTAAATTCTCGACTAGTTTTAAAGTTATCCAATCTAATCAATACAATCAGTGGTTTGACGTATTTTGTCGGAGCTGGCATTGTCGTGATGAAAAATGGTGTGACATTTTTTTTGTATTTTATGGAAAACCATTGATAAACAAATTATTGAATACCATTAACATTTCTTTAATCCTCTAAAGGAATGTCTGCGATTTGTCGAGTACAACGGAAGAAAAAAATGATCATTTGAACGAATAATATGTAAATATTTATCATAATAAATTAAAGACGACGCAAGCGCCACCTTTTGCCTAATTTCAAGTGGCATCCTCAACGATTTTCATTAAATATGTAAATATTTTATGATATTATGATTTTGATGATGAACCCAAGATCTAGTGGTCTTCATCATGGGTTCATCATCAAAATCATATCATCCAGACCATTAGGTCTTGAGTTCATCATCAAATATTCACTCAAACACACTAAAGGAATGGCTGCGAAGTGTCCAGCATGACTGAATTAAAGTTGTTCCTTCACGGAGAACTTTCAAGGAAATGATCGCTTGTTATAATTTCTTTGAAAGTTCTCCGTAAAGGAACAACTTTAATGATTTTAGGTTCATCATGAAACTGTTAGTTGCTTTCTGGTTCATACGAATAAACAAAAAAAATCGTCTTTTGTTGTAATGTTGTGTACGGATTTTGAAAGTCCTCGCTGGAATTTTTTAAACATTTCGTGGCACCAATCATTTTTTTTGCGTCTCAGTCAAATTTTGCCGAAACCATTTGGAACAATTCTTTAGGTTCAGGTTCATGGCTCGAAAAGGGACAAATTTCCTTTACAAGATCGTTAGGTTAGGTTACAATGGCAACAGCCTAAAGACTGTTCACTTAGGCCTATAGGGCCCATTGTGATACAATAGAGATGTAGATCCTTCCTTCTATACAATACAATTTGAGCACCTAATGAACCTGATCGGGTCGTTCACCCTAATAGATGAAAGATCTGCCAGCTCATTTACATAGTGCAAATACAAAATCGTAAAGAGGCATATTTCCTTTTCAATTCTTTATCCACACTAATGTACCTTAATAAGTCCCCGGTCTGAGGGTATCCGGCAGATGAACTCGCCAAAAAAGGTGCAGACTATTGGACCAAAGCCGTTTTTCGGACTCCGCATGGCGCTCCAAAAACAGAGGTGGTGCAAAAATGGAAAGAGGACAACATCCCAGGTCTACGTCAATCAAATGGCTGATCGGACTTCATCACAGCCATAAGGTGCTTGAACTCACGAGGATCGAGCTGAGAACATTCACGGGACTCATGAGAGGACACTGTGCTCTTCGATACCATTTGTGTAAAATGGGAAAAGAGGAAAGGCTATGTGAGTCGGCAAATGAAACGACCGAGCATTGTGATGTGATTACCCACAAGCGTCTTTCACATTTCGGCTGGGACCGTTCATCCCACGAAGAGGTGAGCGTCTTTCACACTTCGGCAGGGACCGTTCATCCCACGAAGAGGTGAGCGTCTTTCACACTTCGGCAGGGACCGTTCATCCCACGAAGAGGTGAGCGTCTTTCACACTTCGGCAGGGACCGTTCATCCCGCGAAGAGGTGAGCACATCACCAACAAGAAAGTCACCAGCTTCATAGAGGACGTGGGACTGCTTAGGAAGTGATTGGGTAAGGGCAGAAAAATAGATCTTATAGGTCGCAGTTCAAGAGAGGCTAACATACCTCACAATGGCCTCATATAACCTATAACCTAAGTCAGATATGTCAATATTGTGGATTTCCTAGTAGTTTTTACCTTCAAAGGATGCATGTCAAAATTTCAACGTTAATTTAAAGGTTACAGTCTTTTTAGTGAGCCTAGTTTTGTAATTTTCAAAACAATGGGCAGAAATTAATTTCGTTTTTTTAATTTTCTAATTAAATAAGCAAAAATACTATTGCAAGCATTATGGGATTCCGCTCGAGGGTAATCCACAGGATGCTGAATTTAAACCCATAACAACTCGATCGAAATTACTGGAGATTTTCTGTAGCGCGAGGTAAACTCTATTCTTCCTTTCTTCGTACCTTCCCTCGCGGCGCACGAGTTGGAGTCGGAGCTGGAGAAGAAGAAGAAGATGATGGTGATGATGAAGAGGAGGAAGAACAATGGCGACATGTGTGGGCCACGCGGGGCCCCCTAATTGAACGGCGGGAGGTCACATGATTAATGTCTTCGCGACGGAGATGAATAACGTCTCATTAAGCAAGGTGCGACTGAAACGGAGTGCGTCCAGTTTTCGCCCGGACGAGCGTGGAAGGAGGAAGAAGGATGAAAATGGTATGGAAGTCGGTGGCTCCGCGCGGGTCACGTCGAATCGCGGACGCATTTCACGCCGAAAAATGCAGTAAATCACGAGGCGGTGCATTTCATAAAGTGCACAGCGAAATTGTTTCGAATATAAGTGAAAAGTCTTCAGCAGAAAATTAATACGAAACAATTAATTCTAAATTATTTTATTGATGTATGAATTATTTTATTCGCATTTGGGAAAATAATCTTCTGGATTACTATAGATTGTAGTTTTAGAAACATACAATTTGTAATTCTATTTATATGATATTATAACTAATGCAATTCAGTTATTTTATTAGATAAGACCCCCATTTGAAAATTTATTATCTCTTTTGCATCGATTTCATTAATAACTATCGAGCGTATAACAAAAATCAAAGAGCCACAATTAAGTAGCCACATTTTTGTAAAATTAAAAGAAGATTAATTTTATTTCTAAACAAAGATAATCTCAATATCTTGCGAAATAATTTATTACCCCAGTTGTATCAACAACATTCGCAGCATATTCCCCAGAATATTCCCCGAGTGTGGATTGTGAAATGTTTCCCCGCGCTCCCTCTTTGTCCCAATTTCCCAATTACGTCTCGGCCGACGTTCCCATATTGGAACCGATTAAGTATCGACTTACACAAAGGCACCGCTGATTTAAGAGCTCTCCGGAATAGTTATTGGTTTCTCCCGAGGGCCCGTACGTTAAGTGTTTAAACGATTGCTAAACGCCACGGACCGTTTCACCTCCGGGACTAATCAAAGGAAACAACAACGAAAAAATCTGCCCCGGTCCAAGCAATAATATTAAAAAGTGTGATTTTAGAATTCACATTGAATTTCAAAAATAGGAAGAGTAAAATACTACTAAATACTAAATAATAAAAAATAGTTGTGCAAACAAAGTTAAAAGTGTTTTATTGAGTTATAAAGTATAAATGTTAAAATCGTAACAAATAAATACTGGCAATGTCCATTCGCGAAGTCACTGTCATAATATAAATATTTTTTATTTTCTTATTTATATTTTGCTTCCAGAAGTTATGCATGCTTAATTAGATTTTAATACATTCTTATCGGTATGTATTTATCATTTTCGTATTATACGACAATAGGATTTCATAGAAGATTTCCTGGACCACGTCGGACTCTCCATCATCGAAAATGGGAGAGGTTGTTCTGGTGTTGAGGAGACTAACTTCACCTTGTTGGGTCAGATATTCTCAAGCATTAAAATAGTACAGTTAATAATAATTTAATAATTAATTTAATTTAAAAGATATAAGTACGTTCTGTTACTAAATAAAAATTGGTGAATCCAGAAGTCAAGTTAAATTACTAATTATTTTAAAAAATATTTTTCTTTCGTTACAAAAAAAAAAACAAGAAATAAATATAATAGTTCTGAATATAATGATGTGAAATAAATGCCGCAAGGTGATTTCTCGTGCGGGCTAGGAGAGAAAGAGAGAAAAAAAAATGAGCGTAAAAATAAAAGTAAAAAGCTAAATACGTGCCAGTTCCATAGGCGTGTCGTGGGCAGCTTTTGTGAGCAACAATGTTTTATTGTGCGGAATCGGTGTATTTATGCAAGTCTCGAGATGCTGTCAATAAACAACTGCGGAATAACAGGCCGGACGGACACACAACTGCCGATAAATTACTCGCAACGATCGATCCTGAAAATCTTAACGCTGAATTATTCGACTCGCATTGTTTTCAGACTTGAATACTATGCGGTTTAATTGCTTCTCCGCAAGTAGCGATAGCAATAAGTGGATAATTGTGAGTTTGGACAAAAAAAATGTTAAATTATATACAGTGAGGATTTTATTTCATCAAACATGGTTAAATAAAAATTAAATAAAATAACAAATAAATTAAAAATAACAGTAACAATATAAATTTAGTTATCAGACCACTGAATAAACACTTACTAAGTTTTTACCACAATCGTGAAAATCTTAACGCTGAATTATTGGACTCGCATTGTTTTCAGACTTGAATACTATGCGATTTAATTGCTTCTCCGCAAGTAGCGATAGCAATAAGTCGATAATTGTGAGTTTGGACAAAAAATAAATGTTAAATTATATACAGTGAGGATTTTATTTCATTAAACATGATTAAATGGAAATTAAATAAAATAACTTACTACGTTTTTACCACAATCGTGGTAAAAAGTATAGTTTAATGTAAAAACAACAAACGGAACGTTACTTAATATAAGGCCATCTGCAGACACGTGTTTCGGAATCTATTCCTCGTCAGTACAGCTATGCCTTACATTAAATTTTTCTCGGATCAAAATTTGTTGCATTATGCAATATTTTATTGATGTGCAACAGCAGGTGTACATTATGTAATTCAATATCCGGCGTGGGTATTTGCCCGGGAAGTAGTTATTTTAATGTACATTTGTTTGTTGTTTAACGTACAACAACAAATGTTTATTATGTAATTCTGGAGGAGTATATACGCGAGAAATAGTTGTTTTAATGTACATTTTTTTTATAAAATACTTACGTAACGTAAGTTAAAAGTCGCAGCAGCAGCTAAAGAGAAAATAATTAATTAATAATTCATAATTTTCAAATTCTTTTCATTTAATTTATTGCGATATATGTTTCTATTAAGTCAAATCATCCATTACAAATAATCTAAATCGATAAATAGAAACGTTATGGATAACATCCGTTTCTATTTTCTGTTGGTCAAACCAATACTGTTTTTTTTTGTATGCTTCAAACGCAATCTATTAGAAAATTCGGACCCCACACAGCAATAACGCGATTACCCATCATACCATTGTGTAGACAGATTAGTGTTAGGCTACGTAAACACGGCCAATTTGGCCTCATTGCTTCCCATTCTCCGGACGGTCATCGAGATTGACAGGGGATGGCTGCGAATGCGCCCAATCGTTCGGAAACGGGTCACAATCCAAAAATGGCAATCGATATTCTATTTAAAATGTCTTAATACCACTTACAAGACGGATTAGAACATTGACCAATGAGGCGAGAGCTGCCGTTGCCGAATTTTTAAATTGGATATCTTTTGTCGTATTATCGAATGGGATTATTTTCACGGTAGCCAAACGATTCTTTTGCAGATGCTCAATTTTTTTTTGTATGAATCTAAATAATTATTGAGGTTGCTCAATAGAATCAGTTGGCTGAAAGACCCTGAGAAATGGTCGATGGCCATTTCGTAATATCGTTACAGATTTGATATTTAAATAATTATTTAATAATTTTAATATTAAAATTTCTATATATATATAGAAATGGTGTATTGTTTGAATAAATAAATAAATACGTTTAAAATATTATCGTAATGTAGTCAAATCATAAGTCGAATTCAAGAATAGGGGATGCAGATTTAAAATCAATGGATTTATTATCCATTGATTTTATATCTACATTCGGTGTTCCACAAGGGACTGTTTTGTGGCATCTACTCTTTAATTGTTTCATTAATTTGAACGTTAAATGCTTGTATCGGACACTTTTTTCTCATTAATCACTTGGTAAAACATTTTTTAAAAATATTAATTTGTAAATTAAATTCACTTGGTTTTGTTTCACTTATTGTATCATCATTCACAAATCCTGTAATAAATTGAAATACGTGAAACAAAACCAAGTAAATTTAATTTACAAATTAATATTGTTAAATGCTTATTTTTTTCCGATAATGAAATATTCTCCTGATCAATGCTTTGAATTGCAAAGTAACCTATTAAATATTTACAAAAAAAGTAAAAAAAAGGCGGAAAATAATTTGTAATAATTATTGTATTTAAAGATTTAATTTTTTTTATGCTTACGTAATTTATATGAAACGTATATTTTAATAGGAAATTCCTATTTTATTATTTCTTTTTTTTTGAATGAACTCACAATACTACACCGGCGGCACTTTGCCCTTTTGCGTCCTTAGGGCGTTGCGGAATGTAAAAGATTTAATAGCCCCAGAAGAGAGTGTTGCGGGTCCGGGCAGACCGCTTGGCCCCACAGCAGCGGTGCTTTAAAAGCCGAAAGAAACAAAACGGTATTAAAAAAGGAAGGAGGAGAGCGGCAGAAAAAAAAAGACGGACTGGTCGGAATTTTGTATCGTGTGCATGTGTGTAATCCTCCGTCGGACGTTTCCTTCTTTTCTCTTTTCTCTCACACACACGGCCCTGGTAATCCGTCAAAGGAGGCATTAATTTCTCAGCGGCGGGACGTTAAATCGACATAATCCTAGATGTGACTGAGAACAAGTCCAGATGGTCCCTTTTATAAACTTCACGTGAAAATTCATAAGAGTTTTGTCCTTGTCGATGTTAAATTTAATATCGGTTATAGTCGTAAAAAAAATTAACGGATGGACATATGAAATTCAAGGCGGAAAACTTAACTTGGATGAATCGTAAAAGTTGCACACCGCACCATTGAGCGCGCTCTCCATCCCTTCGCTCCCATTCCTGGTTGTTGATTTCTTCCCCCCTTTTCGGATGGGATTATCCGGCGTTATCGCCTTTTACGTGGACTTGCTTAAACAAACAGCCGGGACGCTTTTATGTCCTCGTTTCAAAGCTCCCAACTGTATCCAGTTACGCCGCATTTGGCAAGGGCGGGTGGCGAAAATCCGACGACGGCACACCCTGCAGGATGTGCGAATTTGTTCCGCTACATTATTAACTATTATTTGATTTTCGGTTTAATTCCTAAAATTTGATTCATCATTCACAAATCCTGTAATAAATTGAATACATTTTTAAAAGGTACAATTTTAAATATAACTCATAATTCTTCAGTCAGTAGAATGCAACAGATCTATACGTTCAATTAATTTAATCATCAATAACTGAGTTTCTACTGGTGAGGCCGGAGAAGGCTGTCGAACGCAGCAAATGTGTCGGTGCAAACAGTCTCCAGACATACACAAAAAAAGAAACAAAGAATGCCGTTTGCTCTGCAGCTTTTTTTCTGAATTAGCCAATTAGAAGATCAAAAAATGTTGGCAAATATATTAAAATATTAACCAAGATTGATCATGGATTTAGGAGCTCTTTGATTTAATGGGTTACCATAAAAAATATCAGCTATATCTGAGGATGAACTTCTTGAATGGTTTCTCTCGCAAACAGAAGAAATGTGCTAAATTTATAATGAACTTAAGTGAGGGAAATATTAAGACTCCTGTAATCTTAGAGAAAATTCTATGCAATATTCCTCTTAGATGTATTAGTTCCCTTTCGACATTTCGTGCTTCAACATTTTCCAGTATAAATGCTGTGCAAACAAAAAATGGAGCTACAGTGGGGAGGGACACTGTAGCTCCATTTTTTTTTTCAAACTGACACAGACTGAATGTTGTTTCATAAAAACCAAGAAGTAACAATATATCGTGCAATAAAATATCACAAGCCTCGAGAAGATTTCAAAGATTTTGAAGCTTTAGGACCTGAATAGATGCATCATTATCAATATAGTCTGTATGGAAAGTCTCTAGCGTTTTCATCATATAAAATCCTATTTACGTTGTGGTTGGTGGGAAATCGAAATGATAACAGTAACTTTGGTGGTACTTCAGGGCTCTACTTTAGGACCAAAATTAATTAATCCTAAAATAGATCCCTGAAGTACCCCAAAAGTTACTGTTTTTCAAATTAAGAAAATTGTTGGATTAAATAATTTAGGTCCTTAAATAGAGCCCTGAAGTACCAAAAAAGTTACTGAAAAATGATTCATTTTGCATAAAAATTCGAGCTTTAATTCATTTATAAATAAATAATCAACCGTTTTTATTTTGGTATCATTGCTCGTTTTTTTTTATTTTGATTCATTATTATTTAATTCACATAAAATCCCTTCTCAATAATTGATGAAGCCAAAGGATGATTTTTAAACGTCGCGTCTGAATGGGGATCGGGCCCGAACAATGGTGCTGCCGCCGCGTTTTGATGGATGCACGAGGGGAGGAGGCCGAAGGGGGAGAGAGGGTTCGGAGGCGAGAGAGCCGGTGTCGGGAAGGCTTTTAAAAACGAAACGGCGATCACAGCGATCACATACACACACACACACACACGTGTTCCGTAATAATCTGTCTCATTAACATATTATGTTCGCCTTTGAGAGCCCTCGCCGCCATACTTTGATTTCATTGATTAGATTTTCATTCCTGCGAACGGTAATTACGCTTTACGGCTTTACGACACAAACACGCTCCTCTCTCGCTCGATCCCTTCTCATTCTCTTTTCTTGCGCTGTTCGGATCCTTGTTCTTTATGTTTTATTAGCTGTTGTTTTGCGTCGTGTTCTGGTTTATTCGCGCCATCAAATAGGGTGGAGGATTACTGAAAGGAAATCGTATTTCCATTTCATTTATTTTAGACTTTCAAACAATTACATAAAACATTACAATCTTCAACTTTTGACGTACTTCAGGGCTCTGTTTCAGGACCTAAATTATTTAATCTAATAATTTCTGCAATTAATGCTTTAATATCGTTGAAAACAGTAACTTTGGTGGTACTTCAGGGCTCTACTTTAGGACCAAAATTAATTAATCCTAAAATAGAGCCCTGAAGTATCCAAAAAGTTACTGTTTTCAAAAATACTAAAGCATTAATTTCAGAAATTAGCGGATTAAGTAATTTATGTCCTGAAATAGAGCCCTGAAGTACCCAAAAAGTTACTCTTTTAAAAAATACTAAAGCATTAATTTCAGAAATTAGTGGATTAAGTAATTCATGTCCTGAAATAGAGCCCTGAAGTACCCAAAAAGTTACTCTTTTCAAAAATACTAAAGCATTAATTTCAGAAATTAGTGGATTAAGTAATTCATGTCCTGAAATAGAGCCCTGAAGTACCCAAAAAGTTACTCTTTTCAAAAATACTAAAGCATTAATTTCGGAAATTAGTGGATTAAGTATTTTATGTCCTGAAATAGAGCCCTGAAGTACCCAAAAAGTTACTCTTTTCAAAAATACTAAAGCATTAATTTCAGAAATTAGTGGATTAAGTAATTTATGTACTGAAATAGAGCCCTGTAGTACCCAAAAGTTACTGTCTGTTTTCAAAGACTTGTGAAAGCAGTGACTTTACTAAAGAATTAATTGCAAAAATTAGTGGATTCAATAATTTAGATACTAAAATAGAGCCCCGAAGTACCCCAAAAGTTGAAAACTGTAATGTTATTTTTTTTTAAATACATTTATAGAAATCAATGAATTATTGAAATCGTAACTAATTCAGAATGCCACCGTGTATACTTCATACACCTGCGCATCGGAACTAAGGTTTTTCGCCGTTTGATGTGGCCCCGTAATAAATGCAGCGCCCATTTACTCTTGATGACGGTAATCAAAGGAATTAACACGGAATTTACTTAGGCGCGATGCTGATGACGGTAATCATCACGTTACTCAGGAATTAAAATGACCAATTAATAACTCGTTATTAAAGAAGCGGTGCGAATTTCCTTATACATCGGAAATTACGACAGAATGGGAGGCTTTGCTTTCTCTGCGGCCGCTACAATTTACACGATATCCACGTTCGGCGGTTTTGATTTTTTATTAATAGCAAAATAATGATGATGCAATTATGCGATGGATTTTAATTCAATTAATCCAGACCGCCGCTATTTTCTTTAATTAAAAATCGTTATCCGCTCATACTTTCATATTTACAATTCTGTAATGTACTGATGTACATTAAATAACAAAAAAACAGAATAATGTTTTCAATAAAAAAAAAAATGTATAGATCAATTACAGGAAATTCCAATGTAGTTTCTTACGTATACCTTATCTTTATTGGCCAAAATAATCAATACCGTAAAACGGGGTTACTTTGCATTCTGTTGGGTATTTTTACAGATTATTCCCCAATTCTTTAGCCTTATTTTGATATAAATTGAAGTTATTTGGTGATTTTCGAAATTTCGCCGAAATTTGCGATATTTTCAATTTTCAATGATTTTTTTTTCTTTCTAAAAAAATCTGAAAAAAATCTTGAATACTTTTGATGATACTAGAAACAACGTAGACTATTCATTTTTCCAATATATTTTCATTTTGAACCATTTTTAACGACTTTAATAGCTCTGCGAAATTAACATGGGGCCTTATGGGAACGGTTTAATGAAAGCCCGCCGATTTACCGTTTGAGATGCGTGTGTGGTTAAACCTAAATTGCTGAGCCTACGGACAACTTATTAAAACAAACTTTTAAGCATTTGATTCCTAAAGAATTCAGCAATTTTTCCATCAAATATTATTTTCTTACACCGACTGAGACCGTCACAAAAAAATCGTAAATTTGAACAATAATTTCGCCCAATTTATCAAGGCTCACTTTGCCAGTGAATTTTTCGAAAAATATATTTTAGATAAAGCTAAAAATCTCACAGATTATTCCCCCATTCTTTAGCTTTATTTTGGTATAAGTTGAAGCCATTCGGTGATTTTAGAATTTTCGCCGAAATTTGCGATATTTTCCATGCATACCCCTTACGAAATTTTCAATTTTCGATGTTTTTTTTTTCTTTCCAAAAAATTCTGAAAAAAATCAGGAATATTCTTGATGATACTAGAAATAACGTAGACTACTTATTTTTGCAATATATTTTCATTTTTAACCATTTCTGACTACTTGAATAGCTCTGGGAAATTAACATGGGGCCTTATGGGAACGGTTTAGTGAGAGCCCGCCGATTTACCGTTTGAGATGAGTGTGTGGTTAAACCTAAATTGCTGAGCCTACGGACAACTGATTAAAACAAACTTTTCAGCATTGGATTCCTAAAGAATTCAGCAATATTTCCACCAAATATTATCTTCTTACACCGCCTGAGACCGTCACAAAAAAATCGTAAATTTGAAGAATAATTTCGTCCAATTCATCAAGGCCCACTTTGCCAGTGAATTGTTCGAAAAATAATATTTAGATAAAGCTAAAAATCTTACAGATTATTCCCCCATTATTTAGCTTTATTTTGGTATAATTTGAAGTCATTTGGTGATTTTCGAATTTTCGCCGAAATTGCGATATTTTCCATTTCAATTTTCGATGATTTTTTTTTCTTCCCAAAAAAATCTAAAAAAAATCATGAATACTTTTGATGATACTAGAAATAACGTAGACTATTCATTTTTGCAATATATTTTCATTTTGAACCATTTTTGACGACTTCAATAGCTCTGCGAAATTAACATGGGGCCTTATGAGAACGATTTAGTGGGATCCCGCCGATTGACCGTTTGAGATGCGTGTGTGGTTCAACCTAAATTGCTGAGCCTACGGACAACTTATTAAAACAAACTTTTAAGCATTGAATTCCTAAAGAATTCAGCAATCTTTCCACCAAATATTATCTTTTTACACCGCCTGAGACCGTCACAAAAAAATCGTAAATTTGAACAATAATTTGGCGCAATTTATAAAGATCCACTTTGCCAATGATTTTTTTCGAAAAATATTTTTTAGATAACGCTAAAAATCTCACAGAATATTCCCCCATTATTTAGCTTTATTTTGGTATAATTTGAAGCCATTTGGTGATTTTCGAATTTTCGATATTTTACGATATTTTCAATTTTCGATGATTTTTTTTTCTTTCCAAAAAATTTTGAAAAAAATCAGGAATACTCTTGATGATACTAGAAATAACGTAGACTATTTATTTTTGCAATAAATTTTTATTTTGAACCATTTTTGACGACTTGAATAGCTCTGCGAAATTAACATGGGGCCTTACGGGAACGGTTTAATGAGAGCCCGCCGATTGACCGTTTGAGGTGTGTGTGTGGTTCAACCTAAATTGCTGAGCCTACGGACAACTTATTTAAACAAACTTTTCAGCATTGGATTTATAAAGAATTCAGCAATATTTCCACTAAATATCATCTTCTTACACCGCCTGAGACCGTCACAAAAAAATCGTAAATTTGAACAATAATTTGGCGCAATTTATAAAGACCCACTTTGCTAGCGATTTTTTTCGAAAAATATTTTTTTGATAAAGCTAAAAATCTCATAGATGATTCCCCCACTCTTTAGCTTTATTTTGATATAATTTGAAGCCATTTGGTGATTTTCGAATTTTCGCCGAAATTTGCAATATTTTCAATTTTCAATGATTTCTTTTTTCTTTCCAAAAAAATCTGAAAAAAATCAGGAATACTCTAGATGATACCAGAAATAACGTAGACTATTCATATTTGCAATATTTTTTCATTTTGAACCATTTTTGACGACTTGAATAGCTCTGCGAAATTAACATGGGGCCTTATGGGAACGGTTTAGTGACAGCCCGCCGATTGACCGTTTGAGGTGTGTGTGTGGTTCAACCTAAATTGCTGAGCCTACGGACAACTTATTAAAACAAACTTTCAAGCATTGGATTCCTAAAGAATTCAGCAATCTTTCCACCAAATATTATCTTCTTACACCGCTTGAGACCGTCACAAAAAAATCGTAAATTTGAACAATAATTTCGCCCAATTTACCAAGGTCCACTTTGCCAGTGAATTGTTCGAAAAATATTTTTTTGATAAAGCTGAAAATCACACAGATTATTCCCCTATTCTTTAGCTTTATTTTGATATAATATAAAGCCATTTGGTGATTTTCGAATTTTCGCCGAAATTGCGATATTTTCCATGCATACCCCTTACGATATTTTCAATTTTCGATGATTTTTTTTTCTTTCCAAAAAATTCAGGAATACTCTTGATGATACTAGAAATAACGTAGACTATTTATTTTTGCAATAAATTATCATTTTGAATCATTTTTGATGACTTGAATAGCTCTGCGAAATTAACATGGGGCCTTATGGGAACGGTTTAGTGAGAGGCCGCCGATTGACCGTTCGAGATGCGTGTGTGGTTCAACCTAAATTGCTGAAACTACGGACAACTTATTAAAATAAACTTTTAAGCATTGGATTCATAAAGAATTCAGCAATCTTTCCACCAAATATTATCTTCTTACACTGCTTGAGACCGTCATAAAAAAATTGTAAATTTGAATAATAATTTCGCCCAATTTATCAAGGCTCACTTTCCCAGTGAATTTTTCGAAACATATCTTTTAGGTAAAGCTAAAAATCTCACAGATTATTCCCCTATTGTTTAGCTTTATTTTGGTATAATTTGAAGCCATTTGGTGATTTTCGAATTTTCGACGAAATTTGCGATATTTTCCATGCATACCCCCCCTTACGAAATTTTCAATTTTCGATGATTTTTTTTTCTTTCCAAAAAATTCTGAAAAAAATTATGAATACTTTTGATGATACTAGAAATAACGTAGACTATTCATTTTTGCAATATATTTTCATTTTGAACCATTTTTGACGACTTCAATAGCTCTGCGAAATTAACATGGGGCCTTATGAGAACGGTTTAGTGGGATCCCGCCGATTTACCGTTTTAGGTGAGTGTTTGGTTAAACCTAAATTGCTGAGCCTAAGGACAACTTATTAAAACAAACTTTTCAGCATTGGATTCCTTAATAATTCAGCAGTATTTCTACCAAATATTATATTCTTACATCTCCTGAGACCATCACAAAAAAATCGTAAATTTGAACAATAATTTCGCCCAATTTATCAAGGCCCACTTTGCCAGTGAATTATTCTGAAACTATTTTTTTGATAAAGCTGAAAATCACACAGATTATTCCCCCACTCTTTAGCTTTATGTTGGTATAAATTGAAGCCATTTAGTGATTTTCGAATTTTCACCGAAATTTGCAATATTTTTCATGCATACGATATTTTCAATTTTTGATGATCTTTTATTCTTTCCAAAAAAAAATCTCAAAAAAATCAGGAATACTCTTCATGATACTATAAATAACGTAGACTATTTATTTTTGCAATAAATTTTCATTTTGAACCATTTTTATCCCTTACAATATTTTCTATTATCGATTTTTTTCGTTTCAAAAGTTTGTAAAAAAATCTGTAATACTCTTTATGATACTAGCAATACCTTTCTTTCTTTCTTTCTTAATCTTATCCTCTTTTGCCTGTATTGGGTGTCGAGGACTAGAAATACCTAAGACTATTTATTTTTGCAATAAATTTTAATTATTATGATTTAATAAATTGTTTCGCTATGTGGAATATTGAAATTTAGGTAAGAAATGAATAAAAAAATCAACATGTTCCTCTTTGTCCTGGCGGTTCTATTCATCATGCTGTCGTCGGCAAGAGTTAAATTATCACACATGTTTTATATCTGCGTGTGAACGTGTGTGTGTGTGTGTGTCGAGCGGATAAATAAAATCCTAATTAGAAATTACAATGCGCACTTACCTAAGCCAAGCAGAGTCCGATGGCTGGCATGTTTTAATTAAAGGGGCTATAATTGCATGCCATTAGTTTTAATGTCGCATTTTATTGCCCCCTTTCAGCTTTAACGGCGGGTCCGTGTTGGATTATCGCGTGAAAAATATATTTATTTGTTGTTATAATAAAACAAAACGTTTAGGAAATTTTTAATTAAACGAACGCGTAATTCAAAATCGATTATTTTTTTTAATTAACAGATGATTAAAATTGGTATAACTGTTGTTGGTGTTGTTAGCGGTGTTTATTTAATACAGTGACTTTGATTTACTTAAAGTTGTTCTTATATTCATATACAGAGAGGATTTTATCAGTATACATTAGGGGATGTTTATACCTGCAAAAACGCGAGTCAAACGCATTGAACCGATTAATGTGTGTATGTTTAGTTGATTATTTGGCATATGTGTGTTCAGTTCCGTGTTATATGCAACTAAACATACATACATCAATGCGTTTGACTCGCGTATTTTGCATGTATACATAGGGGAAATGTATACTGATAAAAAAAGCTCTCTGTATATATATATAAATACACACACACACATATATATATATATATATATATATATATATATATATATATATATATATATATATATATATATATAAATACAACTTTATTCGTGTAATTTTACAAAATTATTATTTATTTATATATTATTCATTCCTAAGGTACAATGGAAGAACAGGGGATGTTTCGACATCTACTTGAACTCGTGTCTTGTTTTCCTTTTCTGTGCAGAGTCTATCTTCTTCAAAGTTAAATTTGATTTTATAAAATTTTATGGTTTGAATCGCTAAAATGTTTCATCAATTACTAAACTTCTGTGATGTAACAAATAACATTATTATAAATTATTTTGCATAAGGTGAGGCACAAAATATTTTTAGGTCCCACGAGTCAAATAATAATACTTTAATTTTACAAAGTAATATTTAAATTATCCTGTAATTGGCCTTTTGGCTGTTGGGTTAAATAAATAAATAATAAACAAATAAATAAACTCGTCCAGTTTTTATATGGTATTATACAAAATATTATTTTTTTTTTGTAAAATTAAATTTCAGGATTTTCTTTTTATTGATTAATATTTCGAAAAGTCAAAATGATTAATTATGAAATAAATGGGTTTGCTCACCGCCCAATATGCCGTCAATGCTGTAATCCTTTTTTCCATCAGGATCGTCCCTTCGTGAGCCTCCCTTCAAAAGCCTGCTAATCGAGGAGACGCTCGGCGGATCCTGAATTCCTTCCTGGAAATGAAAGGACCCAATTAATTAATTAATTATGATTAGCTCTTTCAATGAAAGAGCATTATGTTATAATGCAGAAGTCTCAACTTCAAAGCCAACAAAAAAAGGCTAGAGGTCAGGTATATACATTTGATAGTTGTGAATAATTAAAAATAATTATAAAAATCAAGGCTGTTAATCAATCATAATAAATGAAAGACGACGCAAGCGCCATCTTTCGCCTAATTTCATGTGTCATCGTTAATTGACAGTTATTTTTTCGCAGTCTTATCATTGGATATTGTTAATGTTAGTGTGTAGAAACGATATTAAAAAAAAAAAAACAAACAGAAGTTATGATTTTTTGAAAAAATAAATAATAATAAAAAATAATAAGTAATATATTTTTTTGTAAAAAATTGGGACAAACAGAAGTTATGATTTTTTGAAAAAAATATATAATAATAATAAATAATATATTTTTTGTAGATGTATGGATTATATCTAACAGCCTCGGGATAAAAACATCCATTATATTCACATTTACAGTAAAACCATTTTGTTTTAATAAGTAGCATAATTTCACCACCCAACAAACACATTAGCTCTTAGATAAAATCAAATTATGCCAAAACAATACACACACACTATAATTTTTCTCAGATTCGTCTCGCTGGAAGCGAATTTCTTCACACCCGACCGGAATTAATTCATTTTTCGCCCACGAAATTTCCCGGCGCGGAACGCCGAAATGAAAACCCCCTCGAGCCCGCTTTATTACCGCCATTACACCTGCACAGGTGTTCGTTGTCTGTGTGTGTGTGTGTGCGATACCGGATTTTGAGACTTGTAAAAGTCGAATGTGTTATTTAGGATAATATTGTGATGAATTGCAAATTTTTACGGCGAATTTATTGCATGCATGCAAATTGCATGCGCGACACGTGAGAGAACATTATCCTTTTTTTTTCATGGCGTAAAAAACGAGATGGTAAAAATAGTCGGTTGTGAGATAGTAATCATAAGGGCCTAAAGGGATTTTCGCTACTTTCGCGTCGAGTTGGCGAGCGCTGGATGTGATGGGTGCCGCTGATATGCTGCTGGGGATTTTTATTTTGTTGTTGTTGCTTTTTTATATATAATGAGTTTTTTTAATGCTAATTTATACTTTATTGTTAGTATTACGGCATAAATAATTTTACGTTGAATTTTTATTATTATTCTTTTTATTTTCATGATGTAATTTTTTTCTATAATGCTGGTGTTAGAACGTGTATAATTTTACATACAAGAGGAAGTCAATATTTTATGCGGAAAATTATTAATATGCATTCATATAATCATTTTCTCAACAAAACAACCTTTATAAATAAGGAAATAATTATTGTGTAATAATATTTAATTTTTTAAATGCACAACTGATTACCAGATAATTTATTTATTTATTTATTCAATTAATAAATATTAAATAAATGGCCTCCGATTTATTTAATTCTAAACAACACAATATTTTACGATGCCACATGAAATTAGGCAAAAGGTGGCGCTTGCATCGTCTTTAATTTATTAAGAAAATAATTATTATGTAATTATTCTTAATAATTTAAATGCACAACTGATAACAACAACACAATATTTAACGATGCCACATTAAAATAGACAAAAGATTGCGCTTGTGTCGTCTTCCGTTTATTATGATTCATATCTAAATTAAACTTAAATCAATAATATATTTTGAATTAATTTCTCACTTAACCCGTGGTGAAACATATTTAATCAAAGTCTATTAAATCAATAAATATTTTTACTGAGAGTGTTGTTTTGATCAAAGAATTATTCATCGTAAAATTAAATTCAATTCCTATAATTAAAATCGCATACCATTGAAATTAATTCTGTGCGAAACAACACACGGCACTATCAGAAATATGCTTACCTACTTTTGATACGCAATCACTAACTCACTCAATTACCTACACGAGGATCTGGGAATTCTCGACAATTAAACCGGGCTTTCTAAGAATTTAAATTGTACCACACCTGTCGGGCGATACAGCCGGGAATTTCAACAATGCGACGTTTGTTCGAATTTTAATCGTTCGCAAACTGAATGAGCTGGGGTTAATTTCCCGCAGAAATAATGATTAAAGATAGTGCCCCTGATTTCAATGGAATCCGTTTAAAGATACGCGCTTGTGATTGTCGCATATCTAAAAACGAATTCCTCGCAGCAAACAATCATTGTGTAACGGAAAAGTAAACGTAAAAAAATTAAATAGTTGTGGTTTGAAGGAATTTATATTTTGTTTAACGTTGCTTAATGATTTTTTGTGTGTGTGTTAATTAATCACAGTCGTTTAATTAATTAAATAAATAAATAAATGTAGCTTCGTTAAACTTATTATACTTACAAAAAAAAAACAATCATTATAAAAAATCAATGAGCTTCATTCACACCTATTAAACAACATCAAATTTGATGTTGTTTAATAACGCTCAATTGAGCGTTTAAATCAATTTCGGAATTGACGCACTAAATCAATTGGATAAAGAAGTAAATTAAAAAAAAAAACAAGATACAATCCGTGAAGAACAGACAGCCCTCCTTCTATCTCTTCTTTTTTCGGTCGTGAGTTAGAACGCCCATCTGGAGACCGAAATTCCGGCACGTGCACCGGAGAATGCAGAACGGTAATAATTCAATAATACGACTAATCGATGATTGTTCAGATTGTATCGCTTCAATTTATCTCGTGCTCGGTTTTTTTTTTATCAAATCCGGTGGATGTTTCGTTTTAAATGTACGTATTGTTTTTATTTTGCAGTATATTTTTAACGAACGTTCCGGCAAGATTTAAATCCATTTTTTTTTCTGACTCGTTATTCCGTGTGTAATCTGGATGGATGAGTCGAGTGCGGGTTTTGTTTCGATAAATCAGTGCTGTCATCAACAGATTTGTACCGAAATTGAAATTGACGTTCGTGGGAATATAATTAAAAAAATATATTATTGATAGTTTCTCAATGGCGAAGACTTCTACTGTGGAGGAAATAATGATGATATCAATACACCAATTAGACTTACGATTAAATTTTTGTAAATGAATTGTACATTGTAAAATTGAGATTCCGTAAATAAATAAATATTTCTCCCTTCACGCTTCTATTACGCCATATACTCCGTCTCATAACATTACTCACATTTGTGTGTATGTTATGCCTGATTAATTTGTTTTTTAACGGTATACATATGTATACATGTAAAATACCCAAGTCAAACGCATTGATGTGTGTGTTTAGTTGCCTATAATACGCAACCCGAACGATCGATTCCTTCAACTAGGATAATTCAAAAAAACAATTAAACAATTTTCTATTTCTGTTTATGACAAGATCGAAATACACGATCGTTTGAGTTACTGTCTTGCAGTTTCTGGTGGTCCTTTCTAGCACTTATTCTAATTATTTATTTCAAGTTTACTGTTACTTTTCTTTCAAATTATCTTAATAAAATCTCTTAATATTTTTTACCTGTAATTTCTCCATAATGTTTTTGGTGATTCACTCAGCGCATTTACCAGACAGATAAACGAATGTTTTATTGAATAACTGCGTCTACTTTATTTTTGTTTGTGTTATTATTTTGTTTATCTAATATATACCAATGTTGTGTTATTGTTAAACTGATGTTACCCTTTTATTGGATGTACTGTATCTGTTGGGTAATAAATAAATAAATAAATAAATAAATAAATAAATAAATAAATAAATAAATAAATAAATAAATAAATAATAATAAGTTACGTATTTTTGATAAAAAAAAGGAAATTGCTTGTGACGGTAACCCATGCAGTATTAGTCATGATTTATTTTGTTGCGTTTTTCAATAGAATAAAGAGAACGAAACATACAGCCTTCCAAAGATTAATTATTTTTAGAATAATCCTAACCGAGGTATTCGGCCACTTTGGATTCATTGAAAATATGTCTTATCCTCCTCTAGTACTGTTAAAATTGTAATACACGCTTAAAATTCGACTTTTTCTTCATTTGTATACATTTTCGATCTAATATTTCACACATTTTGAAGTTTAGCGTTTGACGTTTAGTTGTCTGTTATAGGCAACTAAACATACACATATTAATCGGTTCAATGCGTTTGGTTTTTTTGTAGGTATACAGTTCGCCTAATGCATACTGATAAAAAATCCTCTCTGTATATACACCGTCTCATTGTAAGCGATAAATTAGGAAAAAAGTTGCATTATTTTGAGTATGTTGCCAATCGTAGAAATTCATGATTGTTTATCGTTTTCAAAATTTTCCTAAGAAAAGCAATCTTTCAGATTTTTTTTATTTTAAAAGAAATTAAAAAAAAAACTAATGGCATTTTGTTTTTGTCACTTTTTAATCTCCACAAAATGGCGTTTTCATTTTTTTATTCAATGTTTTATTTCTACTTCATTTGCTTATTTGAAATACCTTGTACACGGTAACATTTTTTATTACAGAAACCTAACCACTTGATTTTACAAAAGGATTCATTTTTATCAGAATTTGTCAGGTCTTGAGTTAGTCCTGGTGACGAGAGAATCCGTTACAAAAGGATTCATTTTTATCAGAATTTGTTAGGTCTTGATTTAGTTCTGGTGAAGAGAGAATCCGTTACAAAAGGATTCATTTTTATCAGAATTTTTTAGGTCTTGACTTAGTTCTGGTGACGAGAGAACTAGTTAAAAAAAGGATTAATTTTTATCAGAATTTGTCAGGTCTTGACTTAGTCCTGGTGACGAAAAAAACAGTTACAAAAGGATTCATTTCTATCATAATTTGTTTGGTCTTGAGTTAGACCTGATGACAAGAGAACCATATCTAAGTCAAGACCTGACAAATTCTGATAAAAATTAATCCTTTTGTAAAATCAAGTGGGCTGTGGAATTGATTTGAATTGAATATGAAGTTTTTAGGGCGCTTCGGCAACATTCTTCCTTATCCAAAATCAAGAAAATGTACCATCAAGTTAACGCCATCAAAATACAAGACATAAAGGTAAAGTAGTCTGTAGATCTAGCTATCCCAGTCTGATGTTCTATTGCTCTTGCCGAATTCAACAATGTGTCACATATTAAATGCATAATATGTGACACATTGTTGAATTCGGCAAGAGCAATAGAACATCAGCCAAGAAATACATTTTAATATTTTTTAAGTTCTTAATCTAGTTGGAGTTGGAAGGAGAAATATTGCAAGAATTCAAATTAGACAACTATACAGTTGAATTAAAATCTTTGTCTAAAATTACTGAGGATATTGTGTTAGCGGCTGCGATGACAAATGGCAATAATTCTTCACTTTTAAAGTTAATTGCAGTTATACACTGATTTTTTACATTACCCCACAGGAGCCGGCTCAAATCTAGTGATCCAGCTGGTCAAAATATTTAGATTTTGATGATTATTACAGTTGTTTTAATTTGTGTTGTTCTAAAATGTTGCATTTTTTTAGAAAAATGTGGATATCCTTGGGGCTAATAATTTTTGAACGGTGTTTTTATCTTGCAGACCAATCGAAAGCACACAGATTTTTCCGTAATTAAATATATGTGCACTTGTCTGTCCGTCACGTGTGCCAGAGCCGTGGAAAGGTGTGGGCGTGCCGGAGTCGTTTATCGGGCCGCGGGCCGCGAGCCGGGCGTTAGATTGAAGCCGATATATACCCGTATCGACAGTTGTGTCCTCTCTCGGCCCGACTAATTTGAAGGCGGCGAAGGCACGTTCCACAACGAACACCCGACCATCTCATCATTTACCCGAATCTGTCCTCAAGCTACGGCACCAACTCTTTGATCTTCACCGGCGACGTTGCTATCGCCGCTATTGGTAGCACTGCGGGAAGCCGGCCGCATTCCAGCATACGCCCGAGAACCGCATAACTCACCTTGATCAACTTCTCCCTGATTTCGTAGCCGAATATTCCCGGGTTTTCCTGCTTCAGTTGCTCGATGCGTTTCTCCACCTCGGCGGTGGCGACCCGCGGTTTCGAACCGCCGATCACGCCGGGCCGGATCGAGCCGGTTTCCTGGTATCTGTTCAGGATTTTCGAGACGCACCCGTGGGATACCCGCAGCTGGCGGGAGATCACGCACGGCCGGATACCGGCTCCGGCCATCTCCACGATCTGTCGGCGGATGTGGTTGGGGAGCGGACGGCCGTTGATGAACACACCACCGAGTTGATTAACCCTTCCTTGACCTGAAACAATTAAAAAAATGAGTATTACAATTTACAGAAAATGCATATAAACTGCATTCTGAGGAACTAAGTGATTAATCCAATACAAAATTACTCGAATAATTTAATTCAACCGTCTATATCTAACATAACTGGTGATGGCTATTTCGGTCTGATGAACTCCGAAGGAAAGAAACTACTATCACCAGTTATCCAACCAAACACTAGATGTTAGTTGAACTAAATTATTGAACTATATTCATCATTTAACATTTCGCAGCGAATAGCTTCTATACTCTGTTTTTAGTGAGAATCATCGAGCTTCTCAAAATAGCTATCAACCACAGATTCCACCTGTTCATTGTTGAAAATATGTGGAGAGACCCAAAGCTGGTTGGTTTGTTATTGGGTTTAAAAAACGAAGATACCAAATACACCTGTAACTGTATAGTGTCGAGTTTATGTGAATTTTGTTATTGATAATGAGCACGTTGTGTCTTGAAATGTACATTTAAGATAAAAATGGTGATGTATCCATCATGTTACTTTCCCCGGTGAATACGGTTAAATAAGTTTCTGATTGAAAATTTAATAGGAAAGCAAAATGATTAATAGAAAAAATTGTTTGTTGTCTTTCAAAGTTTAAACCGAGTATTTAGAAGAATATTATAATTAAGTGTGTTATTTCTTACCTTACAATGTGTTAAAATAATTTCTCCACACTCTTCTTCATTTTTTCAAACTTTGCGAATGTGCTGAATATGACGGCACTTTGACGTTTTATTTGTCATTAAAATAACTATTTTAATAATTAAAATCTCTAAGGGAACTTATCAGATAAATGCTTATAAAATGAAAACCGGAGGTCCTACAATAAAAGTTTTATAACAGAAATTATTTATTTTCCAAGATCTAAAACTTTTATTTGAAATATTTTTCTATCCGAATTAAAAATATATATCCAAATATATCTGTTTTCGGTGTGTAAGGACTAGAGAACTTCACTACATAAAAAAGTGTTGAAATAACTGCGTTTGTTAGAAAACGAATGCACCATCCATTCGTTTTCTTACAAACACAGTTAGTTCTACACTTTTTTATGTAGTGATGTTTTCTAGTCCTTGCTTACCGAAAACAAAAGCGGCTGAGGTATGGGGTTCATGTGAGAATGAGCGGATAGAGAAGGCACAATAGCATTACCTAAAAATAACGCTAGGGTTTGAGAAAACAACGCCACGTTATTTATAGTATTGCGGGAGTGCAAAATGTTAGCGGAATTGGCGATGGAAATAAGAGTGTAGAAATTTGAAAAAAAAAAAATAAAAGATCAGTGAATTAGGGGAGGAAAGATTGATGGTTCTCTCTATCACTGTTCCCTCTATCCGTTTTTCCTTCCCTAATTCACTGACCTTTAATTATTTTCAAACAATTTTTATTTAATTCATTTGAATAAATTAATTTGATCAAAAGGAAAATAAATTGTTTTTATTTACTTAGTGAAATTAAATTCAAAAGTTTTGCGCTCTTTCGATCTCCTTCATGTTCCATATTGCAGAACCGATTACTATAGGGAATACAGCTTGGCAAGAATCATCAAAAACTGTAATAAGTTCAACGCTGATTTTGGTTAATATTTTGAATTAATCTTGAGGTGGTTGTAAAGGAAAGAACACCGAATATTTAATTTTATAATACAAAGTTTTTGTGGTGTATATAAAAATGGTAATAAATGAATAATGGTTTATTTTTTTTTAGTAGAAATAATTATGTCCCCTGAATATCGTCTTGATAATTCCGACAAAAACGAGCAGAGCGTCCAAAAAATCTTTATTAAAAAAGATCAAAAATGATTGGTTGTTAAGCCGCTAATGATAATTTAATCGCGGCTCGCAAGGGTGGTGTAATTTGGAAGGCCATGTCGAATTGGAAGTACTATAATTTGTCGGGATTGCTGATTTGCCCGGCGGGCACGGCTTGACTGATAGATGAATCCGTCCGGAGTTATTAATTATGTTATTTTATGAAAGGTAAGGAGCAGACCGAAATGGAGTGGAGTGGCTCGAAAAGGCACACCGGAGAGGCGAAAGAGGAAGTGTGCGGGGCCCCGGGGCGCGCCCGGATTAATTGAAAGAACATCATCGGTTCGATTCGAATGGGAATCGAACGCGACGGGGGTGCCCTTGTGGGTTAATCTGCTCTGTTTGTTTCTGTGTTTAAAATATTGTTGAATGCTTATTTCACGACATCGAATCTCCAAATTCTAGTGAAATCTTATATATACAAACATCTTTATTCCCAAAGAATACGTTAAATGGACTTACCGTTAATAAACAATATTTAATTCAATATACAATACGTGAAACAATTTAAAACAAATATATATTCTTAAGAGAAACGGCTATTGACCGAAAGTCTTTCGGCCTGTGAAATCTAATTATCTAGAGAAAAAAGTAACAAATGTGTTGTTTAATACAAACATAAAATAAATTAGAATTAAAATATTGAAAATATTGAATTCTTCTCAAGGTGGAATATCTAAAGTTTTTTATTATAAAATTAAATATTACTTATTCATTTCTCTATTATTTTATTAAGAAAATAACATTTTTTTTATAATATTGGAATTTATTATTTATGAAGTAATTGTGGTAATCATTACAGCTATTGATAGCAAAGTATGCAAGAGTGTTGTCGCGATGAAGTAATAAGAAATATGCCCATAAGTTGCACACTTCCCATAAATGTTTACCTTGAATGAAATTACCTATTAATAAGAGTGAATTTGCGGCTTGGTTTGTTCGTAAACCAAGCCGCAAATTGAGAACGTAACAAAACGATGGCCGCGCACACACTCAAACAAAATAAAAAAAAAAACGAAGCACAACGTGTAATCAATCATTGCTGCTTTTACAATTATTAGCGTGGTCTGTATATCGTAAAGTGTTTCTTTAAGAGTTCTTTCAATGTCGTTATTAAACGGTAGTTTTATTCGCTTTTTTATTTAATTTCACGTGGATAATTGTTTTGTTATTTATGACAATATAATTATTAGGAACATTCAATATATTAATTAAATTAACAAATCATTTAATAATTAATGATATATTAATTAATTATAACGATTAGAAATATCTAAATTAATTTTAAAATACGAAACATTTTTTTTGTGTAATTAAATAATTCATTCAGTTATTTAAAAGAAATAAGAAGAATTAAAAAAAATGCAAAATAGGAAAGAAAAGATCTAATTACATGAAAATATAAAATAATGTTCATCGCCTGACGTGACGGAAGGTCTTCAAAAATATAATGTATAACAAATGTTTCTAATATATTAAGATACCCTTGGCTGTTTAACTTGCCATCGTAAAAATTAGCACCCAAAAATCTACCCCTAAAGATCCTTACCCAAACATTAAAACCAAATCATCCTTGTCGGTTCTGTTCAATTGAAAGTTGAGGGTTTCCAGTGCTCCAATTTTTCTCTTTACATCACACACAGAAAAAGCAAAATACTTAGGACGATTTAATAAAACAACATCAGTTATAATAAACGTCGGATTATTCCCAGTGCCATACACGCGCACAAATAAATTATATGCATAATAATCGCGGCAAAAAAAAACGTCGGTCTTAATTAACACCTTTATGCCGCCGTTTAATTATACAAACACAATTAGTTTATCACGAACACATCTACACAGCCCATTAAAATATTGTTTATATTTGCGAGCGCGCATGAAAGAAAGAAAGAAAAAAAAAGAAATAACAAAGACGAATGTTATATAAAAAAATATTATTATTGAAATTAGAAACCGCTTCTCGTTTTGTAATTAACATTTCGTTTAATTGCACTTGCACACCGAATATGGATTTCGAATAAATTGCGTCGTGTATTTTATTTATTTAGATGTGTGTATATGGAGATGATTTATCTAATAATGTGTCATTTGAATGACACGCAAATGGAATACGGAGAAAAAATGCGTGAAATTGTTTTGTAGAAAGTACGTAATGAAATTATTTTTTTTTAAGACAGGTTGATTTCTATTACAATATAATATTATTTTACATAACTATAATTTTAATATATATTTATTTATTAGAAATCGAAACATCAATATAAAAATTATTCGAATTGTAGAGTTAAATAAAATATTAAAATCAAATATAATCTCTCATCTTCAATTCACGAATTCATTACATCATTTCATAACAGTAGCATTCATAACAATTGAATCACCCCTTCATACGGACTTATAGGACGACATTATCAATCATGACCCGTTTTTTCACATATTAAGACAAAGACAGTTCGTTTAAAACTCAGGCAGAAAGACCTATGGTCGATCGCCATTTAACAATTAATTAATTTTTGTGTGATATACATAATCAATGTTTGTTACGTTATTATAAACTTAATTGTTAATAAAGATATATATATATATATATATATATATAGAGAGAGAATTAAATCACATCAAATAACATCAAATCATATTAGCCCCGATTGGTATCTAATGGTGTCACACACCTACCCTGACTTCCCTATATATATATATATTAAAATCAATTATTGCTGCAACTCGAACCAAGTGTCATTAATTTTTCAGAAAAAGAGGAAACGTTTGATAATGATCACCGTGTAATTGAATAGCCGCTAAAGTAAAATAAAAGTGGTGTAAAAAAGTCTTCTTGAAATTCAAAATTGAAAATGTACCACGAAGTGAACGCTTTCAAGAGCCATGAAGGAAAAATCATCAATTGATTGATTGTTATTACAATGAAATTAAACAAGGAAAATTTCCAGCAATGATCAATAAAATTCGATCAACCCCTTTTTCCAACTGCAAAAATCATCTTTGTTTCATTTTATTTAATTTGATTAATTCTTATTGTCCATAATGAAAACGAAAACGTTTTCGTGAAATATACAGAAAAATCATCTTAATTAATTTTAATTGATTAAGCCGAAAACTAGTCGAAGTTAAAATAAACATAAGGAAAACAAAACCAAGTGAATTTAATTTACAAGTTTAATTCAACAATAATTAATTTTATTTCTTATTTAGCTTAAATAAACTATGCATACATGAAAGTTTTGAAACATAAAAAAAATGCTTACACATTTATTAAATTAACCATAACGTTAGTAATTTTAAATGGCATTTTTTATTCCTTAATAACAACGTTTGCGTATAAACTATTATTAACTGTAATGGAGGCCTGCTTTCGTCACCTTTTTGATCGAGTAATACAGCGTGGCGGCAAATAATTTCATTAAAAAAGAAAACAATATATGTTTTCATATAAATTGAGCGCAATCAATAAAGATCGACGAAAATTACTATATTTAGTTGAAAACTTTCACCACCAACGTAGTTTTAGATAACGAATTTTCCAAGATTTAATATAAATAAACTGTTGAATTCTCCATCATTTTCTCTTTCATCATTTAAAAATGTGTTTTTTCTGTTAATTCTATTTATTATTGTAACTATTCATTGTATCATGTATGTATGTTACTGTATTTAATGGCCTCCGTTAATTGAATAAATAAATAAATAAATAAATTACAATTGCATTAATATACTTTGTTTTTTTTTTTTTTTTTGAATTAAATTCTCACTTTGTTTTTTTATTTATTTATTTTTTTTGAATTAAATTCTCACTTTGTTTTTTTATTTATTTATTTTTTTGAATTAAATTCTCACTTATCCCGTGGTGAAACATTTTTGTATGTATATTAAATTGATTATTTTCAAATCATTTTTATTTAATATTTTTAAATAACTGTGGCCAAGTGAATGAATACTCTTTGCTATTTATTTTTTTATGTAATAATTATGAAATTAATTAATACACTTGATTGTTCGTTTCGTTTAGTGAAACGAACAACTAAGTGTATTAATTAAAATACTTCGTAATTACAATGAAATTAAACAAGGAAAATTTCTGGCAATGATCAATAAAATTCGATCAAACCCTTTTTCCAACTGCAAAAAATACTTACACTGTAAGTTTTACAAACATCTATTGAAACAAATACTTCCCGAGCATTTACCCCGCCGGACATTGGATTGCACAATAGATATTTGTTGTTGCATCGCAGCACTGCTGAGAAATTGCAACAGTTTGAGTCGTTCGTAATTATTTGTTTTTTTTTAATTTGCTTCCGTTTGAATATAAAGTTTGTTTCCAAAATAAAGCGTCATATTTAAAAAAAAATGTTTCTATGAGAAATGATTAATCAATTAAAGTCAATCGTTAATTTTGTTAAAAAGAAAACCTGTAACTTTTTTTATACAACTTTTATTTTATTTTCGTCACTAATTTTAATTACACGCTAATCTTTATCACGCTAAGTCAGGATTACCGTGTAATTGAAACTAGTCACGAAAATAAAATAAAAATGATATAAAAAAGTTTTTTTTTTCATTTATTAATAATAATAATAATAATTCATTTATTTCCAGTAAAAATATACAAACATTCGTGGGTGGTTCAAATACAGTATTAAAAATTGAAATGTAGATGAGGACATTACATTTCTTTATATACAGAATCCATTTATTCTGTATATAAAATTCTTGAATCTTGCAGGCGTTCACTTCACTTTTTATATACAGAATAAATCGATCTTCTTCGTGGAATATTTTCATTTTTCATATACAGAATAAATGGATTCTGTATATAAAAAATGAAAATATACCACGAAGTGAAAGCTTGAAAGATTCAAGAAATTTATATACAGAATAAATTGATTCTGTATTAAAAAAAATGAAAATATACCACGAAGTGAACGTCTGAAAGATTCTACAAATTTATATACAGAATAAATGGATTCTGTATATAAAAAAATAAAAATATACCACGAAGTAAACGACTGCAAGATTCAAGAAATAAACCGTTAATTTAACAGATGGTTATTTCAAGGTTATATGAAGGTCATTTTTGCTTTTTTAGATTATTTCCTGAATAAAGAGGGATTTGAACGAAAAAATCAAATAAAAGTGTTTCTTCAAGAAGGTGAAAATCAAATGAAATCGACCGTAAATCTAACAGGTGATTATTTCAAGGTCATATGAAGGTCAAATTTGTTTCTTATGATTATTTCGGAAATGAATGGGAATTGAAAAGAGAAAGATCAATTGACGTTTTGTACTATTACCGAGTTATCGACATTCTTTAATCTTTTTGAATGAGAAGCAAATTTCATCCGTACAAAGCGTTGTCCTTACATGAAAATTAACAAATGCATAGCGCAAATCGCTTGTTACGTTGTGATTGAATATTTTTTAATTTTAAAGTTTTATTACGAATCGATATAAATTGTAGAGGAAGAGCGTAAACGAATACAACAAACTCTACAGTGCTCTAATAGTACTGTATCAGTATCATACATAATGGATTTATAAACGTGGAGAAATCCAATAAATAAATTTTATAAATAATAAATTTATAAATTACGACGAAATAAACGTGTTCCTTTTCTAACGTGTTGTGTTTATTTGATGGCGCCCAAAACCCCGACCCCAAGGACTGACATCATGGCATGCCTATTCTTATGGCCAAGGCTATGAAGGAGGGCACCAATAGGAGGGGTGATTATTTCAGAGAGAAGACTTCAGAATTTGAGAAGGAAAAACTGCAGGAGGGTCGTTTCACGTCTGGGATAAACTCCTGTCTGAAACGTGACTTTCCTGTGTTGAATGTTGAATGAGGAAGTGAAAAATGAGAGAAAAGACTGGACCAAAGCCACTCTTGCGGCCGTTGAAGATTTCATGCTAAGACCCTTTAGTGACTTCCTGATCATTTCAGTACCAGTTTCTTGCCTTAATAGAGACCAATCTCTTAATGCACCTGGTAAAAGCAGCCACAAAGCTAGGTTAATGTAACGGACGATAAATTCAAGGTTATCTGAAGGTCAATTACGTTCCTTAACATTTAATGAAACGTTCAGCCACCATTCATTTAGCGTATGGATAACTAGTAATCGTTGACAAAGCCACTTGAAATTAGGCAAAAGGTGGCGCTTGCGTCGTCTTTAATTTATTACGTTTCTTAAAGATTATTTTCGAAAAAAAAAGAGGTATTTATAAAAAAAATGCAAATAAAAGAGGAAAATCAAATGAAGTCAACCGTAAATTTAACAGATGATTATTTCAAGGTCATCTGAGGGTCGATTATGTTTCTTAAGATTATTTATATATATATATATAATCGATGTACCCTTTTACCAATTGGTGTCGGGGTTAAAATTATTTTCAAAATTAAAAAGAATATGAAAAAATATTACAAAAAATGTGTCTCTATAAGAAGAGCAAAATGAAATGATGCCGATCGTTAATCAGTTAAATAATGATTATTTCAAGATGGACTGAAGCTCAATTTTGTTTCAAACAATTTAATTCAATACAATTTTCAATAATATTAAAGGATAAATCAAAAACACTTGATTTGTTTCACTATTTGTTATTATTTACTCGACTAGTTTCGCTTTTCATGGCATTATCACCAAGTGATAAATAAGAAAGTTATTCAAGAAATATCATTTTCAATTTTATCTGGGGTTGTCGAAAGGAATTCACCAGCGAAAAATACAATAATCAATATTATTATTTTTTATAATTTAAATCCGGCAATTTCAATTTTAATCCTACGCTCCTTGTAAAATACACCTTTCCTTCGCAAAACCTTCTCATTTCCCACTTCATCCACGTGTTTTACGAAATCACCCCCACGTGTTCTCATTACGGCAACGGCAATTTATTAACGCAATAATCGTTTGCGATGAAGCAGAGAGAGAGAGAGAGAGTAAAAAAATTAGAGAAACGAAATGAAAGGCAAATACTGGAAATATAACTCGAGCCGCCTACAGTCACGTGCACTTATTTTCCCGGTCGTTTTTCCGGGAGCACGTTATCCTTCCTAAAAATAGTACATAAAGGATCTTTGCTGCAGGAAAAAAAAAATTGAATGAAATGAAATAAACCGCGGTTCGTTATTTGCCAAAGCTGAACTTTGAAAGCTTCTCCTGACTTCTCGAATGAGTTCCCCTTGATGTTATCGATGGAGATGTGCGCTTTTATAAAACGGTTTACTTTGGACGTTGTTTCGCTTTTTTGATAAGAGGATTATTTTTAGGTAATTACATTATGTTGTAATTTTTTAAGAAGGATTATTTAAGCAGCTAAAATATTTTTTTTATTAGAATATTACGTCTTTAAATTTCAAGAGTTTTTTTGGGGGAGATTGCCGAGATGTAAGACCCTCAGTAAAGTTTCAAAAATCGCTAAGAGGTGGAAAACATTTGGCTTTTAAATTTTTCATTAGTGAATTTCAGTATAATATTTCTTCCTTCGCTCCAGAAGGAATACGCTATGTTTAAACCGTTATGAATATTTTATATTATAAAATAAAATAAATCATAATGATGGTTGCGACCGTAACTACGTGGTAATTCATAATCACTGAATAAAACACTTACTATGTTTTTACCACAAAATATTTATTGTATATATATATATTATATTACACAAATATATACATAAATTCACGACTTAAGTTTCATATTCAATAAATTATATTTTTTTGTAGAAAACTTTAAATGGCTTTTTTATACCAGGATGAAAGAGCACAAAAAAATCTATTTTAGATAATAAACTATCAACTGGTTTTTCCAAGCATTGCATTGCTTTCAATCATTTTTTTTTAATCTACATAATTTTAAGATTTTGCATTCAGATTATAAGGGAAACTAAATCTAAAAGAAGGATTGGAGATTAACAGGGCCATAAAAATGGCGAAAAATATCGTAAACGACAACGAAGAGATTTGGAATTCCCCAATACTGACTTCTCTTATTAGTTGAAATTAAAATATTTGTATATATACCTAGATAATATTTTTTTCTGTACATTCCTTTGAAAATGGTCTAATAAACCGAAACTAGTTGGAATAAGTCTAATTTGTGAAACAGTACCAAGAGTCTTCTTTTTAAATTATTTTACATACTTCAAATGACGATTTATTCGTTTGGAATTTAATCTAAAAAAATATGAGAATGAAAGATCAATTGGTATTTTTTTATTGAGAATAACAAAATTGAAGTATATATTGTTATTCTCAATGAAAAATCCCAACTGATCTTTCATTCTCGTATTTTTTTTATTATCAATCTTGTCTTAGGTCTGGGCACAGCTATTCATCAGCGTTATTAATTCCATCAATATTCAAATTGTAATATTAAAAGAAAAAAACTATTAATGTCATTGTGATTGAAATGAGGAAGGAAACGTAATTAATTTTCACTCTGTGTATAATTTATTTGACATAGCTGATGACTTTAACAACACGCATTTTTTTCCATTCGTTTGATTGCATTAACGTTACGCTGTCTCGCTTACTTATTTGGCGTTGATGGTTTACCATTGAGGTGCCTAAAATGGACGCGTATTTCATGACTTAATATTAACAGTTGTGGTTTACTGCAAATATCTGCCGAGTTCGAATTAGCAACGGGAAACGCGTCGATACGTTTCGGCATTTCATTTTTTCCAATTGCTTGAAGATCGTATGATGTAATAATACAACTTTGTTATTTTTTGTCGATTTAATTATTTCTTTGAAACAAATTATTACAATGCTTCTTAGTTATTAGATAAAAAATTGTCTTTTGTGTGGTTCAACGTCTCGCGGGGTATTTGTTCGGGATGTAGTTGATTTAATGGATCCTTCATCAAAGAATTGTACATGGAACACATTAATCTGATAAGGTTTTAAAAACCAAAATGGCCATCATTAGTTATCCATACGCTAGATGAATGCTGGTTGAACATTTTATTAAATTACAATGAAATTAAACAAGGAAAATTTCTGGCAATGATCAATAAAATTCGATCAATCCCTTTTTCCAACTGCACAAAAAAATACTTACACTGTAAGTTTTACAAACATCTATTGAAACAACTGCTTCCCGAGCATTTACCCCGCCGGACATTGGATTACACAATAGATATTTGTTGTTGCATAGCAGTACTATGAATTTCGTTTCCTTTTCTCATAAACAGGCTTTTTAAAAGTGTCAGTTGTGATTGAGATGCGGAGCACAAAGTTGTTTGCGTGCTTAAGTTCGCAAAAAGTAAGTTGCATATTTTAGTGCAGCGGGTATTTCTTAAGAAATTATGTATTGAACAACCAACTACAAAATTCATTAACCGTCGGTTTAAGCAATTCAAACAGACTGGAAGTTAGTGTAAAAGAAAAGCACGCATGTCTGAGGATGATATCAAACATATTGAAGAATGTTTTATTCGCAGTTCAAGTAATACCAATGGGACGGAACTCCATTCTGTTGCTAAATTAAGTCCTGTGAATCTTCCAAAACTTGAAGAAGCAGCCATTGTTCCAACATGTCCAAGTACGCTATTTCAGTCAGTTTCAGTCAGTTGGGAAACTGACTGAAATAGCGTACTTGGACATGTTGGAACAATGGCTGTTTCTTCAAGTTTTGGAAGATTCACAATCTTCCAAAACTTGAAGAAAGAAGATTGTGAATCTTCCAAAACTTGAAGAAACAGCCATTGTTCCAACATGTCCAAGTGCGCTATTTCAGTCAGTTTCAGTCAGTTGGGAAACTGACTGAAATAGCGTACTTGGACATGTTGGAACAATGGCTGTTTTCTCAAATTATGGAAGATTCACAGGACTTCATTTAGCAACAGAATGGAGCTCCCCATTGATACGTAGGTGTTTGTCATGCATCAAACGGCGAACATATTGAAAATATCTGTACTGACAATAATGTAAATCTTATGACTAATATTGAACTAACCTGTCGCCCCCCGAACTTTCTCCTCCTTGATCTGAAAACCTCGAAATCGCCCCCTTATCGCAGTCTTTATTTTTGCCTAAATGTCCAAATGCTTTGAATTTGTTTAACATGGTCGAATTAGAACATTTGTCAACTCAATATTACATAATAAATTAAAGACGACGCAAGCGCCACCTTTTGCCTAATTTCATACGCTAGATGAATGGTGACTGAACGTTTCATTAAATGTCAATATTACATGATAGCCAGCATGGCTTCAGACCTAAACAATCAACTCTAAGTAATCTTATTCCATACACTCAAATATTATCTAACAGCCTCGATCAAAAAGTGCAAGTTGATGTCGTGTTTACCGATTTTTCTAAGGCCTTTGACTCTTGAAAACGGGCTAATAACCCGAAACTAGTCGAGAATTTAAAGTTATTCAATCTAATCTGTGTTTTATTGGTTGATTTTTAATAATTTATGCATGTTTATTTCATATAATATGAACTACCAATGTCTAAATATTAAAACCATTAATTATTTGACAAATGCTGATTTGCACGTTATGTTGACAAACAATTAGCAATGTCTCGAAAATTTAGTGATGAAAATCCCGTGGGGGATTTCTTCAAAATCACAGGCAAAAACTCTTACGCGGGCATTTATGAGTACTACAATTCGAATGTGAAGGGTGGTTTATTTGATGCCATGCAAATATATAAATATAAAGTGGTATAAATAATTTAAATTTTCTATACCATTTATAATAAAAGTGGTATAAAAAATGTAACTGTTTTTTTTTGCTATAAATTTGTATGAATTTAACTGAAGTATTTTTCATCAACAAATTAAAATTTAATTCGACGAATAAAGCACTAATAATCCAAATAAAAGTGTGAAGAAAGGTTATTAGTGCTTTATTCGTCGAATTAATTTGATCTTCACGCAACTCAATCAATCAATAAATTAAAACTTGGTTTATTCCTTTCTTCACTTTTTGTTTTAACTTTAGATGTACATTTCGTTCACAATGTTTTCTTTGCATAAATATTTTTAAAAAATCATAAATTAAAATTTGGTTTATTCCTTTCTTCACTTTTTGTTTTAACCTTAGATGTACATTTCGTTCACAATGTTTTCTTTGCATAAATATTTTTAAGAAATCAATCTAGTTTATAAATGCAAGTAAAACTTTTAATTGTTTTTGCAATTACAATTATGTTGAAATCGTGATTTCTTTTAGATTTTTCTCTATTCTACATTTGTTAAGTGTTATTAGTTTGTTTTAACTACTGTACTCATTTTTATTTAAGTTTGTTTAATTTCGTAAACCCTGTCAATGGACTCGATCTTCCATTTTGTTCTCATTAATCACTTGGTAAAACATTTTCAATAATAATTTAAAAATGAAGGTTTTAAAAATATTTCACTTGGTATTGTTTTACTTATTAATTTATTTATACAAACCCAACAGACATAGTCCATTGATGGGGTTTACAATATTTGCAAAATTATTTTATATGGCGAGTACAAAGTTCATAAATTCGGTTTAAGACAATCTAAAAGAACGCGTTTATAGTAAACAAATGGCATATTAAATATATCGATACAATTCGAGTATTGGTTGTATTGTTTGTTTATATTACTCCACTAAATTAAATAAAAAAAGTATTTGAAAAAAAAAAATAGTAAATGCCTGAAAGGTTTTCAGCCGATAGCCAATTTCTACAATAACATTTATTTAAAGTTTAAACAAATTATTTAACCAACATAAAGAAGATTTAAATAAATTGTTAAAAATGTTTAAAAAAAATTGTTAAACCACACTTGTAAGGAATATTTTATTTATATATATAACATCTTTATTTCTGTCGAGGACAATTTTATATACAATAAATTAACAATATAATAATTCTTATAATATGTTATACGGTGTCCTTATAATACGGCCATCGGTCTTTCTGCCTTATTTTATTTATTTAGTCTTATATAACATCGTTATATGTTAACAATGTTGTTAACAACGGTAGAGGGTAACATATCCTCTCTACTTCTCAGTGTGAAGTGTTGTAAGGAATAAATATGTAAAATATGTATAATTTATAAATTATTTCCACTATTAGCTCATTTTGACTTACGTTGCGTAAGTATTTGCAACTCATGAATACTCTTTCCTATTTACTCGACTAGTTTCAGTGTACATGCCATTATCAAGAGTGCTTAGAAAAGGATGAAAGACGGATTTAAATATACAGACTTTTTGGGGTTAATCAAGTAAGAGGAAATTGAGTCTTCTTAATTGATTAACCCCAAAAAGTTTGTATATTTAAATCCGTCTTTCATCAAGTAAGAAGAAATTGAGTCTTCTTAATTGATTAACCCCAAAAAGTCTGTATATTTAAATCCGTCTTTCATCCTTTTCTAAACACTCTTGATAGTAAGAAGATATTGAGTCTTCTTACTTGACTAAAACCCCAAAAAAGTCTGTATATTTAAATCCGTCTTTCATCCTTTTCTTTCTTGCGATTATATTTTTTTAAATAAAGTCCAAATATATGAGTTAAGTATATATAAACAAGTTTGATTCTAAAATCCCGACGGAACATGATAATCAGGAGAAAAAAAATACACACAAGCCGAAAATCGAATGAATAAATTATTGGTTTACCTTGAAAGGGATACCCTCCGAAAATCGGTCGCATATCCATCCCGAGCAAGCAATCAAAACGGCCAATTCCTCCCTCTCAAGGAAAACAAAAACAACAACAACGAAAAAAAAAAAAGAGTTCAAATCTGGTATCCCGCAGGGCGCATCGCGGGCGCCCCGAAAAAACCTCCGCAACGTGGAAATACCACATATACTGAAAAACCGATCAAACCGAACACACCGGCACACATTCACACCATACAGCGAGCCCAATTGGAAAAACGATCGCACAGTTTTGCATCGGGGAGCAAACAAACGCGCACTTCTCGCCTCACACCATTGGTGGAAAGCAAAGCGTGCATACCTTCAATACATTTATAAAACTGTGCGGATGTGTGTGTGCGAGGAAGAAGTAAGTTTCGAGAGTTTGGAGGGTATACCTGGAAATGGAAATCCGTGAGCGCGAGTGTGCAGCTGCATGCATGCATGCGCGTGGTATGGCATGTATGGGAGGGACTTTGGTGGGCACTGGGTCATACCAGTCATACCCGATGGCTGTGTGGATGGATGGGTAGGTTGGATGGGTGGGATTTAGGAGAGTACATGCCTCGGAATAATTGCGTTTATAAATAGGTGGTGGCCCCCTTTTTCCGCGAGCTCGATGTGATCGCATGAGTTGCACGAGAGAGAAGCAAAAAAAAAACATGGCTGAGAAAATTTTGGTTAAATTATTTCTCAAATTGAAATCCAAAAAATATAATAATCATATTTTATTTATTTAGTCTTATATAACATCGTTGTATGTTCTTCTCTACTTCTCAGTGTGAGGTGAATCATATATTTTCTTTTAATCAAACAACAAAATTCATCAAAAAGTTATTTTGGGCTGCAATGGGCTGAAACCCTCTACAGAGATAGTTTAAAGTATCCTGAACACAAATATGCCCTCAGAGTCTTTATTTGGTTCAGAAATATTTTTTTATGCATTTTTAAAGTTTCGTTTTTGCTTGGTTTTGAACAATCCAAATAAAAAGTATAGTGAAACAAAACCAAATGTTTAATAGACTTTGATTAAATATGTTTCACCACGGGTTAAGTGAGAAATTAATTCAAAATAAACCAAAGGTTTAATTTGTAAGAGTTTTTAAAAATTATCCAATTAGCTTTGTTCGTTACATAAACTAGTACTTTTTGTATTTTCTGCACTAAAAACAATGTAAATCTTATGGCTAAAATTACAAAATTGTACTCAGTTCAAAATAATAATCACATATTTAATGAAATGTTCAGCCACCATAGACAAAAGATGGCGCTGGCGTCGTCTTTAATTTATTATGAATAATCATATATTTTCATTTTAATTAGATTAAATAAAATTAAACAAAGATTTGTTCTTTCCTTTCATTAAATAATTTCGATTCAAACAGTTGCAATTCGCAGTAGGGCTGTTATGCAACAACAAATATCTATTGTGTAATCCAATGTCCGGCGGGGTAAATGCTCGGGAAGTAGTTGTTTCAATGGATGTTTGTAAAACTTACAGTGTAAGTATTTCTTTTTTTTGCAGTTGGAAAAAGGGATTTTTTTTAAACGAATTTTATTGATCATTGCCAAAAATTTTTCTTTCTTTAATTTCATTGTAATTTTAATTAGAATTTGGTTTTTGCCTCGTTTTGGACAATCATAATAGCTTCGTTCTTAATATAAACAATTACAGTACTTCTTATACTTTCTGCACTGACAACAATGTAAATATTGACAGAACTGAGTTCAATTTCGTGATGTCAAATCATGCTAAAAATATTTGAAAACATCCAATATTTTTTTTATACAACTTACATTTTTTGTTATGATTTTTTCTCTAAGCATATTACATTATATTTTTTCTCTGAGTAAACTAAGCTCTGCACTAAATTGAACTGAGTAAGTTGAAGCTAGAAAATTAAACTTGAAATTTAATAATTTAGTCAACTCGCCAGATTTACTCAATAATTTTGGGTTGAAGATTCCAACTTTTTGTAGCAGATAAAAAAAAACTATTCTTTAATTTTATCGGCGTTAACTTGGTGGAACATTTTCAATATAGTATATTGAATTTTTATACCACTTGGATTTTTATTAATCGTGATTAATTTCTATGAACTATGTTTATTATTCAACTGCCTAGATCAAATGCGATATTGCAATCAGATTTAACCATTTCTTTCTAGTAATGATGGATTTTCATAAATGCAATTAACAGAAATTATTGTTTTTTTTTTGTAGCTGAAACAAATGCTTCCCTGGCAAACACCCCGCCGGACATTGCAATACATAATTGACATTTGCCGTGCGCGACAGAAAACATGGGAAGACAATATAAACAAAGTGCTCAACAGGAATAACATCAACCACTATGAAGCAAAGAAAATGACGAAGAGCAGAATCAATTGAAGTGAAAATATATATGATAAATGATTGCATAATTCAACTTTTTGATTTGAGAATATTTATAAGCCGCCAAACATTGGATTACAGCGTGATCATTTTCATCTGAGATATTCACTGCTATCTTAGATGAAAATGATCACTGGTACGTAAATTATTAAAATTTAAGTAAGGACTTACAAGGCTGTACTAATGAGAGATGAATGCCGAAACACTTGCATAAATGCTTATTAATTTAAAAAGAAGAACCTTAATTTATTTTTGTTGTAAAACAGAATTTACTCGTAATTTTAATTCTGCCAGGAAATAAATATTAGAAACCACGAAGGGTTGTAACGGTCGTACTTGTTGGCAACACAAACAACTTCGTAACGGGGAAATCGACCACTAATGATGGACTGTATTTTTATCCAATTAATTTATTAATTTCCAAGCTTTCGGAGCTATTTTGCTCCTTCTTCAGGGAGTTCACTACAATAATAATAATGCTAATAATAATAACATTATGCGACTTAAGGTCAAAAAGTAAAAAATGTTTTGTTGTACTAAGTGCAAATAACAAAAGGTGAAATGACAAAAAGTGAAAGTATGAAGAGTTACAATGAATAATAAATTAAAGACGACGCAAGCGCCACCTTTTGCCTAATTTCAAGTGGCCATCACTAGTTATCCATACGCTAGATGAATGGTGGCTGAACATTTCTTTGAAAGTTACAATGAAGTTAATTTGAAAATTCATGAATGTGAAAATATAATTACATTTTTAATTTTTGGCTCCAGGTAAACATAAAGCGTGAAATCGCAAGATTCTTCCCGCTCTACTTGAGCGGTAAATAAACACTAGCACTAAGGAGTTACAAGGCAAAGTTGTACCAAAGAGGGATAAATCCCGAAACGCGCGTATAAAAACTTATTTATTTAAAAAAAAGAACCTTAATTTATTCCTGGTTAAAAAACACTCTTAATTTTAATCCTGCCAGCTAGCAAATAAACACCCATCCGCAATTCCGAATTACTCGTTCTCAATTGCGCATTCCTTTCCACCCTGATTAATCCCTCCTAAATGCTCAGAAAATAAAAACCCCATCGCGCCGCCGCCCGTTTTAATCCATCTGCATTACCGGGAGAGAAAGAGAGGATTCTGGGACGGACGACGTAAAGTCGGGTTTCCAACACAAATGAAACTGTTCGTTTGTTTTAAAGCCTCCGACCGTCAGGAATTTTAAATTGAATTCCGATCGGCCCTTTTCTCTTTTGCGGGATCATCAACTGGAGGGAGGGACCGCGAGGAGACAAGTTGCAATTTAAATATTTGCCCCCGCACCGCCGCACATGCCATTATCGGGAAATAAAAATGGGACCAGAGAGGAATGTTTGCTTATATGGAATTGAAAATGCTGTATATAAAGTTTGATTTTTCTTGAATAAATTAACTTTCTCGTTTATCACTAAGTGAAACGTGGTGAAAATATATTAAATAAAAATGATTTGAAAATAATTAATAAATTATTTTCACATTTAGCTCTGTGACTATTGACTTACCTACGTAAGTACGTTAAACAAATGCACATTAAAACAACTACTTCCCGAGCAAATACCCGGTGGTGAAAATATTTAAGGATTAGAGGGAACTAAATAAAAACAGAGATTTATCCTGAAAATCCTTACTTTAGGATCTGTCTCATCTTCAGACATACGATAAAATTAGCGACATTCTTGAAAATTCAATTCAGGAGATTTACTGAATTGAATTTTCAAGAATGTTTGAAAATTTAATGCAGGAGATATTCTGAATTGAATTTTCAAGAATGTCCTATATAAATAAATAAATATATTTTGTATTCGTAGAACAAAATAGCTTTATTTTATTTTTTCTCTTTTGTAAATATCATTTAGATTAATTTAGATGTATTTTTAATTTAATCTGAGTTGGCATTATTTTTGTTATTAATTACTACTTATTGTAATTAGGATTAACGTTATTTGTATGGTAATTATTTCTATATATTTTATTGTAAATGGGGTACCCCGTTAATACATAAATAAAAAAAATAAATATCAAATTTTTAATTTTAGGAAAACTTCTGAATGTATTTGGCAAATGTTGATTTAAACGTTATATTAACAATCGACAAAAACCTCAAAAATTTGGCGATAAAAATCCCCTGTTGGATTTACAACCAAAAAAACATCCAAAAACTCACTCTTCATGATCCGAGAATCCCTAAAATGCCCGCTTATCGTGGACCTCGCTTTTATATTTCTGTTTATTTTTGCTAAAATTCATTCCTTGAATGGGACGAAAGGCAAAATGAAAATATCTTAGGAGAGAGGGATTAGCAATAACTTTTAACAACTTTACTACTAAACCTCCATAATTTTTTATGCTGTTTATAAAAGTTATCAAGATTGTTTAAAAATGATTTTGTAAAGAGGATTCTAATTGTATTTTATTTTTACTTTAGCATTATTTTTATTTTCGAACTGTAAACAGAAATCTACTAAAAAATCTCATTCTTCTGTAGAAAGTCCTAAATTTATTTAACAAATTGGCATATGATTCTCTCATATTTGAATTCATTTTTTTAAAGAAAGTTTTCAAAATTGATGTCATGGGTTTTTTCAGATTTTAGACTATCAAAATGTTTTACAAATTACAGCAAATAAATAAATAAATAAATATTAAATATAAATAAATGTGTATTAACGGCAATGCCATTTTCATAATACAAAAATAATACAAAAAATATATATATAACTATTGTACTTTGGTACTTTGGTATAGGAGACAGATCCTGAAGTAAGGATCTTCAGGATCTGTCTTATCTTCAGACAACCACTCGCGACATGCGATAAAATTAAACGTATTAATTGTTGTTATACATCGAAATTCATAAATAATAAAACCTGGTTTAATAAATTGATTGGGGCAGAAAGACCGATCGTCGATAGCCGTTTTCTAAGGACAACGTATAACATATTATAAGAATTATATTGTTAATTTATTGTATATAAAATTGTCTGCATGTTATATATATATATATATATATATAAATTGATTGGGTGAGTTACGTGAAGATAAAATGTAATTGATAAAAAAAAACACTAATAACCTTTCTTCAGTCTGGTTTAATAATTCAGGAATACAACATTTCTAATTTGTTTCTAAAAACAACTGTTTTTCTCTTGCGTATGCTTTATTTAATTTTAAAAATCAGCAATTATCACAGCTAGTTAATTCTTTGAGAAAAAAATCGTGATTGGAAAACGTAAACAATGATAGATAGGGAAAGCCGTTAAGGCACACGCAAATATTAGGATTTTTCCGTACTGCTGCACGTAATCTTACATCATTTACATTGATTTTGCATGGTAGATATTTGTTTTGAAGTTAATTATTTCTAGTTAATGGCGAACGCGCCATAACAGTTGTAATATTAATTTCAACATGCGTGGTTTCCGTTGGATCGAATCAGCCTAGGGATTACACGAAGAGAATTTGCGGTTACGAAAATAACACATGTTTTGTGGATTTATACGTAAAATTTTATATTCAATCAATTATTTTTTTTTAATTCAATAAATATTTTCTGGATTTATAGGTAAACTTTTATATTCAACCGATTATTTTTTTGATTCAATAAATATTTAAATATTTTGTGGATTTATAGTTATAATTTTATATTCAACCGATTATTTTTTTAATTCAATAAATATTTAAATATTTTGTGGATTTATAGTTAAAATTTTATATTCAACCGATTATTTTTTTAATTCAATAAATATTTAAATATTTTGTGGATTTATAGTTAAAATTTTATATTCAACCGATTATTTTTTTAATTCAATAAATATTTAAATATTTTGTGGATTTATAGGTAAAATTTTATATTCAAACGATTATTTTTTTAATTCAATAAATATTTAAATATTTTGTGGATTTATAGGTAAAATTTTATATTCAAACGATTATTTTTTTAATTCAATAAATATTTAAATATTTTGTGGATTTATACGTAAAATTTTATATTCAACCGATTATTTTTTTAATTCAATAAATATTTAAATATTTTGTGGATTTATAGGTAAAATTTTATATTCAAACGATTATTTTTTTAATTCAATAAATATTTAAATATTTTGTGGATTTATAAGTAAAATTATATATTCAATCAATTATTTTTTTAATTCAATAAATATTTAAATATTTTGTGGATTTATAGATAAAATTTTATATTCAACCGATTATTTTTTTAATTCAATAAATATTTAAATATTTTGTGGATTTATAGGTAAAATTTTATATTCAAACGATTATTTTTTTAATTCAATAAATATTTAAATATTTTGTGGATTTATAGTTAAAATATTATATTCAACCGATTATTTTTTTAATTCAATAAATATTTAAATATTTTGTGGATTTATAGGTAAAATTTTATATTCAACCGATTATTTTTTTTAATTCAATAAATATTTAAATATTTTGTGGATTTATAGGTAAAATTTTATATTCAATCAATTATTTTTTTAATTCAATAAATATTTAAATATTTTGTGGATTTATAGTTAAAATTTTGTATTCAAACGATTATTTTTTTAATTCAATAAATATTTAAATATTTTGTGGATTTATAGTTAAAATTTTATATTCAACCGATTATTTTTTTAATTCAATAAATATTTAAATATTTTGTGGATTTATAGGTAAAATTTTATATTCAAACGATTATTTTTTTAATTCAATAAATATTTAAATATTTTGTGGATTTATAGTTAAAATATTATATTCAACCGATTATTTTTTTAATTCAATAAATATTTAAATATTTTGTGGATTTATAGGTAAAATTTTATATTCAACCGATTATTTTTTTTAATTCAATAAATATTTAAATATTTTGTGGATTTATAGGTAAAATTTTATATTCAATCAATTATTTTTTTAATTCAATAAATATTTAAATATTTTGTGGATTTATAGTTAAAATTTTGTATTCAAACGATTATTTTTTTAATTCAATAAATATTTAAATATTTTGTGGATTTATAGTTAAAATTTTATATTCAACCGATTATTTTTTTAATTCAATAAATATTTAAATATTTTGTGGATTTATAGTTAAAATTTTATATTCAACCGATTATTTTTTTAATTCAATAAATATTTAAATATTTTGTGGATTTATAGTTAACATTTTATATTCAACCGATTATTTTTTTAATTCAATAAATATTTAAATATTTTGTGGATTTATAGTTAAAATTTTATATTCAACCGATTATTTTTTTAATTCAATAAATATTTAAATATTTTGTGGATTTATAGGTAAAATTTTATATTCAATCGATTATTTTTTTAATTCAATAAATATTTAATAAAAAAATATGTATTTTTGATAGAAGAGAGTATTTATTCACATGATCAGAGTTATTTAAATAAATGTATGAATATGTCTGATCAAGTGAAATAAATAAATAAATGCCTTGATGAAAGCGGTTGGACGTATTTTGTATTGTGGTTTGATGAGGTTCGAAAAACCGAAATGGCCTTCACTAGTTATCGCTAGATGAATGGTGGCTGAACATTTTATAAAAGGAAAAAATAGTATACACCAAATTTATTGCAATGAGTAAAACAATTTTTCCCCAATCAACTATTCATACTAAATAACAAAAAAAAACCCTAACATAGATTGTATATTATAAATGATTGCAGTTCCAATTCGCATATATTTTTGATTTCGTTTTTGCGAAATGAAACATTTCTTTTTGCACCGCCTGTGCAAATTAATCCGGCACGTGAAATAATGTAGTGCGGGTCGTGAGCCGTAAAATCCCTCGGTTAGAATTTCTCATGACCCCGGGGTGCCGAAACGGCCATTAAAACGCCGACTTTTCGTACGGACATAAAACGGTGACATCTCAGCACTGACGAGAAGAAGAGCTTCGCTTTAATCCGCTCTTCTTCCCATGAAGTAATAAACTATAGCGCTCATTTTACACTCGCGCCGTATCGTAAAACGATGATGTACTCCCAAAAAATCGCAACAGTAATAAAATAAACTCCAAAGAAAAAAAAAAGAAAGAGTCTCGCAAGATTCTGTAATAAGAAATAAAGGAAATGAGAATGATTTAAAAATATACAATTTCTGTATTAATAAAGAATTTAGCTCTGTTAAATTTTGTGGTTAAATGTCCGGCGGGGTATTAGCATTTGTTTAAAGCACTTACGTTACGTAAGTCAAAATATCAGAGAGCAAAATGTGGAAATAATTTATTAATTATTTTTAAATCAATTTTATTTAATTTATTTAAATAACTATGAATATTTTCTTTTCTATTCCTTTATTTCATTTAAAAATGATCTTATATCTTTCTTACATTGCTGATAAGCTCGTATTGTTTTTAATTTTTCTCATTGAATTCCTAACAATACATTGTTGCTACATTTCAAATCCTTGCAGTTCCGGCGAATCCACCATTTTATGCTCATGTAATTATTTAAGATCTGAGTAAGGCTTTGGAATTAATTCGTTGTGTTATTTGAAGATTTTCAATTTTAGAGTGTTTGTTTATTTAACACAAGCTAATAAATTCAGTTTTCATCGTTGTTGAAAACTAATGGAAATCAATTGCGTTTGCACGCATGAAAGTACTTTATCAAAATTGAAATATCGATTATTCCAATTACATTCATGCACAATATGAGAACTGAATTGTGGGAAAGCTAATAAAAGAATAAATAAAATAAAGCGTATTTTGGTTGATGAAATCATACATTCTTTTATGTTTTCGATTACTTACTGATTTTCATGAGCAGTATTTAATGGAATTTTTATTTTATCAAAGACAATCGCGTTTAAATTCAATAAACACCTCTCCACAATCCTTCCAATACTTCCTTCTACGAAACATGCAAAATTCCCACTATTAAACACAGACTTGAAATTCCTTCCTTAAAATTCGCCACAAATCCTCACATAGCTCCTATGTATACCTCGTAATCCTAACATCAATCCCAAATATGCCTATCCTTCACTAACAATTCATCAATTCATTTCAAATAATTTAGAGAACTTAAGACTGTGACGTTAGCAATCATGACGATTTATTCAATCTTCAAAAAGAGAAGAACTGAACAAAGACAGGCAGAAAAATCGATGATCGATAGCCATTTTCTGAGGCTTAACTAGATGTTTATGATTGTAATGTAATTTAATGTATCTCTCAGAAATAAAGATTTTCTATATATTAAATAAACACAAAAGGAAATTAAGAATTTATAAATTCTATATCAACCACAAAATTCTGTTCGTTTTTTTTATGACAACAATTGAGACACGAAAGCTCAGGTTTATTTGGTGCATGTTCGGCTCCATAGTTCGCTTAATGTATACATACTGTAATAAAGTTGATTCACACTAGTCTTAAGTGTAAAGTAATATTGTAAAAAAAGTTTATTTACGTCACGTAATTTTATACGAATTTCAACAAGGAAGAAATGCTACAAAAGCATGTAGAAATTTATTGAAAGTGTTTGACGAGAGTACAGTTTCTGATAGTATATGCAGAAGATGGACGAAGATATTTGGATGAACATCTTTGATCAAACGATTATTTCCATTTTGCTATATAGCTATCTCTTTCTACTAAACCGCAACCTTAATGTAAATTCTACAATAAAGTTGATATATATATAATTAAACAAATTAAACAAAGATTTCCATTTTAAAATATCGTCACGTATCTTTATTACGACGACGACATTGTTAAAGCCATGTTGAAGCAAGATCATTTTCTGACATCAGAGATCGCGTAAAGGCTTAAATCGACTGTTCTAATACGCAACGATTTAGGTGACCATCGTTGATAGTCGACGACCTTGGTAAGGCTATCTTGAAACAAGATCCTTTTCTGACAACACCAGAGATCGCGTAAAGGCTTAATTCGTTTTGATACGCAACGATTTGTGTGACCATCGTTGATAGTCGACGACATTGGTAAAGCTATCTTGAAGCAAGATCCTTTTCTGACAACACCAGAGAAGGCGTAAAGATTTAATTCGATTGTTCTGATACGCAACGATTTGGGTGACCATCTTTGATAGTCGACGACATCGGTAAGGCTATCTTGAAGCAAGACCCTTTTCTGAGAACACCAGAGATGGCGTAAAGGTTTAATTTAGCCCTGCAAACCATTTCAACCCATATTCGGATGTCTGATTTTGAATATTTTCACACCTTCGATTGGTGATATGAGAAGATTTTGGATGATCGAGTCGTCATATGCATATATCTGATTGCTCGAAACAAAATCGAGCACTTTTTGAAGCGGTTGATAATTGGGGATTAAAAGTGGATTACCTACGAGAACATTGTATGGAAAAGAGCAGTGTCTTCCACATTTCTGCCTCAACTATTAAATTAAAAAAAAAATGGTGTTCAGGATGTTCCATCAAGGAGTATGACACTTTATTTAAAACAGAGTTAAAGTTTCTGCTTATATTTATTAATAATTCCCATTTATTATTCTTATCCTCTTTTCAATTTTCGCATGGATCGATCCCACCGGCACGATATTCCCGATTTTCGATTTGTTTCTTTTTCTGGCGTTGAAGTGTGAGAGCCCGAGGCGAGGATGGACGCGATGAAAGCGTGAACCTGCACACATGTTCACGTGTATACACCTCTGTTCATTGTAAACTAATGAAGTATGGAGCCTTTGTGCCCGATATCAATCACAATCGATCATTATTGATGCCTAAAAGCCGTTTTTGTCCCGCGGGGGACCCACGGCGAAGAACCCGTCCTCTCGATGACGGAACCGCGTCAACGGGGAATCAATGATCACCAATCATTAAGATAAATAAACAAATAAAAGGAAGGAGAGGTGTGGTGTATTCATGGCTGTAAAAACGCTAACTAGCTCTTCCAAATTGTTGGGTTTAGATTAAACAATGGGTAATTTAAACAATCGTTTATACTCATCTTTATACTCGTCTAAAAATTAAAGTAGGCTGGAAAAATCTGTCTGTTTTTATGGACATCCAGAGGTTACAACTTTTATCATTTTGCTCTCTGAATAAAAAATAATTCGTTAATTTTCGTGTATTACGTCAATTTACTAGTTTAAGTTAGAAAAGAATATTGTAAGATATAATGAAATTAATAGGTCATGTCTGCTAAGTTATTTGAATGCAGAATTCAGTGAAATCCTTTAAATTTTCATTGCACAAGTTTTTATAATCAAAAATATAATTTTAAATTTGCTATAAATTTGATTTTTTCATACAAACTAAACATTAAAATATGTTTTAATTCATCTGATGAAATTCCTGCTTATTTTAAGATTACTTTAATGTATAATACAATATTGATTACAACTGCAATCTATTTCGAATTAGTGATTGCCAATATTTATATAGCTATCTCTTTCGTCTAAACCGCATCCTTAAGTATAATACAATACAATACATTTTATATAATCTTCTTACTAAATGGCTATCGATCTTTCAGCCATTGTTTAATTATTTTCATGCGTTGTTTTATTTTTCTTTATAATTTGAATTAACATTATACTATTCATTTGTTGTTGTTTTTTTGTAATGTAGGAGACATATGTATGAAGTAATGTAGGTAGAATTTCCTCGCTGCACCAAGCTAATATAAACATAACTCAGCGAGGCCTGAATGCATAATAGCACATAACTCAAAAAAACAAAAACAAAAAAAAAAACGAAAAAAAAAAAAAATCCATCTCGCTCGCACACATAAAACAGGATTAGAGCGGGTTGCGCCCCCTTATATCCTCATCCTTATCCCGGCCTGTCCACCATCCGACGTCCACGCAGCGGAGAGAATAAAATAATAAAGAACATTATTTAATTTACGCCGACGTGATTTTCAATATATTTAAACAACAAATGCGCCGGCCCGGCATTATTCCCATTGTCGGGGCCCCCGGTTGAATGAGTTATTTTACAGATCGTGTATTCCGACACAATGTGCCGGCTTTTGTGCGACAGAGGGGCCGCCATTGTGTGCACGTGTGGGGGCACGGGGGCCCTAATCATCGAAATCATTCGGCCCGGATTTATTTTCACCATGTGATTGCCCAAAACGGAGAGACGCTTTTTCTTCTTCTTTTTTTCTCTCTCTCATGCGTCGGATTTGTAATTTTTATAGCTGTCGCTTGGCACACTTAATTGATTTGAGATGTGGTTTGACATATGTTTGATCACGCGGATGGGGATTGCGGTCTTAACTTACAATTATTCCGTTTTATATGCGGATGGTGAGTGTTGAGGTTGTGTTTGTTGCGTGATTGTTATGGGATTAAAGTCTGAAAAATGAAAGAGTGATGTGATTTATAAATTCTTTGTTTATGCTTTTTGTCTGTAAAATTAACTAAATAGAAAAGTGCAATAGCAAATATTTTAAATTATATCATATTTATCACTTTTCTTATAAGCCAGTCATTTAAGAGGAAATTTTGAAAAAAAGATATATTTATTTTTTTGCCCATGAAAAAAATTTGCAAGGACAAATACAAGAGATAGTCGTAGGGTATTAATATAGTGGACGCGATAGAATTTCCCGGCCTAGTTCTGCAATTTTGTGAGGAGTCCCCAAAGCACCATGTGGCCTGGATTAAATTTGATATAAAGAAAACACTTAACTTTCTTATACCACTTTAAAAATTATATAAAAAAGTTAATTTAGTAAAATTTGTAATATATTACTTTCTTCACTACCTAAGAAACATTTCATTTACTTCAAATATTCCTTGGGATGTATATAATTGCATACTTTACATTATCATTTACACATCAAAATGATATGTAAATGATAATGTAAAGTAAAGGAATATTTGAAGTAAATAACATGTTTCTTAGGTAGTGAAGAAAGTAATATATTACAAATTTTACTAAATTAACTTTTTTATCCCATCCCAAGTTCACTATAAATTTCTACAACATAAGTTTTTTTTCACTAAAAACTTCTTTCTCAGCGTTCAAACAATTTAGGAATTTTCTGTTTTATATATGATCTAAGAAGGTCTACGAATTATTTACGCATCAATGCATTATATGTCACAAAAATTGCATTGTTTATTAGGGTAGATACCAATTAACTAGGCAGTCATGTTCTTTTTAGATATAGCCCCTACTCGTCAGCTATATCTAAGGAAAAATTTATCAGGAAGGTATTCCTGTGAAAAAGTCAGGGTAGAGAATTTTTATCCTCACCTTCCTTTCTAACACTTGCATATCAGGAGTATTAGTAGCGTTTCCTCCTTGATGGAAGTCACTGGAAGTCAACCACCTATCATTCTGAAGTTGTTCCTTGACCATCTTTTATGAGGAAAGACGAACAAGGTGGATTTTGGCGTGGCAGCACATCGAAAAAAAAAAAAAATATATATATGGCCTGAAATATATCTGGTTAAAAGTTCCATTTTGTCTTCATTATAGTCGAGTTAGCTAGATACATTTTTATTTGAATGCATGATGTTAGGTTTCTTTCAGCTTTTTGGAGGTGAACGTCTGAACTTATTGGTTAGACTTTCGGGCATTAGCTCAACTGTTTTTTTTTTGTCTGCATCTGCTAGTTTTTATGCTTTGCTCACTAATCTGTTAACAACAGTGTAACCTGCATTGTCTTTCCTGTGGCTCTTAGTTCATGCCAAGGTTATCGTGTTATTTTCTGAAGCCTCCTTTAGCCTTTTCATATATCTGTACAGTAAAGGTGATATTTCTTGAATAACTTTCTCATTTATCACTTGGTGAAACACTTTGACACTAATATTAAAGGATAAATCAAAAACACTTGGTTTATTTCACTATTTGTTATTATTTACTCATAATGATAATAACAAATACTGAAACAAACCAAGTGTTTTTGATTTATCCTTTAATATTAGTAAAGGTGATGTTATATATGCTGTTATGGCTGAAGTTTATGCAATTTTTAGAGCGTCACACTTTTCTTATAAAATTTTTAATAAGTAATTGTAATTGTAATTTGGAAATGGAGATTCCGTTAATAAAGTGAATTGAAATTGAAATTGAGGTAAAGGGAGTCATCTCCATCTCCTCCGCTTGAACTCTCGATTTTTGGACTATAAGGTCTTCCTGTTCTTCTTTGATCTCCTCTAATATCGGCAAAGCCTCTTTCGACAAGAAGATGCTGACTTCCAAGGCAGAAAACTTCCTTTGCGTGGGATTCTCAACCAAGTTCCTAATGATTGAAAAGAAAAAGGAGATGGACCCAAAAAGAGGATGAAGTGTCTCCTTTCTTCTCTGTTTTTTTTTTTTTGGGAGGAAGTGCCTCCTTTCTTCCCTTTTTTTGGAAGGAAGTATCTCCTTCCTTCCCTTTTTTTGGAAGGAAGTATCTCCTTCCTTCCCTTTTTTTGGAAGGAATAGTCTCCTTCCTTCTCTTTTTTTTTGGGAGGAAGTATCTCCTTCCTTCTCTGTTTTGGGAGGAAGTATCTTCTTCTCGTCAGCTATATCTAAGGAAAAATTATCAGGAAGGTATTCCCGTGAAAAAGTCAGGGCAGAGAATTTTTATCTTCACCTTCCTTTCTAACACTTCCATATCAGAAGTATTAGTAGCGCTGGTTCCTTGATGGAAGTCACAGGTGTCAGCCACCTATCATTTTGAAGTTGTTTCTTGACCATCTTTTATGAGGAAAGACGAACAAGGTGGATTTTGGCGTGGTAGCACATCGAAAAAAATATGGCCTGAAATATATCTGGTTAAAATTCTAGTGTGCAAGTAGATGGAAGTATCTCCTTCCATCTCTTTTTTTGCGAGAAAGTATCTCCTTCCTTCTCTTTTTTGGGTCCACCTCCTTTTTCCTTTCAATTATTAGGAAGTTGGTTGAGAATTACAGATTTTCTACCTTGGAAGTAAACACCCTCATCGACTATCTTACTCGCTAAAGCCTCTTTCGGCGTAGTGTGTCCTCTTTGGGAGATAGGAGAAGATTCTTCCTTCTTTTTTTGCATCTTTCTCCTTTTCTCTTCCGATCATTAGGAAAACGGCTGAGAATTCCCAGGTTAAAGACGTTTACTGTCCTGGAAGGAATCATTTTCCTCGCCTCGTCCTTACAGAAACCCAACTCCAACAAGTAGCTCCTTCTTCTCCATACACTCGCTGAAGTTGTGCCAAGGATTCAGCATACTCAGCTCTTCCATTACCATCTTATTATTGTGGCTACTATTCATTACCGGGACCCACAGGAATCCCTTCCTGAATTTGAGCAGCTGCTCGGCACGTATCATTTAATGTTGCTCCCTCCCGAAAGAAAAAGAGAGTTACTACAGTCTCCTTCAACCAGTCCTTTGTTTCCAGAAAGTAGCAGTTGATAATAAAGTTTATTTTCAATTGTAAATACATACAGTAAAGTTAACAATATGAAAATTCAAATGAAATACGTCGCGTCCTCTAAATAATGTAACTTATAACTAATTAATAAGATAATAACCTAAAACAATCTGTTAAACAGATAAATCTTCAATTGAATATAAACATCTTTCGATCAAAAAGCATTTGAGCTATCTTGAGTAATCGTAGTAATTGGAAGCTAGGAGGCCAGTTACAGGATTGTTACAGGATGAACGCCGAATCTAACAACAGACCTCCTTAAACAAGACAGGAAAGTGGTCTCCTGACAGGACAGGCAAATTAGGTCTATCTGAAGATGCGATCTGCAGATTCTGTGAAGAGGAGGATAGGAAAGTGGTCTCCTCACAGGACAGGCAAGTTAGACCTATCTGAAGATGATCGGGAAAAGAATGCAATTTTCAACACGCCAGAAGCAGTACCGTGCATGACTACCACCACCACGATGATGATGATGATGAGCGGAATAGGAGGAAGAGTCGGTATCATTTAAAATGTGAGGATTCTGAACATAGTTTCGAGAGTAATTTGAAGAGAAGGCCGGGGAGGATTAGTTTCGATTCGATTATCGATCTGAATTATACAAATGCGCGGGGATGCACGACGTTTAATCACAGTGAAAAGTGTAAGAAGTCTGGGGGGCTCAAATGTGATCTGTTGGATAAGTAGAGGTGTAGGAAGTCGGAGTGTATGGCAAATAAAAATAACCCTAAGAGGCAATCGCGTTGCAGCAAGCACTTGACTAAGTGTGAAATTTGCGATGAATATGCTTCAGCGCTGAGGGAACTCGAAAGGAACCAGAGCCACAGCCGCTTCGACAGCTTCTACAACAACTACAACATAGACTGGCACCCGAAAAGCTCGGTCACTTACCCTGCGGAATGCAAAAACGAGGAGCGCCTGATGGAATGCCCGTAGAACAAAAAAAATACTTTCCCTTGAATATTCGGGGAAAAGAAAATTAAATTGTATAATGCGTCCGTACAATTTCCATGGCGAGCGAAATAAACAATTCTAACATTAAACCACATTACATGCTCTCATCACATTTAAGAATCAATTTAAGAATCATTTAAGGAGGACAGTAAAGTGGTCTCCTGACAGGACAGGCAAATTAGGCCTATCTGAAGATGCGATCTGCAGATTCTGTGAAGAGGAGGATAGGAAAGTGGTCTCCTCATTTGACAGGCAAATTAGACGTATCTGAAGATGCGATCTGTAGATTTTGTGAAGAAGAGGGCAGGAAAGTGGTCTCCTCACAGGACAGGCAAGTTAGACCTATCTGAAGATGCGATCTGCAGATTCTATGAGGAGAAGGATAGGAAAGTGATCTCCTCACAGGACAGACAAATTAGGCCTATCTGAAGATGAGATCTGTAGATTCTGTGAAGAGGAGGATAGGAAAGTGATCTCACAGGACAGGCAAATTAGGCCTATCTAAAGATGCGATCTGCAGATTCTGAAGCAGACTCCCTTCACATACTGTGCCAAGGATAGGGGACACAAAACTTAGCCTAGAAAGGTATACCCAAGGCTCACGGCCAGGGATAGTAGGGCTAATCAAGGATGCGAAACTAGAGCTAGTCATCTGAGTTTTATGGGATCCATAATAGATCTGAAAAGGTCGCAGTAGTAAAAGCCAAGAGGCCACCCAATCAATATCTATCTACAGGATTGTGGATTTGAGTCTCTAAAATTGGTCCACGTTGATTTTACCGTACAGCTACGCACTTGTAGGGACTGCTGAGCAGACTTCTGGTAGCTCATTGTTGTTTGATTTGGATATCCTTCTCCAGGTTTAGTTTACAGTACGGGTTAGCACAATTTAATATAGCTACTCATAGGGACTGCTGGAATTGGGTGTCCTCCCCACGATTATTTTACCGTACAGATTAGCACACTTTACTATTGCTACTCGTTTATTTGTTGTTTGCTTTTCTTTTTTACTTGGATTGAATTGAATTTGAAGTTATTACGGCACTTCGTCAGCATTGGTCATTTGGGATTTGCTACTCGTTTTGACTGCTTACTTAGCAGTCAAAACGAGTAGCAAATCTCCACCGCCGGTTTGATTCTTTCAGTTTTGAGGTATCGGGAGATAGGTTAGTGTTGCTTCTTTGTCTCTTATTTTATCTTTTTACACGTTGCTTGTTCATTGGTTCTAAAGTGTTCATTTCTACTTAAATTAATACTAAATAACTGCTCTACAACTGGATTTACTACGATTTGAGGAAATTTCATTTAAAATGTTAAGGTGCATGTAACCTAAGAGTATGATTGCAGTAAACTGTTATGTTGGTCTAAATATTTCCTTAGTAGGTCTATAAAATACAGAGCAATTGAAAGAGAATAATTAATCCATTAATTATTTTAAAAATATACCATATTTTAATCAAATCCGGGTTAGAATTAAAAAAATCATAAAAAAATAAATTTACGACATACTACTTTTATACTGTCTAGATATCTTCATTAGGATGCTATTAATAAATTAGCATAAAAAAAACAAAAAAATATTAAGTGTCAAATAGAATTCTACAGGATTTTAAAAATGTCTCATATTTTAATGAAATCCGGGCTAGAGTTAAAACATCATAAAAAAATAAATTTACGACATACTACTTCTATACTGTCTAAATATCTTCAATAGGATGTCATTAACAAATTAACATAAGAAAACTAGAACAAAAAATATCAAAGAGGGCTATGCAGGATTTTAAAAATGTCTCATATTTTAATGAACCATTTGTACTCTGTTGTCGCCGTATTTGCGACATTGAAAATATCAGGACAAAAACGAGAAATTATTGAATTTTGTGACACTTGCCCCGGAAATCCTCGGTTGCATATTGGTGGTTGCTTCCAAAAATAACACACTTTTCTTTTAGATTACATGTATGTATTTTTAACTAATATATAATGTTGGAGTTTTTGGTAATCCAATAATAGTTACTAGGCTGGAGTACAAAGGGTTAAATTCTTTTATTTTTTTAATTAATTAAAACTACACATCTGACTGAAAGGAGTCCGAAATTATGTCCTTAAATGGATTCTAAGCTCCCATAACCAACCCCCACCTTCCCTCCCCAAAAAATTAAAACTACAATGAAAACATTTTCACCATCATTATAATTGTACTCTTACAATTAAATACGCATTTAAAGTAATTGAAATATTCGATTTTCAAATAGTTTATTTAATTAATCGCACAATACTCGTTTATGTAAATAAAAACGTATTTAGTTAAAAAATGAAAAAAAATCTTTATGAATGAGCGATCCACTTGTGACGGCGGCACCTTTTCACATTTTAAAACGTTTTTCTTTACATGTCGGGGGTGGTCCCGTGTTTCCATCCCATTCAACACGTGTTTTGTCGGCGTTCATTCGTCTCGTGTTGTTTCCGAACGTAAAGCGATATTAATTCCTTTCACACCCACAATGGGAACGGTGCGCGGCCGTGCCCGATAAATCACGCGGAAGATTGCGGTCCTCCTTTTTTCCTCATCTCCGATTTTGGCCCACCGGACACTGGATTCGATAATAAACGACCATTAATTTATTTAACCGAGCTGAGCTATCCATTACGTATTGTGTAATTGATTGCGGGAGTTTCTTTTTTTTTGAGAGATTTTAAAATGTTTTCGTTTTGGATTAATTGGATTCTTCACGCGTTGTTTATGATTGGATTTTTTTCTATCTGTTTGTTAATTGAAACTTTTTTTGTGTGTTGTGATGGACTATATAAAAAAATAATTCTGTATACAGCTAAGAAATTAATTTAGTAAATCATGACCTAAACTTCTTTTTCGGGATATTAAGGTTGCTTTTTAGTAGAAAGAGATAGTTATATAGTAAAATGGAAATAATCGTTTGAGAAAAGAGCCATTCTTTTGGATTTAATAATATGAATATATATTTACACTTTTTATCAACCAAGTATAAAGCATCAGTCAAAATAAAAAATAAATCGTTAATTTTCGTGTATTACGTCAATTTACTAGTTCAAGTTAGAAAAGAAAATTGTAAGATATAATGAATTTAATAGGTCATGTCTGCTAATTTATTTGAATGCAGAATTTAGTAAAATCCTTTAAATTTTCATTGCAAAAGTTTTTATTAGCAAAAATATAATTTGAAATTCGCTATAAATTTGATCAATTTTCAGTTTTTCATAATTCGGTTTTTCTGTTGAACGATAAAGCTTAAGTGCTTCAGTGTTTTTCATAATTGGGTTTTCCTGTTGAACGGTAAAGCTTAATATAAGCTTTATTGTTCAACAGGAAAACCCAATTATTAAAAACACTGAAAATTGATCAAATTTATAGCGAATTATATTTTTGCTAATAAATACTTGTGCAATGAAAATTTAAAATATTAAATTTGTATATTTATTTGAATTGAATAGATTTCAATTAAATCAAACAAATTTTGCACATGAAAAAAAATCTGTTTTCCCATACACAAATAAACAACCACCGTTATTTCCTAGCCGAAAACCGTGTTTGTTGTCGGACGCGTCACATCAACTGTTCGGATATTTTCTTAAAAGATATCAAGGTGGATGGATGGGCCTGGTCGTGCGACGTGTCAATAATGGAAAGCACTTTGTACCTATTTGTTGTTTGGTGGCTCGAGATTAATCCCCCGGGTATAATCCCGTTACTCTTACGGCCAAACATTTCACTCGAAGAACGACGAGGAGAAAAAAGGAATGGAAAATGCAAATTGCCTTGGGACCGATCGATCCTCGGATACCGGGAATAATCTCCCTCGAAATTGATATGTACATCCGCTGGGCAATGGGAATGGAATTGAAAATCGTCGGGGGATCTCAATTAGAAGAATCGGGCGGTGCAGCAAAATGTTTATGTTTCAATCGATCAAAATCAAATATTTCAATGATTCTCGTTTTTTTTTTTTAGAAGTTAATTATGTTATTAATTTTTCATTTTAAATTTATTTCATTGTGTTTTTTGCAACTTCAATTATTATCTTGATTAATTATTTATCTTTAGCTACTGCGACATAATGACTTATGTTACATAAGTACTTTAAGGTTGCGGTTTAGTAGAAAGAGATAGCTATATAGTAAAATGGAAATAATCATTTAAAAAAAGAGCCATTCTTTTGGATTTAATATTTACATTTTTTATCAACCAAGTATAAAGTATCAATCTAAATAAAAAATAAATCATTAATTTTCGTGTATTACGTCAATTTACTAGTTCAAGTTAGAAAAGAAAATTGCAAGATATAATGAAATTAATAGGTCGTGTCTGCTAAGTTATTTGAATGCAGAATTTAGTGAAATCCTTTAAATTTTCATTGCGCAAGTTTTTATTGGCAAAAATATAATTTGAAATTTGCCATAAATTTGATCAATTTTTATTGTTTTTCATAATAGATTTTCACACAAACTAAACATTAAAATAATTTATAAATCATATGATGAAATTCCTGCTTATTTTAAGATTACTTTAATGTATAATACAACAATATTGTATTGATCACAACAGCAATCTAACTCGAATTAGTGATTGCCAATATTTCTTTCGTCTTTCGTCTAAACCGCAGCCTTAACAAATAGTAGCAGTAGACTTACTTTTTTTCATGAAACATGCTGATGGGTAGAGATATACATTTCTACTTCATAAAAAAAAAATATATGAGTAAAAGGCTTTTGATAGAAAATCTATCATTCAATATTTTCAATATTCAATATTTTCTTCATAAGCTACTACAGAAAAAGAAAATATGTTCCTAATTTTTGTCTGAAGTAGCTTATGATAGAAAATATTGAATGATAGCGTCGACATTCATATATTAAAGAATTATAAGTTGCGTGAAAATTGATTTAAATATAAAAATAAACTTGTACTCTTTTCTTAACATTTTTTTTTAATTTTTAATACGAGATGCCAATGGTTTACAAGCACTTGTAAAAAATGTTCACATCTTCATCTTAATGTATATTAGAAAATAGAAAATAGTGAATGAAAACGTCGACATTCATATATTAAATAATTATAAGTTGCGCGAAAATTGATTTAAATATAAAAATAAACTTGTACTCTTTTCTTAACATTTTTTTTTAATTTTTAATACGAGATGCCAATGGTTTACAAGCACTTGTAAAAAAAATGTTCACATCTTCATCTTAATGTACATTTTATTTATTTTAATCATTGACCCTTTTATCTTTCGGTGTAGGTTTTTTTAGTGTACATTTTGTATTTAAAATAAAGAAAAGTGTACAAGTTTTTCGATAATAGACTTATGGATTTGTGTAATTAGCCTAATCTTCCAGAGTTTTTGATATTAGATTAAAAATATTATTTTAGCTTATGGTCATAATAGTACGTGAATAGAATTGAATTGAATAGAAAATTGTTAAATTGAAATCTACTAAAGATTTCAATTTAACAATTTTTAAAGGGCAGAAAATTTTTTTTCATATGAAATATATTCCCTAAGACAATAATTACAATTTTTCTTGTCCAAAACTGTATTTTTTTACATAAATCAAATTTACATCAAAAAAAAATTAAATCGCTGCTGAGAATAACGAAAACGCATTATGCAATTTTCGGTCGTGCGAAAGAGGAAAAAACTTTCTCCACGTACGGTGATTATCCGTCATTCATAAAGGCCCCCGAACATCGGCGGTCCCGTAGGTATCGAAAAAAAAAAGTAAAAATGGCAATCGTCCTTGCATTTACGGTGATTAAGATTATTCCTTTGAGGCCGGAGCCGCCTCGATCCCCGATCGGGGCTCCCATTCTTGGAAAAAACGTGAAATTCCCAAGTAGCCCCCGGCGTGACGAATCCGAAGAGTGAAGTCATCTGTTTGGGGCCCATTTTACACGGACCATCCCAAATCGGCCAAGTCGGAAGACCACCTGGACACCACGGCGTGGTTATTGTTTTCATATAAAAAAATATGCGTTCATATTAAAAAAACGAGCAAAAAAATGGGTTTTTGGTATTTCATTATGCAACCAAATTAAATCCATTATTGTTTACAAATATATTATTCTGTATAGTAACGAAGATATTTGTTATCTTCTTTATGTCGGTTGTTGGTTGTGGAGACTTTAATTATTTAAATAAAAATACTTGTCCTTTCTCCTACTTATTTTTTATTTCACTGGATATATTTCGGAAACAATGTTGTTGGTGAGTACATGAAGTTTTCTTGATACCTTTATTTTAAATATTATGTGGAGTAAATTCAAAATAAAAAACTAAAATCATTTTTACAATGAAATTAAACAAGGAATATTTCTGGCAATGATCCATTCAATTCGATGAATCCCTTTTTCCAACTGCAAAAAATTAAATAGAAATGATTTGAAAATAATTAATAAATTATTTCCACATTTAGCTCTGTGACTTTTGACTAACTCATACGTTAAACAATTGCACATTAAAACAACTACTTCTCGGGCAAACACCCACGCCGGACATTGAATTACATAATGTACACATGCTGTTGTATGTCAATAAAATATTGCATAATGCAACAAATTTTCTATTTATGCAAAAAATTACTTACACTGTAAGTTTCACAAAAATCTATTGAAACAACTACTTCCCGAGCATTTACCCCGCCGGAAATAGGATTACACAATAGATATTTGTTGTTGCATAGCAGCACTACTGCGAATTATTTAATTTATTAAATAACTGTGACTAAGTGAATGAATAGTCTTTTCTATTTACACTTCTGATTTATTTAAATAAATTATAATCAATCTGACTTTTTTCCTATTAAATAATATTGCTGAATCCATTAGATGGTTCCTATTGTCTGAACAAGAATGTACAAATAAAATGCATTGCATGTTTTTTTTATAGAAAATATTTGGCGGAATGGCTGAAAGACCTCCGGTCGATAGCCGATTCATCTACAGAATATAATTCTATTTTTTTTTAATATTATTGTACATACATATACACATTTGAATAAAGATGGTTAGTTAGTTATTAGGCGGAATTGTTAAGAGTTTGTTCAGGTTTAAGCACATCAAAGTATGCTTAAACCTGAACAAATTCTTAATTTCATTTTAAATTTTCTTGAAAATGGGTTAATAACCCGAAACTAGTCGAGAATTTAAAGTTATACAATCTAATCTGTGTTTTATTGGTTGATTTTAAATAATCTATTCATATTTATTTCATACAATGAAATTGAATTTATGGAAATAATAGGAGATTGTTTGAAATTAGGAAAAAAACTATATTATATTGTAATTATGTGAAAACTATCACTGTTGAGGTTTTTCATTTAATTTAGTTGATTTGTCTAAAAGAAAATATTAATAACCTGTGCAGCTGTTGAGGTTTTTCACTTAATTAAGTTGATTTGTCTAAAAAAATAAAGAAAATATTAATAACCTGTACAGAAAGACCTTCAAACGATAGCCCAGGACATTCATTTAAATAACCGTAAACGTTAAATAAAAGTGATTTGAAAATAATTAATAAATTATTTTCACATTTAGCTCTGTAAACGTTACTTTAGTTAGAGCCTTGAATAAATTAAATATTTACATTCAACATTTTCATTCCGTAATGGAAATCGATTACGTCTAGTTAATATCTGAGGCGAAAACTATGTAATGCGTTGATTTTTTGGTTGATTTTTTCCATCGGACGCGGTCGTTCGTTGTTCCATGGGAATTTCGGTCGTGCGAAATCGAAATTATCCACAGTTTCTGGTGGGACTTTTCGAAAAGGAGGGGTTGTCGGCGTCGGAAAAGTGGCGTTAAATCCGGATCGGCGATGCCCGTTTAACGCTGCCGCATATTTTTTTTATTCTCGTTCATATTCTTTTATTCTCCTCTTTCATTCTTTCGATTCCGATTCGGAGTCATTAGAGGAAGCCGGCGATTCCAGTTGATCGTGATTGATAGTTCGATACCGGAAGTCGTCTTTTATTGTTAAAATCAACGAATGTTTTTATATTTATAGTTTTTAGAATCTGTAATTCTCAGTAATTTAGCGTTTGCCGTTAATTTAAATTTGTAATTATTTTTATTTAATTAATAAATTATTTCCACATTTAGCTCTGTGACTTTCAGAAATTTCTCAGAGGGGATGGTTATTTGTCTTTATATTTTTCATTGGTGATTTTCAAAGTATCATTATTATAATAATACGGCAACAACCCAGCACCCCACTATGTCTTGCTTAGTTTGTTTCAAAAAATTATAAGAGGGGATGGTTATTTATCTATATATTTTTCATTTATGATTTTTAAAGTTTTTTTTTTAAAGGCAACAACCCACCACCCTACTATGTCTTGCTTAGTTTGTTTCAAAAATTTCTGAGAGGGGATAGTTATTTATCTATATATTTTTCATTTATGATTTTTAAAGTATTGCCTGGATCGACGTTGATATTTTGAGAAAAATGGGATGTTGGGACATTACCTCTTTTAGCCACTTTTTATTGTTTATGAGAAACAGAAAGACCGATGGTCGATAGCCGTTTTCTAAGGACAACGTATAACATATTATAAGAATTATATTGTTAATTTATTGTATATAAAATTGTCTGCAGAAATAAAGATGTTATATATATATATATATATAAAACTAAATTGGCAGAAAGTCCTATAGTCGATAGTCATTTAACAATTAATTATTTTTTTGTGTGATATACATAACCAATATTTGTTACATTATTGTAAATTAAAATTAAATTGGTGCCCGATTTTTTTTATTTTAAAAATAAAGAAAGAGCATTGATCCATACGTAATGGCTTAGGCTTTAAGAAAATGATTAATGAGTCATTGTTAGTAGACATTAATAGCATTTGAGACGTGAGCGACATATCGAACGAACAGTTCCGACTTTTTATAATAGTAATATGATCGCGCATCATTACCCCTGTTATTATTATTTTAATTGTGCGTAATTAAAGCGTCGCTCAAAGAAACGCCGCCAACCAATTCCACCTTCATCCACAGCCCGACGACCATTTACGATTTACTGAATAATTACGTTCATTATATTCGCCCATAAAATCCTCACTCTCGCGCGCATACCTTCCCCTAATTCAGGTGGTCGTCAAAAGTCGAAACCCACCACCGAATCGCCCACCACCACGAAAAGAGAAGGAAGACCAGCGTCGGCTTTGTAGACACACCGTCGCCAAAGGTGGTCTCGAAAAAAAAATCCCAGACCTACCAGTGGTACCCACCATACCACGCCCATGTTCGATGGCGACCAATGGCGAGCTGGTGCTGGGATGACAAAGGATGCCGACCGGGAAGGTAGAGAAAAGTCCCAACGGTGGAACGCAAATATGGTCAGTCGATGTTGAGGAGTTGCGGGTGCACGTTCGAGATTCAGTGGAAAAGTCGAGCGATTTTTGTGTGGTTTTTGTGGGTGTTGCTTTGTTTGGAGGAGAGGTTTTTTTCTTGAAGACAGATTGCTGCGATTTTTTTTTTTCTAAGTTTTGGTCAACGTTAAATGGCATTGTCTGCTTTGAACATGTCGCCGTACTTCACTGGATACCCGTTTCAAGGTATGTTCCACACTCTATATAAAAAAAAACTCTAAATACACAATTCCACATTTATTCATTTTGCACACAAAAACTGTAGATCCAGCTAATTATTTCCACCCATACCTTCAAAATAAAAGAAAATTATTAATTTGAAACCAAAAAAATCATTTTGCGACGGTAACACAATTTCCAACCACAAACATTTATCATTTACAAATTTATATATATATACAATCATCTTTATTGAGATTTTTGTACACCTACTGGATGAAATACAATACATTTTCTTTATTTTATTAATACCAGAATGACAGTTTTTTTTAAACTTTCACAAAATTTATGTTAGAGACACTGCTATAATATTTCGGTAATAGATTTATAACTTTTAGAATCTATAATTATCAGTAATTTAGCGTTTGCCGTTTTTTTTTTTAAATCTCGTTCATTATTTTCTTCTAAAATGCAAAAAAAAACAAAATCTCGAATTAATTTCTCACTTGACATTTTTCGAAGCAAAATTCCTCATTTATTTATTTTACACACGAAAACTGTAGATCCAGCTTTCTAATAATCTTCACCCATACCTTCAATATGAAAGAAAATTATTCATTTGAGACGAAAAAACCATTTATTTTAGAGACACTTCTATAATGTTTCGGTAATACATTGACATTATCCCTTATCCATTATTTTCTTTTCCTCGTTTATTATTTTCTTCTAAAATGCAAAAAAAATCTCGAATTAATTTCTCACTTGACACATTTTGAAGCAAAATTCCTCATTTATTTATTTCACACACGAAAACTGTAGATCCAGCTTTCTGATAATCTTCACCCATACCTTCAATATGAAAGAAAATTATTCATTTGAGACGAAAAAATCATTTATTTTAGAGAAACTTCTATAATGTTTCGCTAATACATTGACATTTTTCCTCATCCATTATTTTCTATTCCTCGTTTATTATTTTCTTCTAAAATGCAAAAAAAAATCTCGAATTAAATTCTCACTTGACACTTTTTGAAGCAAAATTCCTCATTTATTTATTTCACACACGAAAACTGTAGATCCAGTTTTCTACTAATCTTCACCCATAACTTCAATATAAAAAAAAAATTATTCATTTCAATTTCAATTTACTTTATTAACGGAATCTCCATTTCCAAATTACAATTATAATTTGAGACGAAAAAATCATTTACTTTAGAGACACTTCTATAATGTTTCGCAAATACATTGACATTTTTCATAATCCATTATCTTTTCCTCGTTTATTATTTTCTTCTAAAATGCAAAAAAAATCTCGAATTAATTTCTCACTTGACACTTTTTGAAGAAAAATTCCTCATTTATTTATTTCACACACGAAAACTGTAGATCCAGCTTTCTAATAATTTTCACCCATACCTTCAATATAAAAGAAAATTATTTTTTTGAACGAAAAAAATCATTTTATCACTTATTGTAGGGACACTCCTATAATGTTTCGCAATTACAGTGACATCATAAGGCTGATAATTATTAACCATTTGTGAAACTTGAGAAGCTGTTGTTTTATTTACAAATAGTTTCTTTTGGAAGAGCCTCAACCATCGATTATTTAGTAGAATAGCAATCGACTATGACTATGATTTCTTACCAAAAAGACCGATCTTTTTGGTAAGAAGTCATAGTGACTTCTGACTAAAAAGACCAATGGTCGATATGTCATGTCCTTCTTTTAGTCGTGCACATTTTTAGTTTTCCTTAACGGGACTTCATTTCATCCATCCTCAAGTTTTCTCAGCATATACATTTCATTAAGCTCGTATCAAAAATAAAATGTGAAGCCCAAAATGATCATCACGAGTTCTGGAAAACCTAAAATTGTCATTTAGGTTTTTTCCTTTCAGAAATTAAAAAAAAGTCGAGGAATTTTCGAAGGAAGCAGCAAAATTATATATACTTCCATTTCTTTCATACCAAAACACTTGATGATGATTTGTATAATTTTTTTTTCTTTCTTTCTTTGAAATCACTTCGAGATGATTTGTTTTGAATTTCTTTCAAAACGCTTGGAGATAATTTATTTTGATTTTTTTTAAGAGCACTCCAATACATTCAAAACAAATCGTTTTGTATTTCTTTCAAATCATTTGTAGATGATTTGTTTTGAATTTCTTTTGAAGCCCTTGGAGCTAAATTATTTTGTTTCTTTTTTTTACAAATTACTTGAAGAAAATCAAATTACTTGAAAAAATTAAAATAAATCATCAGGAAGCAGCAAAATTATATATACTTCTATTTCTTTCATACCAAAACACTTGATGATGATTTGTATAATTTTTTTCTTTCTTTCTTTGAAATCACTTCGAGATGATTTGTTTTGAATTTCTTTCAAAACGCTTGGAGATAATTTATTTTCATTTTTTTAAGATCACTCCAATACATTCAAAACAAATCGTTTTATATTTCTTTCAAATCAATTGTAGCTGATTAAAGCTCGATTAAAGCCTTTGGAGCTAAATTATTTTGTTTCTTTTTTTTCGAATCACTTGAAGAAAATCAAATTACTTAAAAAAATTTAAAAAAATCATCAGGAAGCAGCAAAATTATATATACTTCTATTTCTTTCATACCAAAACACTTGATGATGATTTGTATAATTTTTTTTTTCTTTCTTTCTTTGAAATCACTTCGAGATGATTTGTTTTGAATTTCTTTCAAAACGCTTGGAGATAATTTATTTTGATTTTTTAAGATCACTCCAATACATTCAAAACAAATCGTTTTGTATTTCTTTCAAATCAATTGTAGATGATTTGTTTCGAATTTCGTTTGAAGCCCTTGGAGCTAAATTATTTTGTTTCTTTTTTTTTCGAATCACTTGAAGAAAATCAAATTACTTAAAAAAATTTAAAAAAATCATCAGGAAGCAGCAAAATTATATATACTTCTATTTCTTTCATACCAAAACACTTGATGATGATTTGTATAATTTTTTTTTTCTTTCTTTCTTTGAAATCACTTCGAGATGATTTGTTTTGAATTTCTTTCAAAACGCTTGGAGATAATTTATTTTGATTTTTTAAGATCATTCCAATACATTCAAAACAAATAGTTTTGTATTTCTTTCAAATCAATTATAGATGATTTGTTTTGAATTTCGTTTAAAGCCCTTGGAGCTAAATTATTTTGTTTCTTTTTTTTACAAATTACTTGAAGAAAATCAAATTACTTGAAAAAAATTAAAATAAATCATCAGGAAGCAGCAAAATTATATATACTTCTATTTCTTTCATACCAAAACACTTGATGATGATTTGTATAATTTTTTTCTTTCTTTCTTTGAAATCACTTCGAGATGATTTGTTTTGAATTTCTTTCAAAACGCTTGGAGATAATTTATTTTGATTTTTGTTAAGATCACTCCAATACATTCAAACCAAATCATTTTATATTTCTTTCAAATCAATTCTAGATGATTTGTTTTGAATTTCGTTTGAAGCCCTTGGAGCTAAATTATTTTGTTTCTTTTTTTTTTCGAATCACTTGAAGAAAATCAAATTACTTAAAAAAATTAAAATAAATCATCAGGAAGCAGCAAAATTATATATACTTCTATTTCTTTCATACCAAAACAATTGATGATGATTTGCATATTTTTTTTCTTTCTTTCTTTGAAATCACTTGGAGATAATTTGTTTTGAATTTTTTTCAAAACGCGTGGAGATAATTTATGTTCATTTTTTTAATATCACTCCAATACATTCAAAACAAATCGTTTTATATTTCGTTCAAATCAGTTGTAGATGATTTGTTTTGGATTTCGTTTAAAGCCTTTGGAACTAAATTATTTTCTTTCTTTTTTTTCGAATCACTTGAAGAAAATCAAATTACTTAAAAAAATTAAAATAAATCATCAGTTTCTGCTTCCTGATGATTTATTTTAATTTTTTTTAATTATATATACTTCTATTTCTTTCATACCAAAACACTTGATGATTTGTATGATTTTATTTTCTTTCTTTCTTTGACATCACTTTGAGATAATTTGTTTTCAATTTCTATTTTATGATTTTACAGAATAGAAATTGAATAATTCGATTTATTTTCTTAAATCACTTGGAATAAATTCAACACAAATCGATTTGATTTTTTTTAATATTTAGAATTGATTTACTTTGTATTTATTTAAAAACACTTAAACATTATTGTTTTCTACAAATCACATGATGGTGATCAAATCGAATAATTTTAACAAATTTTGAATACAATAATGTGAAGTGTTCGTATTTTGATGAAATTCCTTGCTTCATTTATTAGTACCGGATACATATTAAAAAAAACTAAGTACTCGAATGATTTAATAATAATAAATCTTTATTGTCCAACAGGAAACAAGTCCCAATTACAGAACAAATATACAATAATCAAATACAAACATAGCATAGAGAAAATATGAAGATATAAAAATGGTAGTATGATTTGATTTGAAAGGAACAAAAAGTGAATTGCTTTCTTCAAGAATTCCTCAAACTATCTTTTCGTAATGATTTTCTACGCTAATGGTTTTAACTTTGAAAGTTAAAATTGCTTTCTTCAAGAATTCTTCAAACAATATTTTCGTAATAATTTTCTACGCCTTTGAAAGTTAAAGAGTTACAACAATAAACTTTTTTTCTTGGAGGTAATAAAGAACGATCGCAAGATTTTTCGAAACAAATGAAAATAAGTTGTTTCCAGTCACTTTTTCAAAGTAAAAAGTATACATTTATTGTAGTTTCAATAAAAGTGTACTGCCGTCGCATTTTGAATACTCTGTAGAGTAAACAAAGAAGTACTTTTAAAGCAAAAGGTGGCGCTTGCGTCGTCTTTAATTTATTACTTTTAAAGCGTTTCGCAATTTTAGAAAAAAAAAAAAACAACAGGAAATTCGTAATGGTTTTCCTGTCATTCCAATAGAAGAATCATTGGCAAATTCAATTATTATTATTTTTTAAATTAATAAATTACTTTTTGTTTAATTATTGGCTCTAAAGCATTCACACAACTTTTTTTACTATTTCCTCATCCATTATTTTCTTTTCCTCGTTTTATATGTATATATATATATATATATATATATATATATATATATATAAACATCTTTATTTATAAACAGAGTTACAATATTTATCATTTAACATATATTTACAATGATTAAATATATTTTGTATATAAATTGGCTATCGACCAAAGGTCTTTCCGCCTGCTCGTTCTTTATTTTCTTCTAAAATGCAAAAACAAATAAATTCTCAAAATGATTGTTTTTTTAATCACTTGGAGAAATTAAAAAAAAAATAATCGTTTCAGATAATTTATTTATTTTCTTCTAAAATGCAAAAACAAACAAATTCTCAAAATGATTGTTTTTTTAATCACTTGGAGAAATTAAAAAAATAATCGTTTGAGATAATTTATTTATTTTCTTTTAAAATGCAAAAACAAACAAATTCTCAAAATGATGGTTTTTTTTAATCACTTGGAGAAATTAAAAAAAATAATCGTTTCAGATAATTTATTTATTTTCTTTTAAAAAGCAAAAACAAACAAATTCTCAAAATGATTGTTTTTTAATCACTTAAAGAAATTAAAAAAAAAATAGTCGTTTCAGATAATTTATTTATATTCTTCTAAAATCCAAAAACAAACAAATTCTCAAAATGATTGTTTTTTTTTAATCACTTAAAGAAATTTAAAAAAATAATAATCGTTTCAGATATTTATTCATCATTTCCGTATTTTACGATTTTCACTATTTCGCGGAAGATTTCCTGGACTCTTTTGAATTTCGATAAAATCACTTGGAGATGATTTATTTCGAATAAAAATAGCTGCGTGAAAAAAAAGGCATTCCCTCATAACTTCAACAAACTTGAATCCTCGGTAATATTTCTTCTCCATTCAAACCTCCAATAATTTCCCCCCTCTCTTTCCCATTTTTTTTCTTCTCCATATTTTTCATCTTCTTCTTCTTATTCCGAGCGCCGCAAGTTTCGTTTTTTGATTCATGACCCTTGTGATGTGGGCGTGAGGACATTTAACGAAATGAAATGTCGGCGCCTTTGATCTCGCTAATGGCCGTTTTCATCGGTGATACCCTGATCCACCTGATCCCACACCGACACGCAACCATAAACTCGCACGTACAGAAATGTGCCTTACCTGGATTTGAAAAAATGTTACACAAATGACAGCTCGTTTTCGAAAATAATGAAACGGTCGCTAATTGCTCGAGGGAGGGAAATTATGGGAATTTTTGGGATGATTAACAATGTTATGGTTTAAGAAGAGAGGAAATCTGTCTTGTATATTTTCTATTGTGGAGGCTTCTACTTCGTTATACACAATAAAATAAAAAAAATAATTGTTGAGGCTTCTACTTTGTTATACATTCGAGTTATTCAAACAAAGTAAAAAAGTAATTAATTGAATCGGCTGTTAATTGTTGAAAGTTCATATTCGCCTTTAAATTGAATAAAACAACTGTTTGACTTTCAAAATATTATATTGAAACGCTACACGTGTTTCGCCACACTGTGGCTTCTTCACTATTTCTTCACAGTGTGGCGAAACACGTGTAGCGTTTCAATATAATATTTTGAAAGTTAAACAGTTGTTTTATTCAATTTAAAAGTGAAAGTAAAAAAGTGTTTCATTTATTAAAATTGAAAATAAAAAATCCTTAATTCACTTTAAAGTCAAAAATTCTATCCTTCAACCTAAGTTATTCAGTTCGTTATACATGTTTGAATATGATAATGAAAACACTTCTAAAGTTTGTTTTGTATAACACTTTATTTTTATAAATTCATATTTGATAATGGCAAGCTTAATTTGCCGAAAGTGCAGTCACAAGTAGAAATAAAGTCTTTATGAATTGTTGAAATTCTTCTTGAACTCAGCAATGACATCTAATGGTAATCAATGCCAATAATTTGAGGTGAAATATTTTTAGTGTTTTATTTTAATCAAGTTTTTAGTCAAGCTTCTGACTTTTATGTGGGAACAGTTTGGTAAAATTTAGACCTAAGGATTGGTATTATCGTGGTGATTGGGCATCTCTAAGACTTACCGTTATAATTACTTCTGACAGTTTTTGTGCGCATAGTTTGGTAAAATTCGTACCTACGGATTGGTTTTACCGTGGTGATTGCTTCTAACATTTTTTATGGAAATAGTTTGGTAAAATTCGTACCTACGGATTGGTCTTACCGTGGTGATTGCTTCTAACAATTTTTATGGAAATAGTTTGGTAACATTTAGACCTAAGAATTTGTCTTATCGTGGTAAAGGACTTTTTGGTGGTGATTGCTTCTGATATTATTTTTTGTGCGAATGATTTGGTAAAGACCGACCTACCCAAGCGTTTCAATTCATCGAATATAATGATACATTTCCATCAAGAGTTTCATATTATTTTTATTGATGTTCGCAGTGGTTTCAAATAGTGTAGCAATAGTATTTTTGATTTATTTGGAACAACTTCAGTCACTAAAAGAGTATTCAAAGCTTGATAATTATATTTACAATTGTTTTTTTGTAATTTCAGGACAAGGCCGAGTCAACCAACTCGGCGGAGTCTTCATCAACGGCCGCCCTCTGCCCAACCACATCCGTTACAAGATCGTGGAAATGGCCGGAGCCGGCATCCGGCCGTGCGTGATCTCCCGCCAGCTGAGGGTATCCCACGGGTGCGTCTCGAAGATCCTGAACAGGTATCAGGAGACCGGCTCGATCCGCCCGGGAGTGATCGGCGGATCGAAACCGCGCGTGGCCACCGCTGAAGTGGAGAAGAGGGTCGAGCAGCTCAAGCAGCAGCAGCCCGGCATCTTCTCCTGGGAGATCAGAGACAAGCTGATCAAGGTAGGGGTAATGGTTTTGTTTGGTGGTAGTGGTGTTTTGGTTCACGGTGGGTTTTGTTTCGCAGGAGAAGATCTGCGATAAGAACACGGCGCCTTCGGTTAGTTCGATCAGCAGGCTTTTGAGGGGGGGTTGCAAGGAGGATAGGAAGAATCATTCGATTGATGGGATTCTTGGTAAGTTTATTTTATTTTCGTAATTATATTTTATATATTTTTTATTTTATATTTTGGTATTAATTATAATATAGACTTGCGTCTGCATATTGAAATTAATCCGTAATTCGAAATAAATAATAATAAAAAATAATAAAATAAATAAAAAATAATCTGATAGGCATGCAGCATTTTCTATACTATTTCCAAAAAGTATCCGGTTAGAAGGACCATTTATGAGGGCAATGAAAACTGCATGGATGATCTCATAAACTCACTTTCAGTTCAACTTTGTGTGAAACAAATAATAATAATAAAAATTCACCAGAATTCTTAAAATTATAAGATCCGTTTGTTACGTATACTAATGGAATACTTTTTACACTTTCTTCAAAAAAGATCCGGTTCGAGGGACCATTTATAAGGGCAATGAAAACTGTATGGATGATCTCATAAACTCACTTTCAGTTCAACTTTGTGCGAAACAAATAATAATAATAAAAATTCACCGAAATTCTTCAAATTATAAGATCCGTTTGTTACGTACACTAATGCAGCACTTTTTACACTTTTTTTCAAAAAAGATCCGGTTCGAGGGACCATTTATAAGGGCAATGAAAACTGTATGGATGATCTCATAAACTCACTTTCAATTCAACTTTGTGCGAAACAAGTAATAATAATAAAAATTCACCGAAATTCTTAAAGTTTTAAGATCCATTTGTTACGTATACTAATGCATAACTTTTTACACTTTTTTCAAAAAAGATCCGGTTCTAGGGACCATTTATGGGGGCAATGAAAACTGTATGGATGATCTCATAAACTCACTTTCAGTTCAACTTTGTGCGAAACAAGTAATAATAAAAATTCACCGAAATTCTTCAAATTATAAGATCCGTTTGTTACGTACACTAATGCAGCACTTTTTACACTTTCTTCAAAAAAGATCCGGTTCGAGGGACCATTTATAAGGGCAATTAAAACTGTATGGATTATCTTTTAAATTCATTTTCAATTCAACTTTGTACGAAACAAATAATAATAATAATAAAAAATCATCGAAATTCTTAAAATTATAAGATCCGTTTGTTACGTACACTAATGCAGCGGTTCTAGAGACCATTTATAAGGGCAATGAAAACTATATGTATGATAAACTCACTTTCAGTTCAACTTTGTGCGAAACAAATAATAATAATAAAAATTCGCCGAAATTCTTAAAATTGTAAGATCCGTTTGTTACGTTCACTAATGCAGCACTTTTTACACTTTCTTCAAAAAAGATCCGGTTCTAGGGACCATTTATGGGGGCAATGAAAATTGTATGGATGATCTCATAAACTCACTTTCAGTTCAACTTTGTGTGAAATAAATAATAATAAAAATTCATCGAAATTCTTGAAATTATAAGATTTTTACATTTTTTTAAAAGAAGATCCGGTTCGATGGACCACAAACCTCATAAACTTACCGTCAGTGAAAATTAGTACGGAATAAATATTAAGTAATAACTGCATCGAAATTCTTAAATTCATTGGATTCTCTCTCAATATATATATATATATATATATCTATATATATATATCTATATATATATATCTATATATATATATATATATATATATATATGTATATATATATATATAATATAAAATCCCCATCTACAATAATGGTGGTGTAGGGGTTCTCCATTCATGTAAAAGCGTTTAAAACAAATCAACGAAATCATGTCATTGTTGCAATAAAAAAAAATCCCCCAACATTTTATTAATTCATTAAACTAATTCGAGCATCTATAATTTCCCGAATCTATTAATCAATTTTATTTAAACGCCGGACCGGCGTCCATTAATTACCCACGCCCCGGTATGTAATTAAACAATTAAACCTGTGTCCGGCTATTCAAATGCGCTACCGTCGGACCGGGCGGGGTAGTCACAAATCGGCATTTTTTTTTTCAAGTTTATTTTCAATTCGTGTTTTCAATTAATTGCCCCCCTGATGAATCGAAGCAACAACTTAGTCCTGGACGGGCGAGGCGAGCGTTGCAGAAAATCGAGAACAGAACCACCGGCCATCCGATGGACGGACGGCGTATGAGCTAAAACGTGTAATTTCCGACGCGCGGTCACTTTTATTTCGGCCCATAAATCGTACCTCCGCCGGCTGAATATTGATGAGCTGTATGGGACTTTTGAACTCTGCGAAATAATAATAATAATAACTAAAAAAAAATAATAATAAGAGGAAGGGATTAAAAATATGATGAGAAAAAAAGGGAAGTTCTGAAATTGATTTTGTGTTTTATATTATAAAAATTGCCGGATTATTGGTATTCTACTCCTATGAAGTCATTTTGAAATATTTGGATTATTGACGAAAGTTCGCTTTTTTTCCATACATACCCTTTACGATATTTTCAAATTTCGGTAAAAAATAAATTCTCTTCGAAAAAATTACTAAAGTCTCCCGAAATAAGGCCATACCCTTATTTCGGGAGACTTTAGTGATCAACCATTTCGGGTCACTTGAATCGGATTGTTAATTAACATAGGGGCTTATGGGAACAGTTAAAGTGAAGCCCACCAATTGGCCGTTTTCGACGCTTCTACGGTTCAACCGAAATTACAGACTTTACGGAAAAGATAGAAAAGCGTATTTTTTACCATTTAATTCTCATAGAATGCAGCTATATTTTCACCAAATCCCATTTTTCTAGATCACCCATAGCTAACAGAAAAAAATTACAAATATGATCAAAATTTTTAGGCCGGTTTGCGAAGGCTCACTTTGTAAGCGAATTAGCCGAAAACTAATTCCTCGACGAAACTCAAATTCTCACAGATTATTCCCGCATTCTTTAGCTACATTTTGGTATAATATGAAGATATTTTGAAAAATTTGGATTTTCGAAGAAATTTCCATTTTTTCCATACATACCCCTTGCGATATTTTAAAATTTCGGTAAAAAAATAAATTCTCTTGAAAAAAATTACTAAAGTCTCCCGAAATAAGGCCATTTTCAACCATTTCGGGTCACTTGATTCGGACTGTGATATTAGCATAATGAACGGTTAAAGGGAAACCCGACAAATTGGCCGTTTTCGACACTTCCATGGTTCAACCGAAATTACAGACTTTACAGAAAAGATAGAAAAGCGTATTTTTTACCATTTAATTCTCATATAATGCAGCTATATTTTCACCAAAGATCATTTTTCTAAATCACCCATAGCTAACAGAAAAAAATTACGAATATGATCAAAATTTTTAGGTCGATTTGCGAAGGCTCACTTTGCAAGCGGTTCAACCGAAAACTAATTCCTCCACGGGGCTCAAATTCTCACAGATTATTCCTTCATTATTTAGCTATATTTTGTTATAATATGAAGACATTTTGAGATTTTTGGATTTTCGACGAAAATTCACTTTTTTTCCATAACGATATTTTCAAATTTCGACAAAAAAAATAAATTCTTTTTCGTATGTGAGAACCAAAATTCATTAATTCATTAATTAATAGTTTTAATATTTATGGTAGTTCATATTGTATGATATAAATATGAATAAATTATTAAATTAAATTTAAAATTTTAAATTCTCTTGAAAATGGGCTAATAACCCGAAACTAGTCGAGAATTTAAAGTTATTCATTCTAATCTGTGTTTTATTGGTTAATTTTTAATAATTTATTCATTTTTATTTCTTATAATTCATTAATTATTTTCGAATTAGAAGAAGAAACAACAATAATAATATTCTTTAAACAAGAATATTATTATTATTATTACTTTTAAATAAAGATTGTTTCTTCTGTATATTTTCGAGTTTACGTGAAGTGATTGATCACAAAATAGAAAGACTGTTATTCCTTACTTGGTTCGCAACAAAAAAAATCTAATATGAACTGTTGTAAAAACACATTTTTTTATATCGGGTGGGCAATTTTATAGATTGAAACAATAATTTAGTAAAAAAATGTATTTGTCTTATTCGGGGCTGTTTCGTAAGTGAAATATTTTTATAAAAAGTGAAGTAATAATTTTGTGATTATTTCTTCTTCTAATTCGAAAATAATTAATGAATTAATTGAAGAAAGGAATAATTAATGAATTAATTATTTTCCTTCAAATGTTCTGAAAATTAGAGATATAATTTTACATTTTTTGTTTTGTTTGTTCTATAATTTTATTGTATATTTTGTTGCATTTAAATGCGTAATTAATCTGTGCACCTTTGTGTAAAAAGGGATTTATTCCAATGTGTGTAACTAATTATATTGTAATATTTGTATCTATCCTTTCGTATTATGTAAAGAACAACGGCTCAGGTTCCTTATAAATTTCACTTTTAATATTCCCCGATTTTTTTTTTTCTTTTTTATCAATCCCAATTCGATTTCTTGACTTGAGAAGTGAAAAATTAAGTTAATGATGAAAATACATTAAACATTATACTGTAACTCCACGGCGCATTCAAATTCAAAACGGCTGCAATTTTCTAAAAATTCCACGATTTAATGTAATTTCTTTGGGAGTCGGCCGTCGTCGCAGTGGAAACAAGAAGGGCATGAGTCGCAGAAACGCACTCGCGGGCCTTAATGGGTCATTGTTTTGTCAAGCAAATTGTGCAGCTGAGACTGGTCACAAGAGGAAATTGCCCAACGCGAAACAAAAACAAAAAGAAATAACAAAAAAATAGCCGCGTGTGTAATATGGCGAACTCGGACTTGAAGTCACCGAGGTCGTGAGCTCGGGTTAACCACACAGCAAGAGAAATATTTAAAAAAAAAGAAAATCAATTATTCACAAAATTTATAATAATCAGTGCTATTTAGTACGAAAAAATATATATATACATAATCTTAATTGATAAATGTAAATCATCTACATATAACAGAAACGTGTACATATCAGTCCGCTTTGGTGATTAATATGCATTTAATTTAATATAATATATTATTTTTCTTCTATTTATTTGTATACTATTAACATTATTATATTGACGAGTGTAAACATTATTTATATTGTATGAGCACTAAAATTTTTAAATTTCTAAAATTACAATACAAGTGTTTTAAAAGTGGTCTTTCCTCCTGAATTTTGTATTTTCGTCCTTGTTAAAAAAAATCGCTTGGAGTGTGAGGATAAAGAATAAGGTGTACCTTTAATTTAATATTTCACGTACGGAACAGCCCCGAATAAGACAAATACATTTTTTTACTAAATTATTGTTTCAATCTATAAAATTTCCCACCCAATATAAAAAAATGTGTTTTTACAACAGTTCATTTTAGATTTTTTTTGTTGCGAAATTATATTTGTAATTTCAAATTTTAGGCACAATCATACAATTCATACAATAAATCCTGGAATCAAACTGGGGAAATCTCTCATAATTTCCGATTGCTTACATATGCTATTATATTTTTCGTATCACAACAAAATATTTTGTTGCAATACACAGTGTTAATATTCTTAAAAAAAAACAAGAATCAATCGGTGTTTAATAAATATGTAACAGTGCGCCTTCAATAATGAAAATGACCTATCATTATCTCGCCTCAATGGATTCTGTTTCGTCATCGTGCGATCATTCTTCTTGTGCGGTCCGCGACAAAAGGAAATTAAAAAAACATATCGGAAGAAAAAGGTGATTGAAAAAAAAAATATGAAAAGAGAGAGAACACAGAGGAATCGAGTTAGAATTTAATTGATTGGTTTCACGAGTTGTTTTAGATGGATTTATCGAGTGTGGGAAATTTAGTACTGTTTTCTCTTTTTTTTATTGTTGAAGTTTAATTTTAATTCTTCAAGTTAATCTCCCATAAAACAATTATTGAGGTGTTTCGGAACTCATTAGAGTAATGTGTTCTAAGTGACGGCGATTTATTAGATATTAATTCAGGATGATTTAATTGAAATTAAAACACTTGGTTTGTTTCACTTATTTATAATTTATATTTTTTTTTTAATTCAGGATGATTTAATTGAAATTAAAACACTTGGTTTGTTTCACTTATTTATAATTTATAATTTTTTTAATTCAGGATGATTTAATTGAAATTAAAACACTTGGTCTGTTTCACTTATTTATAATTTATAAGTGAAACAAACCAAGTGTTTTAATTTCAATTAAATCATCCTGAATTAATTCAAAAATGTTTCACCACGGGTTAAGTGAGAAATTAATTAAACATATTAGATATTAAATTTTAATAAATATTTATAATTCCGTTTGCATTTCTTCATAAACAACTAAAACATTAACTTGAATAAAAAAACATTTAGAATCCTTTCTTCACTATTTTTATTTTTCACCAGATGTACATTTCGGACACAAAGTGACCATTATCATTGATACCAAATTTTGTATCAACCATTGATAATGGTCATTTTGTGTCCGAAATGTACATCTGGTGAAAAATAAAATAGTGAAGAAAGGATTCTAAATGTTTTTTATTTAAGTTATTATCATCTTCACGTAACTCACTCAATCCAAAAAAACTAAAACATTTTAATAATGTTTTTAATTGTTTTGAACAACCATCATCAACCATTTGGATAACTGGTGCTAACCATAATGTTCAATTTCATTCCTGTATAATTCGATTCCACGATAATAACTTCTTTTTTTAATATTTTTTTTAACGTGGGCCAGTTGGCTGTTCTGCTGAAATGCCCCATTCTAAAATTAATGCTCGGAACGTCATTGTTTCGTTATAACTGGCGCGAGTAATGAATCCGGCAGCCCTTTAATGCCGTCGCCGGTGTTCTCTCTTCTCTTTCGTAACGAGAAAGTAAATCGAGTGTTGGATTGAAATGATTTAAGTCTAATCGGCGCTGGCCTTTGTCGGAACGAAACAGGAACTCACTCAGGCAAATTAATTATGTTGTAACAAAATAACGCCATTGTTTAAATCATCTAAATTATATGAAATGTGTTGATAAATCAACACAATGACTGTGCGAATGTTATATGGATATAACTTAATCCTAAAAATATTTAGATTAGAATAGATAGTTGTTTCAATGGGTATTTATTCTTTTTAAAGTACTTACGTACTAAATATATGAAAAGGTGTATGAAGATTAATCACTTCAATAATACCAACAATGGCTCATTATATAAATCAATGTCAGGCGGGATATTTGCCCGAGAAGTAGTTGTTTTAATGTGGATTTGTCTAAAGGACTTGCGTAAATAAAGTCAAAATGTCCCAAAGTTAATGTGGAAATAATTTATTAATAATTATCAAATCATTTTTATATTTATGATTTTTTTGTACACAATTGTAAGGAACAAATTTTTTATTGGTTAAGAATTTCCTACAAAAACTTCAAAATGAAATCTAGAATACCTATGGAAAATTTCAAAATTTTTCGTTCATTAATAAAAAAGTTATTAAAATGAAGGCGGTAGAGTTCTCTTAATTCAATAAAATTTCTATTTTCAATCTCAATTTTAAATTAATTTTTATTTATTTGTTTCAGGTCCCACATCATCCTGCGACGACGAAAGCGACACGGAATCCGAGCCGGGAATTCCCCTGAAGCGAAAACAGCGACGCTCCAGAACCACATTCACCGGCGAACAACTGGACACCCTGGAACGAGCTTTCACGCGTACCCAATACCCCGACGTGTACACCCGCGAGGAACTCGCCCAGAAGACAAAGCTCACCGAAGCCAGAGTCCAAGTATGGTTCTCGAACAGGCGCGCGAGGATGCGCAAGCAAATGAACTCGCAGCAGCTGAACGCATTCAACACCATGTCCTTGCAAAGCTTCCCGATGCAGCAGCACTACCCGGAAACCGGATTCAACCAGGCGTGGAGTTCCACCGCCGCCGCGCAGCAGTCCTACCCCGCGCCGATCGTGCCGGCTCCGTCGTCCTCCGCGTCGGCTTCTCCGCCGCAGGCCGCTCAAAGTCCGCTTTATTCCGGGTACAACGCAATTCCGGAGCAGAATCAAGTGAACCAGTTTGGCTATAATATGGCACCGCAGGTTTCCCCGAATCAGGGCAATTCGTTGTCGCCGCCGCAGTCTGCTGTTTGGACGCATCACGCGCAGAAGAATAAGATGGGAGACAGTATCGGAACATGGCATGAGAATTATAGGTGAGTTAAAATTTAAATGTTAAGAAAGACAATTTAAAAAAAATAAACATGTAAAAAACGAATCTGTTAAAAGTACCTCAGTACTTGAGTCCTGTCAGAATTTGCCAAGATATACGTCTATATGAAGAGTGGGTCTAGCTATTGGAAGGAAGGTACCACAATGGGCTTAAAGTTTGGCTTCCAAAATCCTTAATCCTTACATCTGTCGGAATTTGCTAAGACATACGTCTACATGTAAAGCTAAGGCCATATATCTCATAGAAGAAGAATCATAAATATTTTTTTCTTAGTCATAAATCTTTCAATACACTCGCATTAAAAAAAACAGCAGATTCATGAAACTTGATTTCTGTTATAATTTGCTAAGACATACGTCTATATGTAAAAATAAGTCCATACATCTCGTAGAAAAAGCAGCATCTATATTTTTGCTAAGACATACGGCTTTGAATTCATCTGCATTAAAAAAAAAAACAGCGGATTCACGAAATTTGATGTCTGTGAGAATTTGCTAAGACATACGTCTATATATAAAAATAAGTCCTTACATCTCGTAGAAGAAGCAGATATATCTATATTTATAAATCTTAATTTCTGGCAGAAATTGCTAAGACTTATATCTCAATGCACCCGTATTAATACAAGCAGCGAATTTACGAAATTTTATGTCTGTGAGAATTTGCTAAGACATACGTCTATATGTAAAACTAAGGCCATACATCTTGTAGAAAAAAACAGCATCTATATTTTTGCTAAGACATACGGCTTTGAATTCATCCGCATTAAAAAAAAACAGCGGATTCACGAAATTTGATGTCTGTGAGAATTTGCTAAGACGTACGTCTATATGTAAAATTAAGGCCTTACATCTCGTAGAAGAAGCAGATGTATCTATATTCATAAATCTTGATTTCTGTCAGAATTTGCTAAGACATATATCTTTCAATGCAGCCGTATTAATACAAGCAGCGAATTCACGGAATTTTATCTCTGTGAGAATTTGCTAAGACATACGTCTATATGTAAAGCTACGGCTATATATTTCATAGAAGAAGTAGCATCTATATTTTTGCTAAGACATACGTCTTTGAGTGCACCCCTATTAAAAAAAAGAACAGTGGATTCACAAAACTTGATGTCTGTGAGAATTTGCTAAGACGTACGTCTATATGTATATCTCGTAGAAGAAGCTGATGTATCTATATTAATAAAACTTGTTTTCTGTCAGAATTTGCTTGAAATATATCTTTCAATGCATCCGTATTACTACAAGCAGCGAATTCATGAAATTTGATCTCTGTGAGAATTTGCTAAGACATACGTCTATATGTAAACCTAAGGCCATATATCTCATAGAAGAAGCAACATCTATATTTTTACTAAGACATACGTCTTTAAATACACCCGCATTAAATAAAAAACAGCGGATTCACGAAATTTGATGTTTGTGAGAATTTACTAAGACATACGTCTATATGAAAAACTAAGACCTTACATCTCGTACAATTTGCTAAGACGTACGTCTATATGTAAAATTAAGGCCTTACATCTCGTAGAAGAAGCAGATGTTTCTATATGCATAAAACTTGATTTCTGTCAGAATTTGCTTGACATATATCTTTAAATGCATCCGTATTAATACAAGCAGTGAATTCACGAAATTTGATATCTGTGAGAACTTGCTAAGACATACGTCTATATGTAAACCTAAGGCCATATATTTAATAGAAGAAGCAGCATCTGTACTTTTGCTAAGACATACGTCTTTGAATACACCCGTATTAAAAAAAACAGCGGATTCACTAAACATGATGGCTGTGAGAATTTGCTAAGACGTACGTCTATATGTAAAACTAAGGCCATATATTTCCTAGAAGCACCAGATATATCTATATTTATAAATCTTAATTTCTGTCGAAATTTGCTAAGATATACATCTTTGAGTTCACAGGAATAAAGAAAAGCAGTGGATTCACGAAATTTTATGCCTCTCAGAATTTACTAAGACATACGTCTGTGTAAAATTAATACATCACATAGAATATTCATAAAATCTGATTTCTACCAGAATTTATTAAGACGTATGTCTATATAATATGAACCTGCTTTCAAAACAACAACGGATTCACGGAAATTGATTTCCGTTAGAATTTGCTAAGATCTACATCTGTATGTAAAACTAAGACCATACATCTCTTAGAAGAAGATACGTCTGTATCATAGATATTATAAGAAAGGATTTTGCTAAGACATACGTCTATATCTCTTAGAAGAAGAAGATACGTCTGTATCATAGATATCATAAGAAAGGATTTTGCTAAGACATACGTCTATATATGTGTGATAAAGATTATAAGTAAGTAATTCTCTCAGAGCAAAATCCGATAGATTTCACGTTTCGTGAATCCGTTATTTCCTTGGTTCTTAATTAACTTCAACTTGCATTGCAAGAAATTTGACATTGACATCCATACTTTTCCCAGAATATTATTGGGATCACAAAATCCGAGACGTACATCAATAAAAAATCTGATGGAGTTTCGCGAATTCGTCATTTTCTTAGCTTTTACTTAACTTCAACTAATTGAGAGAAATTTGATAGATTCAACAACGAACGGATATCGTTTTTTATTGAATTAATTTAACATCTATCAAATTTAAATACTTATATTTAATACTTATTTTTTTATTATTATTATTTTTAATCTTATATAGGCTAGCAGTATGTATATTTATTTAACTTTCTCACTTATGTATGTATCTAATATTCTTGTAATGTATAAATTATAAAATGGAGTATTCCGTAAATAAAGAATTATTATTATTATTATTTCTCTAAATTAGTTGAAGTTAAGTAAGAAAATAAGGAGTTCACGAAAACTCCATCAGATTTTGCTACGACAGAAGTTCATTGAATATATATATATATATACTTTGTACACTTTTCTTCACTTATATATAATCTATGATTGTATTTATATATATATTATAATAATATAATAATATATATATATATATATATATAAGTGAAGAAATGTGTACAAAGTATATATATATATATATTCAATGAACTTCTGTCGTAGCAAAATCTGATGAAATCAAATGACCCTTTCTATCCATATGAGTGTTGGGTTAGATTATAATATACTAATATAATATAAACGTATGTCTTAGTAAAATATGTTCTTATAATATCTGTGATATAGACGTATCTATCAAGCCTCAGGTTTTGCGATTCCAACTACACTGTTCAACAGTTGAACTGTATCCTTACACAAACATATAAGTCATACGTTTTTCAATACATAAACATGACATAAAGTGGTATGATCAACACCTTTTGATAATACGATAGTTATTCGTTAACCATTCTGAAATGCAGTCCTGAGTATCTAGGAATTCATGCAAAAAAAAAACGCCTAAGAAGGGTTGTTTACTTTTACTGCATTGTAAGTGTACCAGTTGAGCAATCCACAATAGATCTGCAATGGTCGCGGTGGTACAGGCCAAGAGGCCACCCAAACTTTATCTTTTATCTAACCAGTTGAGCAACGTATACACACAAGGAAGATGTGCATTTATTTTATAACACTAATTACTGTTATCTAAAGTATTTCAATATTAAGATAAAGAAAACTTAATAACTTTTGTTTATACCACTTAAGGATTTATTTCACTGTGACTAGTTTCGACTACACGGTAATCATTCTCAAACATATTATGAGCATTATTTATATAAATGAACATTTCATATAATGGTTGTTTGAGACTTATCTTTAAATTGAAGCCCAAACTGTTTGTGTAATTCCTTTTGTTGATTTCCAACAGATGATAAAAGTAAGCTTTAATAACCCAAAAATTGCTTAATCCATTTCATCAGAAAATATTACGGCGGTGATTTTCACGCCAAAACCATTTTCAAGATCAGAACCACGGCACATCGACTAATTTACACACGCATGCACACTTAAATATACACCGCACAGTAGCCCTGCATTAACTCTTAAGTAACTACAAGGCGGCTTAACCTCAACTTGCCCACCGTGTAATTTCGCAAAGCACGATTTCGAAACAGCATCAATGACATGAGTCTTTCTCTCGCGCACACACACACACACTCTCACATGTCCGGTCTGTGTAGTGTAATTAATGCCTACAAGAGAAATAACGCAGCGGCCGTACGTGCAATTAATCCCCGTTCGGAAGGATGGCGGGTAATGAATGGCCGCGGTTATTGATTAAGGCGTTTAAATCGCGAGTCGATGTCTATTAATTATTGGTAATTTCTATTTGTGCGTGGACTACTGTTGGTCGCGGAAACTCATGGGTGTTCTCCGTTTTTCTGTTGCAGTCTTTTCGCCCCCGGTGGACACTACGGAGCCCATTCGCCCACCGAAGCCAAGTCTGGATATCCGTATTTCGGTTCGATGGAGATGTGCACCAGCCGCGTCCACTGATTTCGATACAAGCCCGCAGCAACGTTTCGTGTCTTCATTTGTATTAATAAATTATTTAGTTTTTTAAGATTTTATGTGTAATATTTATGAAAATTGTATAAATAGTTATTGAAATTCATATATTTAATTATATACTTTAAAATCGTATTTTATTTACATTCTAACCCACTTTTCATAAAATATACATATCGAATGAAGGAAGCAACAAATAATATAAAATAAATTTCACTGAATGGTTTTTTGAGTTTAAGTGAAGTGTTTAATCACAAATTGAAAGACTGTTATTCCTTACTTCACAATTTATTTTTATGTTAGATGTACATTTCGAGACACAAAGTGCTCATTATCAATAACAACTAGTTGTTATTGTTAAATTGTGAAGTAAGGAATAACAGTCTTTCAATTTGTAAAATAAGTTTGTTTATTAATTATTTTCAAATCATTTTTATTTAATATATTTAAATAACTGTGACCAAGTGAATGAATAATACTCTTTTCTATTCCATTCATATGGTTTGGATATCTAAATTTAAATCAATAATTTACTAAAATAACGGGATGTCGAAATCTATATTTACTCAATGATTTGCCACTTATAACTGGATCGAAAAATAAAAAAAAACGAAGACGCAGTTTTTGTCGATGTTTGCTTTCAAATCATAAATATCATCGAAATTGGAATATACATTTTTTTTTCTCAAAAAATCAACTGGATCGACAAAATAAAATAAAAAAAACGAAGACGCATTTTTTTCGATGTTTGTTTTCAAATCATAAATATCATCGATATTGATTTTCGTTTTGGAATATCCATTTTTTAAGATTCTTAAAAAAAAATGGACATCTCAAAAAATCCGATGTAGTGGATTTTTTGAGATGTCCATTTTTAGCATTGATGAAAAATCATTAAGGTAAGTGTAGTGAAATTGTGAAGAATATACAAGATGGAATTTCATCATTTTATCATCATAAATAAATGGAAGACGCCGGAAGCGCCATATTTTTGCCTAATTTCATGTGGAAATTATCATTTAATTACATTTTATCAGCATTTGCATTTTTTTAAGTTATTTTTGCCTAATTTCATGTGGCAAATGTCATTTAATTAAATTTTATCAGCATTTGCATTTTTTAAAGTTATGTCAAACCTCGACACCCAATACGAGTAAAAAAGTATAAGATTAAGAAAGAAAGAAAGTTATGTCTCCGTTAGACAAGTTTTTCCCAGAGAGGAACTGTCAGTTAAATTTCTGCTGTGTTCCAGCAAGGGAAACCAACTCCACTTAACTTAAGTTTATAAGTAATATAATATAAGAAGTAGCACGGGACTCAAAGGTGGGCGTGACAATATAGAACTTGCTTATGTCTTTCTTTTCCATTTATTAGCTTTTTGAAACTAGAATAGATAAAGTGTAGATTGTCTCTCGTATACATCATAGCATTTATAAAACAGTGTTTCCTTTTAAATTGAATAAAACAACTGTTTAACTTTCAAAATATTATATTGAAAGGCTACACGTGTTTCGCCACAGCATCAGCCACACTGTTGCTTCTTCAGGCGAAGAAATAGTGAGGTTTCACCATTTCTTCGCTTGAAGAAACCACAGTGTGGCGAAACACGTGTAGCGTTTCAATATAATATTTTGAAAGTTAAACAGTTGTTTTATTCAATTTAAAAGTGAATATGAACTTTCAACAATTAACAGCCGATTCAATTAAACAGTGTTTCTTTGTATTGCCTTGGGTTTCGTATGATGTGTTTTTTTTTTCTTCTTCTAAATTTTTTGCATTTTTTGTCAAAGGAAGGAAGCTTTCGATATAAGACTTCTGTATGTCTTTGCTTTTTATATATTGTAAGAAGGCTTCAAATACATCGAATATTACATATGAGGTATTTTCTGTTTCTCCACTTAATTAAATGTGAGTTTCGTGAAGGTTTGAAAGATATATGAAAGCATTTTGTACACTTTTCTTCACTTATTATTCTGTTTCTCCATTTCATATTTTGCAAATGAGTTCTCCAAATTAAAGCTCTATATTGTACTGAATATATCTAATATTAATATAGAAAAACATTTGTAAAAACTTTTCTACTATGTAGACTACAATTTTCATTGCACATGTTTTTATTAGCAAAAATATAATTTGAAATTTGCTATAAATTTGATGAATTTTCATTGTTTTTCACACAAACTAAACATTAAAATAATTTATAATTCATCTGATGACATTCCTGCTTATTTTAAGATTACTTTAATGTATATTACAATATTGTTCATTGATCACAACAGCAATCTAACTCGAATTAGTGATTGCCCATATTTATATAGCTATCTCTTTCGTCTAAATCGCACCCTTAGCCACGCTTGATTTATAAGATCCAGTTTTTTTCAGGTTATGTTATTTCTCAAAGACGATCCCATATTTCATATCTATCAGTCTTGAAAATCATAAATCGAAAATATCTTCAAACTGAATCTATCAAAGAAAATTATTTTACTAGCAGCGACAATAAGACTAATAGAAGAAGGATTTATTCACTTGTTCACAGTTTTTTTATTTAATTTATTGACAACAAGACTGTTTTCACTGTATCCCTAACAATTACTTAATTCTTCATATCTTTCCAGAAATGAAGGTAATCAGTCAATTAATAACGATTTAGGAATTCCTCCGAAACCTACGAATATCAAATATGTGTGTGCACACATTTAGAACAATTTGGGAGAACGATTTAGGAATTCCTCCGAAACCTGTGAATTTCAAACATGTGCACACATTTAGATCAATTTAGGAATACTTCCGCAATCTGTCAGTCGTCACAGGTTTCGAAAGTATTCCCAAATTGTAATAAAAAAAATGGTGACAATCATTAAATCCAACTTTATTCTTAGCGTATTTTGGATTCTCCTCAAAAATTCCATGATGGATTATTGTGGAAAATCAAAAATACGCTAAGAATAAAGTTGCATTTAACGATTTTTGATTGACCAAATTCTTTTAGATCATTCCACTTTTATAATAATAAAAAAAATGGTGATGATCATTAAGGAATACTTCCGAAATCTGTGAAGAAAGTCGTCACAGGTTTCGAAATTATTCCTAAATTGTTGTAAATGTGTGCACATATTTGAAATTCACAGGTTTCGGAGGAATTCCTAAATCGTTCTCCCAAATTGTTCTAAATGTGTGCACACTCATATTTGATATTCATAGGTTTCGGGGGTATTCCTAAATCGTTCTCAAATAACCAAGTGCGTGCCGACAAAAAAACTTGTTTATTAATTCAACACCATAATGTCTTCTAAAGCTAAGAAAAAATAATCCAAAATTGTTGGTATGAATACTGTTGCTAGAAATATCCTCTAGCAAAATTGAAAATGCAGTTGGTTTAACTCATTTTTTTTAAAACTGTTCAAGTTAAACACTTGGTTTTGTTTCACTATACTTTGCTTTAACTCATTATTTGTTTGCGATGATTAGGCAGAATTTTTAATTTTTTTAATGTCTTCTTAAGCTAAGAAAAATTAATCCAAAATTGTTGGTATGAATACTGTTGCTAGAAATATCCTCTAGCAAAATTGAAAAATGCAATTGCTTTAACTCATTTTTTTTAAACTGTTCAAGTTAAACACTTGGTTTTATTTCAGCATACTTTGCTTTAACTCATTGTTTGTTCGCGATGTTTAGGCAGAATTTGTAATTTTTTAAGGGATTTTTTCAGAGGATTTCATAAATTTTACCAAGAAAACTGTACATCCATATCACACACCAAACCACATCTCTCTCTTTCTCCAGAACGAGCTTCTTGGCGTCATTAAATGAAAGAATTTGAAAAAAAAAAAATCAAGCCCCTTTCAAAAAAGGATATTGAAGATTGAGCATATTTTAGCCAGATCAACTATCGTTCAAAATTGAGGGACTTAAATTGGAAAGTATTGAAATATTGAAGTTTCACGATCGATTCATAATTGTAAATAATAAATATAAATAATATGCAACTTCAACAAAAATCAACTATCGTTAAAAATTGAGGGACTTAAATTGAAAAGTAATTAAATATTGAAGTTTCACGATCGATTCATAATTGTAAATAGTAAATATAAATAATATGCAACTTAAACAAAATTCATCTATGGAAAACTATGATTTTTTTCTACATTTATATATAATCATCTTTATTGTGGGATTTACATAAACATATATTATACAATATATTTGATCTAAACTTATAAATGGCTATCGACCTTAGGTCTTTCAGCCATCTACATTTATAATTAGTTCCTTTCGAATAAAGGATATTGAAGGCAGATAGCCTATCGCTGAAAGTTGGGACATTTAAAGTGATAAAAGGATTAATTTACATCTACAATTTGGCTTTACAAGGTAGACGACTGAGAATCGCAGTGAACACACTGGTCTGACGAGTTCAGAAAAACCGAAATAACCATCACCAGTTATCCATACGCTAGATGACATTATTTAATGTATTTTACATACTTGAATCAAGTTGATTGTATATACGAATCTATTCTATTTCAAAAGACGAGTGGACGAAAACAATGATTCAAAAGTTAAATGTAATTTCAAGTAGCATCGTCAATGATTTGGGTCTACAAATTAGACGAACGAACTTTGTAGACCCAAATCGTTGACGATGCTACTTGAAATTACATTTAACTTTATTTGCACAACTTTTTTATTTTGTTACTATAGTTTCGACAACATTAGCGTGTCATCAAATTAACAACTCTTTATTAAGTGATAGTTATTTATGTGAAGAATGATAAACTTATTCAAAAATAAATATCGTAAACAAATAATTAGCATTTATAAATTATAATATAAATTAAATGATTTAATTATTTTGATGATTTTTAGGATGTGCATTAAAAATAAAATGAGAGTGGACGTGAAAGCTTGAAAACGACAATGGAAAGCCATCATCCAGCATCGGGGGAATTTTAACAATCCCGCGCGCGGCTTTAATGGCACGGCATTAGGTTATTTAAAATATAGCGTTTAGGTGTGCACGGTGCACATACACCATGCTATGCCATGCTATGGAATCAGGCGGTGGGATATTCTATAAAGGACACCTGTTTGCATTCTTAGCGATTCTCGACGATTATTCGCGCCGGCAGATTCGCCACGCGCTCGCAGCACAGACCGTGCGGTAATCCACCGAGAGATTGCCATTACCATTGCCCAAGAGATCCGACTAACTGAACTCACACTATGGTAACCCTCGAAGCCGCCGAAATCGTTTCACGTCTCATTTTGTTTATATGCAGTTTTAATTTTATTTGTCTCGGGCGAGTTTTGCGCAATTTTTACTGGTTGCTTGGACGCGCTTGTGTCATCCTTTGTAATATCAAATAATATGACATTTAGAAGTAATAAAAAGTGTTTTCAATTGAATCGTTAAGTATATAAATTGATGTAAATTAATCAATAAATATGAATATATGCCAATTTTATGAACAACAAAACTTTTAATTTAAATAAAAATAGTTGTACATACTTGCTCCTACTTATTTTTTTATTAAACTATTTTTTGTAATATTGAAAAAGGAGAAATCCGTAAATTAATAAATAAATAAATACATTTTGGAAATTACTAAAGATTATAAGACAGTTTCCGAAATATATTTAAATTGATAAAAAAAATAAGTATGAAAAGAGACAAATGTGGCAACAATCAACCTGATTGGGACAACAAACAAAATGAGAATATCTTTCGGGATAGGAGTAAAAATAATAGTATGAGAAGGGATAACCATTTTTATTTAAATAAATAATTAAAAGTCTCCACAAACAACACAAAGAAGATTAAAAACAAAACTATTTGAAAATTACATTTAATTTAAAATAAATAATAAGAAAACAGAATTATAATATAAAAATATTACTAATAAAATATGATTTCGAACAATTTAATTATTTTTTTTTTTGATTCGATGTTTCATTTCCAAGAAATCATCATCGATTATTTTTTTATTTGGCCACAAAAGTAGAAATACCTTGTGTATGCCAGCATTTTTTTATTACAAATTCAACAATGTATCACACGTTATGCTTCTAAAGTAAAATGTATATCCAAGCTTTTTATAAAAGTGGAATGATCTAGAAAAATTTGGTCACAATTAAAAATTATTAAGTGCAACTTTATTCTTAGCGTATTTTTGATTTTCCACAAAAGTCTAGCATGGTATTTTTGTGAAGAATCCAAAATACGCTAAGAATAAAATTGCACTTAATGATTAATAACGATAAATAACGTGCGTCGTGGATATATTTAAATCTGTAATTTTACTATTACAGCTATTATGTTTTGTTGAAAAGAGATAATAAAAACATTGTTTCATAATCTCAAAAAAAAAATTTAAAAAAAATTATCACCATTTTTTTATTACTAATTTTTAAATATTTTTTTTTTTGCTTTTCCTATCATCCCCTACTATTTTACTACACCCATGATCTGAATTCTGAATACACGTTGTTCGACAAAACCTACTCAAATAATCAACGTCGCTATAAAACAACAAAAAAATCAGCACGTATTTATCCCTCGCCCGAATTTTTTTAAACTTAAAAAAAAAATCGCAACAGCAACAACAAAAAAAAAAAACAATCATCATATCAAATTAGTAACGGGCGAGCGCGCGTTTGATTGCGTCGAAATGTTTACTACGTGTTCCCAGAGGCCAATAAACGAATTAACCACATTGAAAAGGCGGCGTTCGAGTTTTTTCATGAATTTTATGGTCATTCGGGTTGATTATTTGGTTAAACACCATGACACCACTTGAAGCGAATTTGCAAAATCAAACGTGTCTGTAGAAAATCCACTTTGTAAACCAACAACTATTTAGCTGTTACACATTATTAATCACTTAATTATAACGGACAAACGTTCGCATGTCGCGCGGACAATGCAATTTCATTAAGTGCAAGACAATAGAAAGTTTTAATTAAATTGTATTGAACTTTGTTTTTAAACAATTAACGTGTTTTTATTTCCTGGTTTATTAAGTTGTTTTTAATGCGGTTAATTTTGAGTGGGCGCATGAAACATCGTAAGCCATTACAGGCTCATTTTTGGGACAATGGTTTATTAAAAAAAATGTCATGTTGTTGATATTGCGCTGATAACTGTTTTATTGAGTGGAAGACAATTCAATAAAATCAATTTATAAAACAATATTAAATTAATTATATTGAATTAAATCATATATATTATAGCTTACTTCTTTTTATGTTGTTAATTACTTCGTTTTTTTTTACCCATTCCTTGTTTTACTTCCACGTTCTCATTATGCTGCTAATTACTTCGTATTCTTTACTCAATCCATTACTTACACGTTTGTTTTCCTCTGTGTCCAGGATATTCGATATTATCCTGGACACAGAGGAAAACAAATGTGTAAGTAAGACAAGGAATGGGTAAAGAATACGAAGTAATTAGCAGCATATTGAGAAGAAAGGTATAATTATAGCACATATAATGAGAGGGCAGAGGTAGAAAGTGCTCAGAATGATCATGCAGGATAGGATAGGAGGAAACATGAATATTGATAGAAGGAGAATTTTAAGAGGAAAAGAGAATATTTATGGAAGGAGAATTTCATGCTTGCAGAATTTGAGGAGAAATAAAATATTGATGGAAGGAGAATTTCGTGCTTGCAGAATTTGAGAATGAAAAAAGAATATTGATGGAAGGAAAATTTCATGCTTGCAGAATTTGAGAAGGAAAAAAGAATATTGATGGAAGGAAAATTTCATGCTTGCAGAATTTGAAGAGAAAAAGAGAATATTAATGGAAGGAAAATTTCATGCTTGCAGAATTTGAGGAGAAATAAAATATTGATGGAAGGAGAATTTCGTGCTTGCAGAATTTGAGAATGAAAAAAGAATATTGATGGAAGGAAAATTTCATGCTTGCAGAATTTGAGAAGGAAAAAAGAATATTGATGGAAGGAAAATTTCATGCTTGCAGAATTTGAGGAGGAAAAGAGAATATTGATGGAAGGAAAATTTCATGCTTGCAGAATTTGAGGAGAAATAAAATATTGATGGGAGGAGAATTTCGTGCTAGCAGAATTTGAGGAGGAAAAGAGAATATTTATGAAAGGAGAATTTCATGCTTGCAGAATTTGAGGAGGAAAAGAGAATATTTATGGAAGAAGAAATTCGTACTTGCAGAATTTGAGGAGAAAAAATATATTGATGGAAGGACAATTTCGTGGTTGCAGAATTTGAAGAGAAAAAGAGAATATTGATGGAAGGAGAATTTCATGCTTGCAGAATTCGAAGAGAAATAAAATATTGATAGAAGGAGAATTTCGTGGTTGCAAAGTTTGAGGAGGAAAAGAGAATATTTATGGAAGGAGAATTACATGCTTGCAGAATTTGAGGAGAAATAAAATATTGATGAGAGGAGAAATTCGTGCTTGCAGAATTTGAGGAGAAAAAATATATTGATGGAAGGAGAATTTTGTGGTTGCAGAATTTGAGGAGGAAAAGAGAATATTTATCGAAGGAGAATTTCATGCTTGCAGAATTTGAGGAGAAAAAATATTTTGATGGAAAGACAATTTCGTGGTTGCAGAATTTGAGGAGAAAAAGAGAATATTTATGGAAGGAGAATTTCATGCTTGCAGGATTTGAGGAGAAAAAATATATTGATGGAAGGAGAATTTCGTGCTTGCGGAATTTTAAGAGGAAAAGAGAATATTTATGAAAGGAGAATTTCATGTTTGCAGAATTTCAGGAGAAATAAAATATTGATGGAATGACAATTTCGTGGTTGCAGAATTTGAGGAGAAAAAAGAATATTTATCGAAGGAAAACTTCATGCTTGCAGAATTTGAGAAGAAAAAAATTATTGATGGAAGGAGAATTTCGTGCTTGTAGAATTTGAGGAGAAAAAGAGAATATTTATGGAAGGAGAATTTCATGCTTGCAGAATTTGAGGAGGAAAAAAAATATTGATGGAAGGAGAATTTCGTAGTTGCAGAATTTGAAGAGAAAAAGAGAATATTGATGGAAGGAAAATTTCATGCTTGCAGAATTTGAGGAGAAATAAAATATTGATGGAAGGAGAATTTCGTGCTTGCAGAATTTGAGGAAAAAAAATGATAGAATGAGATTTTCGTGCTTGCACTGGTCGTAGCTGTAAATAAAGCGGAAATAGCAATAATGATAGACAGCACTAGAAGAAGAAGAAGAAGAAGAAGAAGAAGAAGAAGGCGTTTATACAATTAAAATCTATGAATTTATTAATTGGAATTAGTAGTTTTCGATGGTTTAAATGAAATTTGAATACAATGTAGCATTTATTTACGTAACCTTGTAAGGCAATTACGTTTGGTTCCGACCAGATTGATTTGCGTACCGGACCTCAAGCAAACCGCGCTTATTTTCGGTGACGCCACATAAAAATTCTTGCGAGGACTAATTACCATAGGAAAAGAGGCGTGTTTTGCCTCGTAGAAATGGCACGTTTCGAGCTGCACACGCAGAGAGAAGCGAAACGCACAAGAAACGCATTTCCTAGAAAAGCGAAAATGTTATCCGATTGTGTCACGTTTAATATTTCTCCATAATTAAAAAAAAAAAAGAAACACATGAAGATGAAATTTAAACACTTAATCCTGTTTCCAGAAGACTTGAACACGCAATTCTTAGGGAAAATATAATATTTCTGCAAATTTCAAGAAGTTTAACATAAATTATCACGACTTAAGTTTGGATCGTGTTAATGTCATTTTCAACTTTAAATCATGACATAAATACTGTGTTAATATAATTTTCAACCAATTAATAAAAAACCTTGGACTGATTGAGAGCTTCGGTGTCAAGCTCAATAAAAAAAATCCTGGACTGGCTGAGCTTAGGTGTCAGGATTGCGAGCGAAGCGAGCTCAATAAAAATACTGGACTGGCTGAGCTTGGATGTCAGGAGCGAGCAAAGCGAGCTCAATAAAAACCCTGGACTGGCTTAGCTTAGTTCTCAGGATTGCGAGCGAAGCGAGCTCAATAAAAATTCCGGACTGGCTGAGCTTGGGTGTCAGGATTGCGAGCGAAGCGAGCTCAATAAAAAATCCTGGACTGGATGAGCTTGGTTGTCAGGATTGCGAGCGAAGCGAGCTCAATATAAATCTTTGACTGGCTGAGCTTGGGTGTCAGGATTGCGAGCGAAGCGAGCTCAATAAAAAATCCTGAAGCTTTGGTTTCAGGATTGCGAGCGAAGCGAGCTCAATAAAAATCCTGGACTGGCTTAGCTTAGATATCAGGATTGCGAGCGAAGCGAGCTCAATAAAAAATCCTGGACTGGCTTAGCTTGGTTGTCAGGATTGCGAGCGAAGCGAGCTCAATATAAATCTTGGACTGGCTGAGCTTGGGTGTCAGGATTGCGAGCGAAGCGAGCTAAATAAAAAAAATATGAACTACCAATGTTTAAATATTAAAACTATTAATTAAAGCGTGATGCCGTCTCGTAATATCTGGAGATTTTTTTTTCTTTAGTAACAATTCAAAGGTAATGTTGTTTTTTTTTTATATAGAAAATATCCATCAAACTCATCAATATTCCTTTTGAATCGAATTCATTACCATTCATCCGATTGAAAAACATTCCGTTCAAAATCAATCATCTTTTCGAGCAACAGTAGCCAGTCACGCTTGTTATGTCCGATTCAGACACCGATGTACAGAAGATGGCAACGCTTTTGTGGGTTTTTGGAAATTTTTATGGCCACCCCGGAGTTAGTCCTGATTGTTTTATTGCAGCCCCGGCTACCGGTCACCCCATAAATTCAGTCACGGGCCGAGATCGCACAGATCTATCTATTCAGCAGCAGTTTTCAGAAAGGATCCGTCACGGATAAAGCGGAACCGAAACCGATTTCCCAAAAAGTCCGTGTTTTTGTTTGCTGCAGCGATTTAGCAAGGCTTTTAAACTGTAACTCGTGCTTTTAGAACGAAAATAACTTTTTTCTTCTAAGATGGTACCTTTTAGTTGAAAAACAAATTAGTGTGTAAAATTGATAACACATTTATATTCAGTTTTATTTTTACCATTAGATGTTCGTTTTCTAAATTTTTATTACCACTCTTCGTGTGCTTAAATAAATCAGTAATAACAACAGAAACGCGTTTATCCAAATAAATCACGTTTTCCAGGAGCTGGAGCGGTCTTGGGATTCGTTTTAGGGAATGGGCGTTGCGGCGGCCGGCAATTACGTGGCAAATGATAATCATTAAGCGTTTTGATTAATCTGACCACACTTAATCCCACGTCGAAATTAATAACAGGCGGACCCCGAGCGACGGAGAGAGAGTGAGCGCGACGGGGAAAGAGCACAGTGTGACGGATCGTGATTGAGGAGAGGCCACAAGAAATTTTCGGGCCTAACGAGGATCCTCGCGGAACATTTATGATACACTTGTGCGGCGACTTTTATTGATTCCCCGAAAACCGTAATTAATTACTGTTCTTAATTTTGTTTTCCCTTCCACCGTTTCAATTATTGCTTACAAGAAACGGGTCGAATCAGTTCGGTTGTTTGATGAAAAAATTTCACCAAATAACAGCGTCAAAAATAGAATTAAAAAATACATATTACTTAACATCTCTGTATTTCTAGCTATATTCAAGTAACATCATAAATGCTTTTGATAACGATGCCACATGAAATAAGGTGATGGCGCTTGCGTCGTCTTTCTTTTATTATGAGCATAAATGTTGATGAAATGAAGATTATTATAAAGACACGTTTCTTTAGCGAAGCCCCATTAAATAATCGATGATTGAGGCTTATACTTGGTGAAACTTCTACAATTTCGCGAAACTGAAAATAAACTGTTGAAAAATTTGAAAATTGTAAATTGAAGATTTCCGTAAATAAATAAATAAAAAGTGTATTATCTTTTTATTAAATAATTATAAAAATTATAAAAATAAAAAGTGTATTATCTTTTTATTTATTTATTTACGGAAATCTTCAATTTACAATTTTCAAAATTTTCAACAGTTTATTTTCAGTTTCGCGAAATTGTAGAAAAGCTTTTAAAAGCATGTATAAATTTGCATGACTTTATGCTTTTTTATATATATAAATAAATAAGTAAAAAATTGTAAAATACAATGTTTCTCGATATTTCGATAACCCGTATAAAATCCGTTGATAAACACGTGTTAAACGTTTCGCCTCATCCACATTTTGACTTAATAAAAATCGCGTCCAATGCGAATGGTACACGGGGTTATTACGCCGATTCGCCACGGCCATTGGAGAAAAGCTATCGATTCCTATCGATCTGTATAAGAACAAACACAATGTAATCGCCGGCCCCGACAACCCATTACAGCACAATACCAACAACATAAATTTGTTTAATACGCCATTGTGCCAAAGAATGGACCAATAAAGGTTGCCGTATTTTTTTTTTGCACGCCCACCCAAAAATTAATCGCATTAATGAAATGAATAACAACAAGAGAACAAAATAAAAATGAAGGAAAACGCTTTAATAAAAATTGTTTCAATAAAAGATTTAATTCATAAAATATTATTATTAATAATAATAATTTTTTAATTGTTAAGGCTTCCACTTGGTTGTACATGGTTTATTATAACTTAATAAAATACTTTTAACTTTGTTTGCACAACTATTTTTTATTATTTAGTGACTATAGTTTGATAATGGCACGCTAATTTTGTCGAAACTATAGTCACTAAATAATAAAAAAATAGTTGTGCAAACAAAGTTAAAAGTGTTTTATTAAGTTATAATAATAATTTTTATTAACAGATATATATACACATCTTAGTTCAGAGTATACAGATAATTTTAATAATATAAATAATTGTTAGTCTCTCTGGGCTATCGACTAGAGGCCTTTCTGCCCCAACAAATATAAATTATTAATTTAATATAATAAAATTTTTTTGTGGCGTTTATTAAGCAATATCGATTTAAATCGTGTAGTGTACAGCGGGTTTTATTATGAAAACTGGTGTAATTTAATGAAAACATTAAGGTGGTGTTTAGTCCTTAATAATTATAGGCCCGGAATGGCGTAACCTTCTGCCTAATGATTGCTTAATAGGCTGTGTTTAACAGCTTTTTTGTAACGTTCTGCCTTTTTACCGCACCGGTGGTCTCGGGTGTGTAACCCGGGGTGCCACAGGTATCATCATTCAGGCTTTTTTGTTTCACGAAATTAAATGTTACAAAGTCTTTAAATACTAACTATTCTTTAAACGAATTCGCCCATTCTTTATTGTTTAGTAATCTTAAAGTTGTGATTAAGTTGAAAGTGATTGTTATAGAGTAAAATTGAAATAATTGTTTAAGTCAATCTCTAGAATAATATATATATAATATTTATTTTCTTATTAGCAATTTTATTTTTTTCTTTAATTTTGAACTCATATTTTTCTACTTGGTAAAAATTAGTACAAGTTCATATATTATCCTATATGAACATGTACTAATTTTTGCCAATTTGCCAAGTAGAAAAATATCGGTTCAAAATTACAAAAAAAAATTACTAAAAAGAAAATAATTAATTAAAAATTAAGTTGAGGGGAAAAAGACCCCCGGTCGATATCCAAGAACAGACAACCCTTTTTTTAAATGTATACACTCAATATTTGTAAAAATGTAATTCTCCGAATATTCAATTGAGTAAATTAATTATTTTTATTTGATTATTAACCACATGGGTTTTTATTCATCATTCTCTGTCGCATTTCACGATTTTCACCATTCTATGGAAGATTTCCTGGACCACGTCGGACTTCCCTAATTATTATGTATTACTTTAATTTACTAGTTTTTTGTTAGGAAAGAAAACAGTCGAATATAAAACTAAACTAAGCTCTTTTGGACTTACTCAAAACCTTGTCGATGTTTTCTCTTGGTATTTGTAAAATAGAACAAGCTCGGTATGCTTTAATGGGTTCTGCTTGAAAGAATACACATCGAGCTCTGGGGTTCCTCAAGGATCAAACTTTGGTTCACTCCTGTTCAATATCTACATTACAGACCTTATCATGTCCATGTCCTGCAACGTCCTGGCGTTTGCTGATGATCTAAAGATATTGGCTGTAATTAATTCTGCTTGAAAGAATACACATCGAGCTCTGGGGTTCCCCAAGGATCAAACATTGAGCCATTCCTGTTCAATATCTGCACAAATGATCTTATCATGTCCACGTCCTGCAATGTCCTGGCGTTTGCTGATGATCTGAAGATATTTGCTGATATTAATTCTGCTCAAAAGAATACACATCGAGCTCTGGGATTCCCCAAGGATCAAACCTTGGTCCATTCCTGTTCAATGTCTTCATTAATGACTTTATCATATCCATGTCCTGCAACGTCCTGACGTTTGCAGATGATCTGAAGATATTTGCTGATATCAATTGCGTCGGAGATTTAATGGGTTCTGCTTAAAAGAAAACACATCGAGCTCTGGGGTTCCCCGAGGATCAAAACTTAGTCCACTCCTGTTCAATATCTACATTAATGATCTTATCATATCCATGTCCTGCAACGTCCTTGCGTTTGCTGATGATCTAAAGATATTTGCTGATATTAATTCTACTCAAAAGAATACACATCGAGCTCTGGGGTTCCCCAAGGATCAAACCTTGGTCCACTCCTGTTCAATATCTGCATTAATGACTTTATCATATTCATGTCCGCGTTTGCTGATGATCTGAAGATATTTGCTGATTTCAATTGCATCAGAGATTTAATGGGTTCTGCTCGAAAGGCTACTCATCGTGCTCTGGGGTTCCCCAAGGATCAAACCTTGGTCCATTCCTATTCAATATCTACATTAATGATCTTATCATATCCATGTCCTGCAATGTCCTGTCGTTTGCTGATGATCTAAAGATATTTGCTGATATTAATTGCGTCAGAGATTTAATGGGTTCTGCTCGAAAGACTACACATCGAGCTCTGTGGTTCCCCAAGGATCAAACATTGGGCCATTCCTGTTCAATATCTCCATTAATGATCTTATCATGTCCATGTCCTGCAACGTCCTGGCGTTTTCAGATGATCTAAAGATATTTGTTGATATTAATTGCGTCAGAGATTTAATGGGTTCTGCTAGAAAGAATACACATCGAGCTCTGGGGTTCCGCAAGTATCAAACCTTGGTCCACTCCTATTCAAAATCTACATTAATGATCTTATTATGTTCATGTCCTGCAATTTCCTGATGATCTAAAGATATCTGCTGATATTAATTGCGTCAAAGATACCATTGCACTTCAGCGTGATATTGATGTCATTGCCCAATGGTGTGCTATTAATGGACCCCTGACCTACCACCCCTGTCTTCTTGGTGTAATGTGACTAAGTGTAAGCCGCATTCTTAATAGAATCTATTACTAAATGATTTTGAACGCATAAATTCAACTCATAAATAAACTGTGAAAATAATTTTAAAGTCTACTCGAGCGGATTGCTGTGGAAAGAGATGGATGGCGGGTTCACGAGAATATCTTGTGTCTACAAAAAGTATTTATCGATTTCGATTTCCTAATAACACATTTCTTACATCGCACATTTAACAAGATAACAAACGGCCCAGCGAGACAGGAAATCCAGCCTATAAACAGCGTAAATCTTCGCAAATCCCAGTGAGTGAACATTTGAAAATCCACCACGCTTTAAAGCGCCCATTAATCGCCGCCCCATAAATTCAGGTGAAATATTATATATATCTCCACCGCCATTACGGCACGACAATAGACGACAAACGAAGCAAATCCGATTCGCAATTGGCAAACAGCTGCCATTCTTGTAATTCGCAGCTGGGGCAAAGGACGCTGTTTTATTTATTTTTTTATTTTGCGCTCTTTCATCTCGCTGCGTTTCTTTTCGGGATTTCTTCCTTTCGCGGGCCTCTGCTCTATTAAAATTTCGAGTCATGTCGGCCGTTCCAAGAGCCCGGATGTTAATTGGCGTGAAAACGGCGGGATCACGAGGCCCCGAAAAAAAACGCCGCCGCCGCCGCCGACAACGACAATGACGAAAGCGACGACCTATTAAATTTAATAATATCCCCTCGCGGGTCTTTGTTGGAGTTCGAACACGCTGCCAATAATTAAAAAAAAAATAAATAAATAAAACGTGGAAAAATTAAACAGAATTCGCTTTGTACGGTGTGGTCCATATAAGACATAAACATATTTCAAACTCTGGTTGCATGACGAAAAGAGTCGAAAAGAAGAGCCCGCCCCTCTTCATTTCGACTCTTTTTAATTATTTAATTCTTTATTTACGGAAAATCACCTTTTTACAATTAATGACAATCGAGCTCTGGAATTCCCCAAGGATCAAACCTTGGTCCACTCCTGTTCAATTGGCCCTAAATTGGAACCCTGTGGAACACTCATTTCAACAGGCAGTAATGATGATATTTTGTTGCTACATGATACTGATTGTACTGTACTATTAAGAAATTGTATTATTAACTGCGTCATATCGTTTAAATTTAAGCAAAAGTATGTTTCACTGGTTAAAAATCAACGTTCTTCGAGAAAGGCTTATTTATGAAAAACAGTTAAGAAATTATTAACAACAGAATCGTGCCGAATATCCTAGTGGACATAAAATGTTTAAGTTTACATTTTTTTCATTAATATAAGTTGTTTTATTTTGTATCGCATCCTTCCTCTCGTGTTACACATTTCTTTCCATCCCTGCTTTAAAATACATCCAGTAATCGAATCCCCCGAACTAAACAACCGCATCAGCATAATAACTCCATTAATTAAACCATTCTACGTACAATTTTTTTTTGCCGTCGAAATTTTCCCACCGCCCTCTCAATGGGCGAATCCATCCGACCCTCGCCCGTCCAACCCTGATACACATGGGGTGCATTTCGCTATTGTTGTTGATCGGAGGCCACCATGAGAGAGAAATTGTCGCAAAAATGGCCGACCGTCATCATTGTTCGGCGTAACAAACTTATTTACATAAGTGGGGATGTAAACGCTACTAAATAGGGGTAGAGAATGCGGGGCTGGGCAGGAGGAAGGGCTTTAATCGAAAATTGAGGAAGGGTGGTGTTGTTGATTTTTATTTAGACTAGTTTAGGGTAGGTTCATTACAACCTACCCTAAACTAGTCTAAAAAAATCAACAACACCACCCTTTCCTCAGTTTTCAATTGTGTTAAACACTTTTTTTAATAATAAAAAATTTATATTTATATTTTATATTTTATAAAAAAATCAAATTTTGTAAATTTTCACATACACAGATGCAGATGCAATTACATACAATAATTTCCCCTGCAATATGATATTTAATTAATTAAATAATTGCATTTAAGTGAATTAACTCCATTCTATTGTTGAACTATATTGAGACTAATACAAAATCCACTAATTAAGATCAATTAATCATTGATCGTAACAAATTTAGGTAGTCGCGATCATCAGCAATTTATGGCTATTCCGTACGAAAAAAAATAAAGTAAACGCTATATATTAATATAAATAGAAAAGAGTATTCATTCACTTGGTCACAGTTATTTAAATATATTAAATAAAAATGATTTACGTAACGTAAGTCAAAAGAGCTAAATGTGGAAATAATTCATAATAAATTAAAGACGACGCAAGCGCCACCTTTTGCCTAATTTCAAGTGGCATCAACGATTTGGGTATACAAGGTAGATGACCGAGAATCATTGTTTCGTCCACTAAAGGAAGGCGAACTTGTCCTGTTTAAGCAAACAAGGAAAATGTGGAAATAATTTATTAATTATTTTCAAATCAATTTTATTTAATATAGCTATATATTAATCTTATATTTTAAGAATACATATCAATTGTGACGAAAAATAATAACATGTATTAAAAGTAACTAATCCCAAATATGTTTAGTGGCAGACTAAAAATATAACTGATTATTTTTGGGAAATCCTCAAATATTTGCAATCACTCCAATAAATCCATTCAATTTTCGTATTCCACATTTGCTTTGCTTGCCATTTTTAGACAATCCTCATATTTTTGCAAAAATTAAAAAAAAATATATTTATTCGATATTTTTTACAGTTCGTCATACATTGTTTTAAATTTTAATTAAACACTCATTCAGTTTGTATAAATTAAAAGAATATAAAAAATAAAATAATTACTTAATCACTTTCTTTCCATTTGCTCTGCAATTAAGTGCTTACAAAGTAAGTATACAAATATTCATTGAAAGAACTACTTCCCGGGCAATTACCCACGCCGGAATTTAAATTATACAATAGATATTTGCAGTTACATCTCAGCAAAGCGTTTTTTTCAAATTAAGAAAATTAGACACAGACAAAACTAAATACGTTAAAAAGGTCTTTTGTAGACACGTGTTTCGGGATCTATCTCTCGCCAGTACAGTTCTGCCTTACCCATGCCGGAATTTAAATGATACAATAAATATTTGCAGTTACATCTCAGCAAAGCGTTTCTTTGAATCAAGATAATTAGACACAGACAAAACTAAATATTTTAAAAAGGCCTTATGTAGACACGTGTTTCGGGATCTATCTCTCGCCAGTACAGTTCTGCCTTACCCATGCCGGAATTTAAATGATACAATAGATATTTGCAGTTACATCTCAGCAAAGCGTTTCTTTAAATCAAGATAATTAGACACAGACAAAACTAAATATGTTAAAAAGGCCATCTGTAGACACGTGTTTCGGGATCTATCTCTCGCCAGTACAGTTCTGCCTTACCCACGCCGGAATTAAAATGATACAGTAGATATTTGCAGTTACATCTCAGCAAAGCGTTTCTTTGAATCAAGATAATTAGACACAGACATATCTAAATATGTTAAAAAGGCCTTCTGTAGACACGTGTTTCGGGATCTATGCCTCGTCAGTACAGCTCTGCCTTAAAAATTGTTCAAAAATGTACCGTATAACTTTAATAATTAATTTAGTTGCACCGACGAAATGAATCAGTGTTTATTCGATTTTCGTATTTTGCATTTCCAAAAGAGAGAAGAGTACCTAGAATTAAAATTCCCAAAATATTTAGGTCAGTTTTTATTGAACGCCCCAATAAATATTTATGGTTCGAGCCTGACCCAAAAATCGTCTTCGCTGAAAAGAAACCAGCGACCAATAAACCAATAAAATGGCCGGATAATGGCCAAAATTTGGGCACTCCAGGCTACCGTATTGCCCCAGTAAACTACTTTCTCACAATTACGCACAATGAGGCTTTACAGCCCCTCAAGGCCGCACACGCCACCCCCCATATATCTGTCGACGGTCTGGATTATTTACGACGCGAGTGCCGCCCGAGGGGATTGCGTTTTGGAAAAGTTAATTGAAATCGAGGGATGAGCCGTTTAAAAGGGAACCGTTTTTAATGTTATCGCGAGGATCGTCTAGATTGGAGTTATGTTTTTGTATTTGATAAGCGAAACGCTTTTAATTTTTGATTGTTGTAAATTGTTAGCATGCTGTGATTAACATATGTTAATGAATAAGACAAAAGACAACAGAATTACAAATATGAAAACACTTTTCTTCACTTATTTATTTATTAACAGATGTACATTTCAATCATCATGTGATAATTATCAATGTTTTACAAACAATGCTGAAAGTAAGTGAAGAAAAGTGTACAAAGTGTTTTCATATTTCTTTCAAATCTTCACGAAACTCACATTTAATTAAGTGTTTAACAGAATTACAATTCTTTACAAATATTTATATTTACAATACATATTGATGGGTTAGTAGTCTGTCATGGGCTATCGACCGGAGGTCTTTCTGCCCGAATAAAACAGACTTTATTAAATTTAATTAAATTGGACACAATTTTTGAAAAATGTTTGAATGCTATTGAATTTAAAAAAAAAATGTGAATGTGTGAAATAAATACATAAAAATGTTAACAAAATATAATGATACAAATATTTTATTATTTCACTAAGTATCTATTTTCGGTTTTTCAGTCAACATGAATAAATCAATTTAAGAAGCATATAGGAATATTTTAAATATTTTTCGAATAATAACCAAAAAATATAGTTGTTGTTAGTTTTTAACAATTAAATTAATCATTTATTAAAGAAGTATGTTTAACTACACCAGTGTTACAAAATATAACGTAAAATGTACTTTACTTACTAATTATAATATTAAGCGTTGAAAGTTACTAAAGAAATTAGTTGTTCTGGCGCGGCCTACTTTGGTTAAAAATTCTATACCAAATTATTTAATCAAATGCAATTTTAGAGAATAAATTGATGATAATAATAGGAATCGTAAAATCTGTTTAAATATAAATTATTAATATTAACATACCTTAATAGAAAAAATAACTTCCAACCCATTCCTGGTGAATCGAAAACCAACTCACATCCACCACTCACTAATTACCACTTGTTCATAAACAAAAATAAATCGCGTTTTTAATTATTAATTATTTCTAACGTTAAAAATTAAACCGGAATAGTGAACACTGCGCGTTTTCGGACGACTGAATCGAAATACAAGAGCGCAATTATCGCAAATCAAGAAGAAAAAAAAAACGATCGACGACTCACTCCGAGAACGCATTCCTGAGATAAGAAGATTCGTTGTACCTGGATCCTGGCGCACAGCCAAAAATATACCTATTTAAATTGTTGTATTTTCAATATTATCGCGTATTAAAATAATTACAGCTTAATATTTATTTACTTTTTTTATTAAATTCCCATTTATTCCGTGGTAAAAAAAATATGTATGAATTATGATGTATTTTAATTAATACACTTGATTATTCGTTTCACTAAATTATTTTATATTTGTGTTCGCGTAACTTTCACAACTAAATAAATTAGTTGTTCTGGCACGGTCTACTTTGATTAAAAATTCTATACCAAATTTGTATTTGAGATTAAATATCACAAAAACGGTAGACGGTAGCTATTTAATATGTTATATAAAAAATGAATAGTGATTAATTTTCTATTAAAATAGCATAAAAAAATATAGGGTGTCCCATTTAAGTAAAAAGAGAAAAAAATCATTTTGCGTATTGTTTCATCTTGTATATAAAAATTTATTTTAAGAGAAAAAAAAAGAGTATTTCTTTTATTATTAAGTATTTTTGCATTTGTATGGCGTTGACAGAATGTTTATTTCATTTTTCATTATTGAAATATTAGGCTCTAAACATCTATCGATTTCAACATTCATTTGTTTATAACTTTTAAACAATGAAAAATTGACCTATTAAATCTTATATAAAAAATGATTATTTTTAAACGTAGAATCGAAAATCTTCATAAAAAATATATCATTCCATTTAAAAAAAACATATGTTTGATACGTTACGTGATTATTGGACACCTTGTATATATGAAACTGATTTTAAAATGTGAATTTTGACAGTAGCTACTAATAATGTAAGTAACATTTTTTTGTATATTTCTTTATAACTGAGATTTTGGACTTCATCGTAATCTTGCGCCACCCTGTATATTTTTATTACATATATTTTTATTGAAATAAATAATAATTAATAGGTTGAAAAACACACTTGATTCGTTTCACCACTTAATTTATTTCCTCCGACTAGTTTCGACTCTCGTCATTATCAAGGGGTGTACAGAAAATTATTTTTACATGAATAAATTCTTTTTTTTTTCTCGACACCCAATAAGGGTAAAAGAGGATAAGATTAAGAAAGAAAGAAAGAAATTCTTTTTTTTTTTTAATTACTGTACAAAGTGTTTTCATAAATCGACTAAATAATGTTAATTCTCGTGTCTTAATAAATTATCATCTTGTGATGTATTTCATGATAAATTCAATTTCAATTTACTTTATTAACGGAATCTCCATTTCCAAATTACAATTATAATTACATATTAAAAATTTTATAAGAACAGTGTGACGCTCTAAAAAGATAACAAAACATATGTATAAAAAAAGGCAAATTACCAATCACAAATTACGACAAAATACAAAATAAAAATAATACTCATCAAAATATTTATTTATCAATCCCAAACAGTTCATTGTGAAAACAAAATGCAACCGGCTTATTCCTATCTTCAAGTAATGATAAATTAATATAGATAAAAAAATTATGTAATATGAATGAGATGGGATTCAAATATATTTTGGCAATCAAAATTATATAATTAAAAAAAATCTTTTTTGTTTGGATTTTATATTTTAGTGGACGAAACAATGATTCTCGTTCAATTAAATCATCCTGAATCAATGATTCTCGGTCGTCTACTTTGTAGACCGAAATCGTTGACGATGCCACTTGAAATTAGACAAAAGATGGCGCTTGCGTCGTCTTTAATTTATCATGATTATATTTTAGTAATGAAAGCTGGTCATCATTTAATACGTTTACGCAAAGTGTTTGTTGTGTAATATTTAATTTAAATCGATTCACTTTGGTTTCCATAAATTTCCCTACAGTCTTTCTTTATTTGTTATCCTTATCATCGGAGCAAAATCACAAATAGACGCGTACCTGTCCGTTAATGTTCGCCCCCCACGAAGCGATGCCCGATCGGTGGTCCTTTTTAAAAACACTTTACAGGTCGCTACCGTTTTGTCCGCATTGTGGGCAGCCCATTGTCACCAGAGCACCCCCGGCGGGCCGTGTTGACAGGCCCCGGATATATTTCAATCCCGGCGTCCAGGGGGTGTGGCGCTTTTTTCCACTTGCTTTTTTCCGTTCAGGCTTTTTCTAGTCTTTTTTTAAGAAACAAGATTATGCGACTAATTTCTTGACTTTTGTCGAAAATATTTGGAAGGCGCTGAGCCGATTAGCGTTTCGCCGGAATCTCTCGGCGAATTTTGACTGCTGTTGAAAATATTTTGGAGGAGCTGAGCCGATTATCGGTTTTCAATGAGAGGGAAAAATAAATAAATAGATTTAGAGTTTGTGTATTTTGGTGAAGGGTTGTGCGGATTGAATGGCATTCGTCTATGCAAAGTGTGTATACAAAGTGACTTTTTCGAGGAAAACTTGACAACAACATAGTATATTTTATTTATTTATTTATTTTGGATTAGTTATCGAGATTATTTGGTTAAATAATGTAAAATACGTTTTATACATATTTACCTAATATTTATTCCTATTTTATACTCTCATATAGGCTTCAAGCATTACAAAAATCTATTTCCCATATGCTTACGTTGTTATGTTCAATTTGTAATGCTTGAAGCGTATATGAGAGTATAAAATATAAAAATATTAAATTAAATAAAATGAAATGAAACAAAGATGATTCACACATTTGCAGCTATTTAAATTACAATGAAATTAAACAAGGATTTTTTTGGCAATGATCAATAAAATTCGATTGATTTTATTTTCTATAAAAGTCGGTTCATCATATAAAATATATAAAAAACAAATGACATTCGATGCAACAAATTTTATAACTTTTGCACCTTTCAAGCGAAATTTATTAAGCATTCTCAGTTTTGGCGTATCTATTAGCATTTATTATCAACCCCTTGGGTACATTTGCAACTCGTCATATGAATGTTTTCGTGTATTTAAAAATGTCGAGTCTAGTTCATCATTTAATTAATTTAAAACAGGCTTTATACCTAATTCTAACTACATATAAAACTAAAATAAACGAATTCTTACGCAAAATATGTTATCCATATCGCAACAAATTAAATACTTTTCAGGTTAAATTAAAGACGACGCAAGCGCCACCTTTTGCCTAATTTCAAGTGGCATCGTCAACGATTTGGGTCTACAAAGTAGACGACATTAAATGCACTTTTCAGGTGTCAAAATTGCAATCAATAAATAGGTAAGGGTTAACAAATAATTATTTGTTAATTAAATAAGGGTTGCTAATGTTTTTTGGAAAACGGCTACCGGCCGCTAGTATGAAATAAAATATATAAAGGTAAAATAATAATAAATGATTATTACTTGCAATTCGAATTTCACAAAATGCTTTCCAAATTACGTAAATGTGTTTTAGGCTGAAAACGCCGAATAAAAGTAACTGTGCATTTGATAAAATTAAAATTAAATTAAAATAAATTCTTAAATAGATAGGATTTTAAAAGATTTGTATACCTGTTTAGAAAATTATATATATATATATATTCGGCGTTGTGAGGGTTTTTTTTTGTGGAGAAAAATGCCCGTCGATTATTCACTCGCTCAAGATGCGCTCTCTTAATTTTCAATTCTTTGAAGATTAATAGGCAATTTTTCGGTTCACGCCAGAAAAGCCTTCTTGGAGCGGTCAAGAGGAGCAGTTTTAAACGATGCATGTGTTTCGGCGCCGATCCATCCAAAATCTCTTCCATTCTCTATAAAAATTGAAAATATTTCCTAAACCACTCTCGCTTCTAATTCTCATTTCATGTTGCTTGAGTTTTTTTTTCTGATATTTGTCCTTTTATGGTATATCTGTTGGACAATAAAGATTATTATCATTATTAACAATGACAGAAACAATCGATTTTATAAATAGAATCCAAATAAATACGACTCGTAATTCTTAAAGATCATTTTTAAGAATCCTTACCAAACTCAGTCATCCCAACAACCTTCCTCAAACTGTGTACATATCTATTTTTCTTCTAAATAGGTACACGAATCCTTTAAAATCCTATATATCTGCCGAATTTGATTTAATTTCATTATAATAAAATGCACAGTTGCATAATAAACTTATTATTTTCTAAATAAAACCAATGGTTGCTAACCGACGATTTTAATTTGAATATTTTTTGAGTATACACAAAACCGAAAATTCAATTTGGAAGCTCGTAATGACTTATTGATTTTCGATTTAATAAATTGCCTGAAATCCTGTTTTATATTGATACATTTAATTTGGACCATAATAAATTAAAAGAGCACCGAAGCGATTTTTGTTATTAATGCAGCATTTAACTGTAACGAAATTTGATAAATAAAAATAAATATAAAAATATTTATAAATACGGAAATACGCGCGCAACAGCGTAACTGACATCTATTGTACCGAATAAAATCCAGCGATTTAAATAAGACAGCTTCCAGCGGGTTGGAACTCAATTTTAAGAAGGAAGACTACCATGCTTAAATTTTGTCGCCAGATTTCTCCATTATTATTCAATTTAGAAAAAAAAAATATAGTTTGAAATAAAAGTTATATGAAATATTATCAGGTTATGCGAGTTAACTTATAAAAAAAATACCAACCAAACTTTACAATCGCACTGCATATACAGGGTGAGGGTGAGAGTAAAGACTGGAACAATGGCAATAAATCTTTTAGTAAAAGTTTTTGAAAAAAAATCCTCGAATACTACAATCTTAAATGAGACATATATATATTAAAATCTTTAACAATTAAGTTTACAATAATGTAACAAACATTGATTATGTATATCACACAAAAATTAATTAATTGTTAAATGGCTATCGACCAAAGGTCTTTCTGCCTTAAATGAGACATATTTTATTGTAATTGTTATTTAATAACCGTCTTTTGTTTTTGAGATATGACGTATGCGACTTTTTTTTTAATGGCAATTCTTACATGGCTACTTGATTTTTTTATATTAAAAATTTGAACTCTTGATTGTTATATTTCAATATACAAAATCATACTTTTTCAGCGTGTTTGGTTTTAGAATTTCATGCTCTTTCCAAATTCAGTGTGAAAAAAAAAACGTTTACCAAAAAAATTATTGCGACTAGTTCCAGACTTTACTCTCACTATCACCCTGTATATACAGTGCGAGTGTAAAGTCTGGTTGGTATGGGGAATTTAATCTTGAGTTCCAAATCCATATTGTCTAATATTTTCCAATTATAAGCCTGAATCACGCATTCAAAGAACAAACGCTAGTCACCCAAGAGTTCTAATGGCATTGTTTTCATTATTCGAGCTAAATCCGGGAAAAAGCTTAATTAACGAAAACTCCGACCGCATAAAACAGATACATTTTTTTACGATGCACTCTTAAAGCACTTTTTAATCCTTTACCTCGAAACGCGCCGACCGCAAAAGTCGAAAGGGAGTAATGGCGCTTAATATCCCATTTTGATTTAATTTTCTGAGCCATTCATCTCCCCTTTTGCCCCGTGACACGAGGCGATTTTTCCATGTCAATGGAACACCACGGGCGCTCGAAAACCCACCGCCCGAGAAATGATTTCACTCGCCGACAAATAAATATCAAGAAGGTGCAATTGAGAGAAAAAAAAATTATAATAATGTGGAATGAAAATATGAAAATTAAAGCGGATCATTAAATTTACATTAGATATCTGAGAATTTTGAGTGGTGGTAGACTCAAAATTCCGTTTCCTATGAATTTTAATGATGTAAAAATTAAAAGTAACTGATCTAAAATATTGATAAATTTGGAAATTTATCAATATCAAAGCGCTTCAAATCCAAATAAAATCAAGCGTTTTATTTCTGCAAATCCAAAAAGGAAATAGCAGAAGAAATAAACGCGGGGTGTATTTAAATAATTATTTGGATGGTTATAATGGGTTTCCAGCATATCTAATGCGTGCTATTTCGGTTGAAAGGAAAATTCGTTCTTCCGTTTTGTTTGTACAGACTGAAATAATCCCGATACGAAAGGGGCTGTCGGTTCTCGGAAAATCCGTTTTATAATTACATAAATATACGCGTAAATTCCCCTTAATGTTATGGAAAATAATAAAAATGATTTTTATTATTTTTCATGGTATTGCGTTGAGAACGTAAAAAATATTTTATGACAAGAAAAAAAATATATATATATATTTTTTTAATTATTGTTTCTCATTTGCGTTTCGTTTTTCTAAGATAGATGAATAATACAATGATTAAATATTTTTTTTTACTATTTTTGATTATTCTATCCGACACCTGAAAGGGTTTAAGGATTCGAGACGAAGAAAAAGAAGATTCCATATTATGATAAAACACTTTTTTAACTTTTTCTGTATAACAGAAATTTTTCTGTACTCACAATATGTAATCTAATTTATAAAACAGAAAATTCTGTTATACAAACAAAGTTAAAAAAAGTGTTTTATTATAATCTTACACAATGTATAACGAAGTGGAAGCCACAATGATCAGTAATTAGATTACATATTGTGAGTACAGTTAAAACCATAACTGTACTCACAATATGTGCAGTTATGGTTTTAACTGTACTCACAATATGTTCAGTTATGGTTTTAACTGTACTAATAAAGGTAAGGGGAATTGCTGCAACTATTAACAATATAAGCGATATTTTGGTGGAAAAATTAGGAAATCTGCATTTTATTTGTTATAGAAAAAGTCTGTTGTGTTTAATCAGAGCCTACTAAAATATATTTTTGATATTAAAAAAAAACATATTTTAGTATGCGTTCCCATGTGATTTATGAACTGAAGCTAACATATGTAGAGAGCTTTTTTATGAGTAAACATTTTCCCTAAACTTCAAATTGTGTGAAATAATAATTTTGAAAATGAAGGTTTTGAAAATAATTCACTTAGTACAGTGAAGTGTTTTGATATTAGGAAAATTAAAGCACTTGTTATGTCCCATATTTTTATTTTCAGTTTCCTGACACGTGTTTCGATCTTCGCAGATCATTTTCAAAGTTAAACTAATTAAAAATTCGAAGAGTTTTTGATTTTATATACATTTTATTATACGATCTCTTTAACCCAATCCAAGTCGGCTCAATTGATAAATGCACCGACTTTTGCATTGGAATGAAACTAGAAGCAATTAGGTTGAGGGTAAATTATGGGAAAATCCCGCTATTAATATGTTGTCGTTATGGATCAGTTCCTGTTGCTTGTTAAGAAGCTTAATCCGTTGTTGATTTCCAATCCCTCTAATAGGTTGAGCCGAAGTGCTTTGTGTGAAACATTTTCGATCAAATATTTCACACAAATATTTTCGATCAATTTAAATGTACCATGAAGTAATTTCCTCTAAAATATAAGAATTAGATATTTTGCCTGGCAAACATCTGTTATATCAAAAACTCATCTTAACTAAAAAAAAATGTGAAAACTAAACAACGGGGAACTTCACAATATTTATGCAAATGAGCTTAGCGCGATCCGATTACGGCTTCATTATTTACCGATACGGAGCCATCCGGGCGGCAAAAGGCAAACCGACTAAATCGAAGAAGAAAAAGCAAAAATCCGGAGTGCAAATCGGATGGAACGCCCACGAAAGTCGCACTTTTCGTCGCCCGGTGCGGAGATTACTGTCAATATTTTCGATCCGGGGGAAAAACAATGCGGCCGTACCGAGAAGGGTCGAAAAAAGGTTTCTAAAAAGTTGAAAGGATTACCGCGGGGGCGAAAATTGGGTGTCAAATCGCTTGAAAGGATCGTAAGGGGATTTTCCTCCGGATTAGAGTCCTGACTTTTTTTCTGGCACCTCGGGCTCGTCGCGTGGCGGTTTTGTGGTTTCGGATAGATAATGATCGGAGAGGGATAAATACTGCCTGTCGTAGAGAATGAGTACTGTAATTGAATAGGGTTAGACACACAGCCTACTAAAATATGTTTTTTTTATATCCAAAACATATCGAGCGTATAACAAAAATCGAGTTGGCGTTGGAAGTCTCGAGTCATGTCTCTATTAAGATCACGCGCGTGTTTACGATAATTAGGGGTTATTGACAACTGACTTGTCAACATGACAACCAGTACATTACGCGTACGCGTGTGATTTTAGTACAGACATGACTCGAGACTTCCAACGCCAACTTCGTCGTCGATTTTTGTTATACGCTCGATATATTTTAGATATTAAAAAAAAAAACATATTTTAGTAGGCTCTGTGTTTATATATATATATATATATATATATATATATATAGAGAGAGAGAGAGAGAGAGCCTACTAAAATATGTTTTTTTTAATATTAGAAATATATTTTAGTAGGCTCTGGTTAAACACAACAGACTTTTTCTATAACAAATAAAATGACAATATACTTAATTAATTTCTCACTTAATCCGTACGAAAAATGCTCCATAAGAAAATTCATGGTAACGTTGTGACAAAATATCTCAAATACGGTTTAAAATAATTAAACAGAGCAAAAAGTAACGGTCGTTAAATGTTGAACGCAAGGGCGATCGAAGAGAGGACTCCTCACGGGGCAAGCGACCAAAAAAAGGCATGAATTAAATTTCTCTCAAACTTTTATTAAATAATTATTTTATTTTACACATTTTTTTAATTTCTTCAAGTAAAAAGAAAAAAATATCATTTTCGTTTTGTTACACAATATTAATACAAACAAACGGTTCCATTTCATAAAATTAAACGTTAAAGTCTATACACATTTTCAACTTAAAACTAATTTAGGAAAGAACGAGAAGAAAAAATTATTCCGCATGTGAAATAATGGCAAGTAAACTTTTTCCAGTCGAAATTTAAAAACACTCTGAATATACGGTTTATAAAATTTAATTAAAAAAGTAGTGCTAATTCCTATAATTTCCCTTTCCTCGGTTCCTCTAACCGCTTATTGGAGCGCCTCCTCCCCTTCCGCCACGGAATCGATTGTACTGAGTTAGTTATTCAAAGATTCGTTGATAAAAATTCTCTGATCTTGAAACAGCAGGCCTGTTTCTATTAAAAAATATGCTTTGTGAGTCGTAATTCACTTATTGCGATTAATTAATCACTACAAAATAATTTTCCTATGCTTTTTTATAGGAGCGTATTTAATTAATCTTTAATTTTTCTAATCAATGGTTTTTACGCGATTTATATTTTTTTTATAAATAAAACCGTATTATATTTTGATGTGTATGTTAAACAAGTTAATTATAAAAATTTCCTTAATCGCCACACGCGTATCCGTTCCCAAAAATCAGCTATTATGACAATCTTAAACACCTTTTAATCGGCCTCGGAACCTTTAAAAAGCCATGCCTAACATAATTATTCCACTCTTGATAAGCGCATATTCCATTCCGTCTCTTGTTTTGTTTCTCCGCGTAATAACTCCCAGTAACGGAAAAAGAGGGTCGGGGCCCATTGTCGGCCCAGAAAGCCAGGAGGCCCCCATTGTGGAAAAACGTCCAGGGAAAAGTTCAGCTGGCGTTTTGCACGCTTCACGCCGGATTTCACGAATTTCCATCTTGATTTTCGGGTTTATTCAGCGGCGATTAGCACGGGTGTCAGGGGCCACCCCGGCTGCGTACCGCCGCTCCTACTAATAAAAGGGGATGAAAAATGGCGCGCGTAGTGATTCCGAACGCGAGGGGTGCGTGTGGGTAATAAATTTCTGGGGCGACGAGCATTGCGAATGGCCCATGCTGAATCGGGCGCATGGATTACGAGTCGTATTTATTTGGATTGTATTTGTACTGAGTTAGTTACGACTTTTATGTACGGCTGTTGGATATCGTGACCTGGGGTAACGATACCAATGATAATAATCACCCTTGTTAGAACTGCATGGAGCGAATTGGATTCAGAGAAAAAAATCAGTTATGAAAGATGTAGATATATTTTAACTAAATAGATTTGTATTTTATGAAATAAATATGAATAAATTATTAAAAATCAACCAATAAAACACAGATTAGATTGAATAACTTTAAATTCTCGACTAGTTTCGGGTTATTAGCACATTTTCAATATTAAATATTAAAGATATTTGTTGGTAAGTACGTGAAGTTTCTTGATATAATAATATTTTATTCCTTTCTTCACTTTTTTTTTATTTTTATCACTATATGTACATTTCAAGCACAACGTGCATTATACTAAATATTAAAACCATTAATTATATTAGATTTGTAAAAAAATCAAATTTATTCTACTCAAACAGTTTTACATAAAACCACATTTTTTTATTTTCGCTTCTTGTTTGCTAAATTGTTGCGGCCAATGATCAAAATTTTAAGTACAAGTACTTCTTTCATGCTTCCCATATATTCATCATCTTTATTCCTCACAAGTGTGGTTTAACATTTTTTTTTTCATTTTTGTCAATTTATTTAAACTTTAAACAATGTCTTTTTTTTTTCGTAGGAATTGGCTATCGGCCGGAAACCTCTCAGCCCATGCTTTCCATTTTGTTTATTAAGTCTATTAGAATTTACTTATAAAAAGCAAAACTGTCTTAACGAAAAGTAATTTTACAATATTAATCTGAAAAACATAAATTACAAAGTGGCCAGAAAAGGTGTGATAATCTTCAGGTAAAGTGGTTCATTGATTAATTTCAAGTAGAAAATTTAAGTAAAAAAATATTTTACGGTTCTTCATTAACGACCACGAGTCCATTGATATAATAAATATGTGACTAGAAATCAGTAATATTTATTTATTTATTTTATTTTTTGATAAAAATTAGTTCTATTAACATCCAGATAAACATTGCAAATGTTTATTTAATGATAAATCGATAATTACTAGCAATAATTATACATAAAATGTTGAAAAATTTTTTTAATAACATATTTAGGATATTAATGGCCTCATGAAGCTTATTGAATAATTACCCAATATTTTTTTTGTGTTTTATTTAATTTTATTCTTTTATTTTTTAATTATTTTTTTTTTAGTTTTTTTCTATTAAAAATTGATTAACGAACCATTTTAACTGAAAATTATCACACCTTTTCTGGCCACCCTGTATAAAGAATGTAAAAATATAACTAAATTATATATAAAATATTTGGATCTTGGATCAAAGACTGGCTGAAAGATACCAGCCTCTGTCATTTTATTTCAGTCAATCAACATATTTGAATTAATTAAGAAGATCAGATTCTTACCTTATTGAATTTCCAATCCTGTTGTGATTTGCACGACACAATCCACACTCTCTGGAGTTTTATGGAAACCAGAATTTCTCCAAATGCTGCTTCAAAAATCTTTTACTTCTTAAATTTTTCTTCAGCCTGTTTTTTTTTTTTAATAGATTTCTGTAAAACATTCAGCTTTACATACGACTGCGACATCTGTTATTGCATGCTTACAATTATGTTCCTTTTCCTCTACAGAAATCTGTTTTTGATAGTTTTCTTTGAATTGTTTCCTAAAACAAAACATAAAACTTTAGTTTATTATATTTGAAATACATGAAATGTTATAATAATTAAAATTATATTATTATTTAAATAAAAATAGTTGTCGTTTCTCCTACTTATTTTTTATTAAACTAAATAAAATGTTATAATAATTAAAATAATATTATTTAAATAAAAATAGTTGTCCTTTCTTTTACTTATTTTTTATTAAACTAAATATATTTCGGAAATAATGTTTCCATCTTCAGTACTGAAATATATTTAGTTTAATAAAAAAATAAGTAGGAGAAAGCACGGCCATTTTTATTTAAATAATTTAAACCTCCACAACCAACAACCGACATAAAGAAAATTAAAATAAAATCATTCATCATTTTTCGAAATCATAATTATAATGATGGTCCATTGCAGTTTTAAATAAATTTAGAGAAAATAGAATTCGAAAAGGGCAGAAAGACAGAAAGTTGGATATCGATACTAATGATAATGATAATAATCACCCCTGTTAGAATTGCATGGAGCGAATTGGATTCAGAGAAAAAAAAATCAGTTATGAAAAATGTAGACCTCCGGTCGATCGCCAATGACAGACTATTAACGCATCAATAGGTATTGTTTTATACAAATATTTGTAATTCTGCCGTCGGATTAAAGATGTTTGTATAGAATTCGAAAATTGTAGTGGATGGAGGGTGAACGCAGCATTGCATTTTTCTTAACCATTTTACGTACACAATAAAATGGTTAAGAAAAATGCATTCTATAATTTACATAATGTATGGGTACGAACCTTTACGAAGTGTTTCTCTGCACTTACTGAATAAAGTTATGCTGTGTTTACGAAGTGTTTCTCTGCACTTACTGAATAAGGTTATGCTGTGTGTATGGTGGGGTAGGAAGGGAATCGTCTACCATACAATTTTAGGACCTGGCGAAAAATAATGCATTCTACAATGACCCATACAAAAAGTAGATGTAATAAATATACATTTTCAAATTGTTTCACATATTCAATAAGTTTGTAATGAAACGAAGAAAATAGTTATATAAAAATAAATGTAGTAGTAAGTTTGCATATGTTTATATATTTATTTATTTATCGCTTAAATATACATACTTTATTCATCATATAGGTAACATTCAAATTTTACACTTAATATTATACTGACTGATATATCTTAGATCATCACCATCCAACCATCATTTAGTACACTTCATATAATAATTTTTCATTAAATATTTTCATATTTCAAAAATATACATCCATTTAGTTTTTTTTATTATTCAAATAAATTAATTAAACATTTATTTCTTAAAATTTTCTTCCTTCAAAATGAATCATCCAGCTTTTCAGATTTTTTTTTGATTTTGTTTAGAGTACATAGCGCTGGTAAAGAGGTAAATTCGGCTCCCTCTGGGTGCCCAACAATTCAGAAAGGGTGTAATAATCGTCGTGAGAGGGGCCGTTGAGGTAGCGCAGCTCCCTGGTGGGGTCGTTCCGCTTCTTCGCCACCATGAAGCGCTTGTTTTTGTTCTCGGAGAATCCTCCCCAGCGCGGGCGTTTCTCGAAGACCTGGGGTTTCGCGTCGTAGTAGTAGTTGGGGGATATCTGGGATATATGCTCGGTGATGTGGGGATAGACGGGGGCGTCCATCCAGTCTTCGTCGTTGCGCTCGTCGTCGGAATCCTCGCGCTCGTTCATTGAGGGGATGTCGTCCAAGCGCTGCAGCTGCTGCTGCTGTTGCCAGGGTCGGTAGGTCTTGGGGATGTGTTGGCGTTCGCGCTCGTTTTCCCAGAGTGTGAGGATGGCCAGGATTTCCTCGGGGCTCAGCTCAGTCTGTCGCTTAAAGCGGTTTTGTAATCTTGAAATAATAAAGAAAATTAGCAATTGGAACTCAATTAATTAAAGATGATACAAAAATCAATCAAATACGAGGGTTGTATGATAAGTACTCATGTTAATCAAGAAAATCAATCAAATACGAGGATTGTATGATAAGTACTCATGTTAATCAAGAAAATCTATCAAATACGAGGGTTGTATGATAAGTACTCATGTTAATTAAGAAAATCAATCAAATACGAGGGTTTTATGATAAGTACTAATGTTAATCAAGAAAAAAAAGGCATGATTATTTTTCTTTTTCTCAATATAGTCTCCTTTTAGCTCGATACATTTAGTACAGCGATATTATGTTTTATTCAAGCCATCCAAAAAATATCCTCGTATGACGAAAATCGCTTTTCGTCAAGCCATAATAATAACTCAATAAATCTATCTGAAATTTTGACAGTTATTATTTTAAAGAAGGCGCGTAATGAAATACACATTTTGCGTCAGTTGTACTTAACCTACGGCCTTCGTATTTTAAAATAATATATATTTTGAAAGTAGAAATACACAATTTTGACAGTTATAATTTTATAGAAGGCGCAAAATGATAACATACACATTTTGTGACAGTGGTACTTATCATACAGCCCTCGTATGTCAAAATATATGTATATTTCGACAGTAGAAACACACAAATCTGACAGTCAACATTTTTAAGAAGACGAAAAATGATGACATACAGATTTTGCGACAGTGGTACTTATCATACGGCCCTCGTATGTCAAAATTATATTTATTTCGAAAGTAGAAACACACAAATTTGACAGCCACCTTTTTAAACAAGGCGCGAAATGATGACATACACATTTTACGTCGTTGGTACTTATCATACAGCCCTCGTATGTTAAAATTATATATATTTCGAAAGTAAAAACACACAATTTTGACAGTTATCATTTTTAAGAAGACGCGAAATGATGACATACACATTTTGCAACAGTGGTACTTATCGTACGGCCCTCGTATGTCAAAATTATATTTATTTCGAAAGTAAAAACACACAATTTTGACAGTTATCATTTTTAAGAAGACGCGCAATGATGACATACACATTTTGCAACAGTGGTACTTATCGTACGGCCCTCGTATGTCAAAATTATATTTATTTCGAAAGTAGAAACACACAAATTTGACAGCCATCTTTTTAAAGAAGGCACGAAATGATGACATACACATTTTACGTCGTTGATACTTATCATACAGCCCTCGTATGTTAAAATTATATATATTTCGAAAGTAAAAACACACAATTTTGACAGTTATCATTTTTAAGAAGACGCGAAATGATGACATACACATTTTGCGACAGTGGTACTTATACGGCCCTCGTATGTCAAAATTATATTTATTTCGAAAATAGAAACACACAAATTTGACAGCCAATATTTTAAAGAAGGCACGAAATGATGACATACACATTTTACGTCGTTGGTACTTATCATACAGCCCTCGTATGTTAAAATTATATATATTTCGAAAGTAAAAACACACAATTTTGACAGTTATCATTTATAAGAAGACGCGAAATGATGACATACACATTTTGCAACAGTGGTACTTATCGTACGGCCCTCGTATGTCAAAATTATATTTATTTCGAAAGTAGAAACACACAAATTTGACAGCCAATATTTTAAAGAAGGAACGAAATGATGACATACACATTTTTTACGTCGTTGGTACTTATCATACAGCCCTCGTATGTTAAAATTATATATATTTCGAAAGTAAAATCACACAATTTTAACAGTCATCATTTTTAAGAAAACGCGAAATGATGACATACACATTTTGCGACAGTGGTACTTATCATACGGCCCTCGTATGTCAAAATTATATTTATTTCGAAAGTAAAAACACACAATTTTGACAGTTATCATTTTCAAGAAGACGCGCAACGATGACATACACATTTTGCAACAGTGGTACTTATCATACGGCCCTCGTATGTCAAAATTATATTTATTTCGAAAGTAGAAACACACAATTTTGACAGTTATCATTTTTAAGAAGACGCAAAATGATGACACACACATTTTGCAACAGTGGTACTTATCGTACGGCCCTCGTATGTCAAAATTATTTCGAAAGTAGAAACACACCTACATAAAGTTTATCAAAATAAAAAAATGACACCTGCATATTATGGGAACAGTAAATTAAAATCTTTATTAGGTACTATATTTGATAAAGTAAATAATCATGAAAAAAAAAAATGAAAGAAAAAGGGAGAAGTATTTTAATTAAAATCAAGATCATTTCGCACAATCCACTAATTGATATTAAATTACAATGAAATTAAACAAGGAAAATTTCTGGCAATGATCAATAAAATTCGATCATTCCCTTTTTCCAACTGCAAAAAAAACTTACAGTGTAAGTATTTTTTTGCAAAAAAAACTTACAGTGCAAGTTTTTTTTTTAGAGTGTAAGTATTTTTTGCAGTTGAAAAAAGGGATTGATCGAATTTTATTGATCATTGCAAGAAATTTTCCTTATTTAATTTCATTGTAATTTAAATAACTGTAAATGTGTGTGTCATCTTTGTTTCATTTTATTCAAGAAATTAAATTATTTGTTCCATTAATTTTATGTAATTGTTTCTTCATTGAGAATGAACACATCGTGTTGTCATCTGGATTAAAAAAAAATTAATGGAAGAAAAAATTACAGTGTTCTTATTATATTCATTAATCTTCATTAATAACTTACACCAGTATATATATATTATCTGTAAATTGTATTACATCTGATCCCATAATTTTTTCACGGAATCATAGCCGGTAATCATTGCGCAATTCGCGAACTGCGTAATTAATCGTAGAAAATGTTTTTGCAGTTGGGCCCCGGTCGAAAGCGACTTGTTGTTGCCACCGACGACGTCGGGATGTAACAGGTATTATTGATTTTACCCGACGCCCAGGCGTCGGCCGTGGCAGCGGCGTGAGTTCTCTAAATTCAGTGCACTTCACCTGTTACTCCGACTTTTCGACCCCGCTGAGCTCCTCGGGGAGTTTTCCTTTCGACTCATTTCCACATTATACTAATTAATTAGACCAGACGGTCAGACGTGCTTAATCCCCACGGGATTTTCACAAAAATCAAAGGTTCATTGTAACAATCAGCAAAAAAGAGCGGAATTTATGTGGGGGTTGGCGTAAAAAAAATTATTACAAGGAATCCGGATTTTATTTAGATTGGTATATTACCAATATAAATTATAAATAAATTGTATTTCAAGTAAAACTCATAAATATGGGTTTACTTAATATACAATTTACAAATATAATTCTATAAATTCACGTAGCATATCTTTGACAATGTTTCAGAAGGTATAGGGTTACGGTTTTAAGAGCTCACCGAACACCGAGGCTGGAAGATCCTTAATTTTCGACATTTCTGGCTATATCTCACCCAACATGGACCCGCAAAGAGTTTAAAAAAATGGCTGTTGATAAACAATATTTTGTAAATCCTTAATAAAATATGCGATTTTGTAAAAAAAGAAATTTTATCGATACCGTAACAGCGGGTTGGATTGAGACAACAAATTGAAACTATTAATCGAGATGGCTGAGAGTTGTTGAAAGTTCACATTCATTACTTTAAAGTAAACACGTTTGTTGTGACTTTCAAAATATTAATAAAAAAGAGTATTCATTCAGCTGGTCACAGTTATTTAAGTAAATTAAATAAAAATGATTTGAAAATAATTATGTTCAAATCTTTTTTTATTTATATACAGAGAGCTTTTTTTAACAGTATACATTTCCCCTATGTATACCTGCAAAATACGCGAGTCAAACGCATTGATGTGTGTGTGTTTAGTTGCCTATAACACGCAATTGAACATACATATGACAAATAAGCAACTAAACATACACACATTGCGTTTGACTCGCGTTTTTTTTTGCAGTTATACAATTCCCATAATGTATACTGATAAAAAAACCTCTCTGTATATATATATTTACTCGTTGTGATCACTAAAGTTATGAAATCATGAATGGTTATGGTGAAACGTTTACGTTTGGGAGTGATATTTTGGTTTCAGGGAATACACAAAGGGTGTATGAGATTGTAATGTATATGGTTCGAGTTAAATTTATCAGCTAAGTGTGCATTTTTATTTAATTTTTCAAAATGTTATTTTTTAAAGTCATAACAAACGTGTTTACTACAAATTGAGTTGCATACTGTTTGGATTCATGTTTGAAATAAAAGAAAATAATATTTTGAAGAGAATTTTCTGAGAGATTATACACAGATGGGAAATATTCAGAAACTATATCTAAGGGACCAATGTATTAAATTTAATATACATTAGTATTTTAATAAATAAAACGCCACATTTTCGTGAGTTTTTTAAAAAAATAATTCAATTACAGCAACCGAAACTTTCGGTAATTTGATAATGAACGCGGAAAGTGGATTAATATAGTCTGACAAACGAAAACGTGGAACTTAATTAGTGATAACTTTATTAATTTTAATTATGAATACATCAAACGTATCACACGAAATTGATATAAATTACGTTGGGTGTATTTTCGTGTATAATGAATTAATTACTTTAAAAGTATGCGTAAATTTAATCACTTGGAGTAAAACCTTGCAAAAAAAAATAAATAAATAAACGCAATTTCCTATTGAAGATAGAAAGCAAAACATTCTATCAAAAAAAGCAAAACATTCTATCAAAAAATGTTGCTAATAATTTTTCAAATATTCTAGAAAAATTGACGATTCCAATATATAAAACTAAAAGTTTGTAAACCTTTTCATTCTCCCACAAAAAATCTCAAACTTTGCCTCAGAAATAAAAAGAAACTTAGTCGAGTAAAAACAATTTCTCCTTGATATTTGCATCTTCGTTTCTTTAAAAATTAGCCATTTTTTTATTATTTGCTGCTGATTTTAAGTTATTTAAAATTATACGCAACAGAAATGAATTTGTTATATTTGCCCGGGAAGTAGTTGTTTTAATATGCAATATGAAACATTTGTCTCGATCACTTGCAAGGATCAAGCAGTCGTTTTCTTTATCAACCTTTCCGATTTTATCATTACTTTCAGATAAATTTAAGAATCCATACAATTTCAAAACTAATTCACATTCCGCGAAAACCGCCAGCCCAGAACCTTTAGAGTGTCCCAGAAACAAGACCTGAGTGCTATTGTCCCCCTTTTAACGAACATTCATGAAAGTAAATATAGTTACGCAAGCGCTAAGTTGATCAAACCATTAAACCCTCGGAATTAAATCGTGTGCACTCATGGCGCGGAGACGCTGAGTGAGACGCGCGGAAGGGGGTTGGCTGTAAATAATTGCACAGCGAGGGGTGTCCAGTTAACATCCTTTACCCTTCATTGGATTAATGGTTATGCGTTCTATTTCCTCCGCTTTAGTTTAATCAAATTCGCTCGGAAAAACAAGTGTTTTCACCGCACGAGACAACTCAGAAAAAAAAAAACAATTTGTGCAAATTATATTTATTAATACTGTAGATAAATATTTTTTTAGGGCAGAAAGACCTCTTTCGGAATATGCAAAAAATAAAAAATACCCCTAGCATAGTTTTTGAGATATTTTCAATTTCATGCGAAAAAACACGAATTTTAGTTTAATTTTCTGTATATTTTAAATAAAAAAATCATAAGTTTAGTTTTTTGAAGGGTAGATTTATAAAACTTTCTGAGGATATTAATTAAACATCCCTCTTTCGGAGTATGTAAAAAACAAAAAATACCCCTACCACAGTTTTTGAGATATTTTCAATTTCATGCGAAAAAACACGAATTTTAATTTATTTTTCTATATATTTTAAATAAAAAAATCATAAGTTTAGTTTTTTGAAGGGTAGGTTTATGAAACTTTCTGGGGATATTAATTAAACATCCTTCTTTCAGAATATGCAAAAAACAAAAAATACCCCTACCACAGTTTTTGAGATATTTTCAATTTCATGCGAAAAAACACGAATATTAGTTTAATTTTCTGTATTTTTTAAATAAAAAAATCATAAGTTGAGTTTTTTGAAGGGTAGATTTATGAAACTTTCTGAGGATATTAATTAAACATCCCTCTTTCGGAATATGTAAAAAAACAAAAAATACCCCTACCACAGTTTTTGAGATATTTTAACTTTCATGCGAAAAAACACGAATTTTAGTTTAATTTTCTGTATATTATAAATCAAAAAAATCATAAGTTTAGTTTTTTGAAGGGTAGCTTCATGAAACTTTCTGGGGATATTAATTAAACATCCCTCTTTCGGAATATGTAAAAAACAAAAAATACCCCAACCACAGTTTTTGAGATATTTTCAATTTCATGCGAAAAAACACGAATTTTAGTTTAATTTTCTGTATATTGTAAATAAAAAATCATAAGTTGAGTTTTTTGAAGGGTAGATTTATGAAACTTTTTGAGGATATTAATTAAACATCCCTCTTTCGGAATATGCAAAAAACAAAAAATACCCCAACCATAGTTTTTGAGATATTTTCAATTTCATGCGAAAAAACACGAATTTTAGTTTAATTTTCTGTATATTATAAATCAAAAAAATCATAAGTTTAGTTTTTTGAAGGGTAGCTTCATGAAATTTTCTGGGGATATTAATTAAACATCCCTCTTTCGGAATATGCAAAAAACAAAAATACCCCTACCACAGTTTTTGAGATATTTTCACTTTTATGCGAAAAAACACGAATTTTAGTTTAATTAAAAAAATCATAAGTTGAGTTTTTTAAAGGGTAGATTTATGAAACTTTCTGAGGATATTAATTAAACATCCCTCTTTCGGAATATGTAAAAAAACAAAAAATACCCCTACCACAGTTTTCTCTTATATTGACGTATTTCCATGCCTTTGTTGTATATATAAATTATATTTGTATATGTAATCTCTTGCACTGGAAATAAACATTATTATTATTATTATTATGTTTTCACAAAACAGCCTTGAATGCAATTTTTCAAAATTTTCTAAAACTCACTCTAATTTATTCGTATTCCTTCTTCGTCTCTTCTTATCGTCGTTTCCGTAATACCTGTACTGGTTAACGGCAGCGGGATCGCCGTACATTTCTGATTTCAAAATGGCATTCTGCAGTGCCTCGTCCAACTGATCCCGGTTGGTCCCATAACGGTAGCCCTTGACGTACTCGGAAAGAGTCTTGTCGTCCAGGTCTTCTTCCGGGGTGTACAGGGAAGCGGGAACGACGTCGGCTTGTCTGTACCTCTGTTGGTCCCATTCGGTCAAAAGTGGAAGTTGATCCGTATTGATGCCTAAATATAATAAATTTATTGATTTCAAAATGTAAAAAAATGGAAATAGAAGAAAGATTTCCATTTTATTCGATGAAATGTTCAATCTAGAGTATGGATAACTTAGCCATTTCAGTTTTTCGACCCTCATCAGACTAGTGTGTTCCATGTCCAATGCCTTGATTAAAATAGGCAAAAGGTGGCGCTGGCTTCGTTTTTAATTTATTACGATAAATAACGTTAAATTATAAAAAATGTAGTGAATGAAATATTGCAAATAATATTAATAATTGAAAACATTTTAAATTTACCACCAATTGTCGCTGGAGTGAATGAAATATTGCGAATAATATTAATAATTCAGAACATTTTAAATTTACCGCCAATTGTCGCTGGGTAAAATGGCGGACCCGCACTGACATTCACTTATCGAAATTAGATTCCGTCCTGATATTAATAGATCCATGGATAAATGGATCTTGTGTTGTGATATATATACTAATTTTAGACCGAAGGGCCAACACAGTCCCACAAAACAAATAATATTAATTCATGAATTCTTTTAGTGAATAAAAGCCACATTTGAAATATCAAAATGTGTAAATATTCATAAATCACTCTGTTCAACGTCATATATAATTCAGCAAAAGTAAACAACCTTTCTTAATTAGGACTGTGTTTCGGAATACATACAAATTTTGATTTGTTTACGTTCATACCGCTCAAACTGCGCAGTGTACAATCCAAAAGTGATATTCAATCCGTTCAGCTAATTAGTAATCTAAAATATTTGGATTTAGGCTGTTCTCACCTCTCTTAATGGCTGTTGGGCTGAAATATCCTCCGGCGTTCTTTTGACTCTCTTCCGGGCTGGAAATTGGCGATTGTGCTCGTTTAACTGTAACAAAACAAAAAATGCAAGTTTATTGCGTTAGATTAGGTAGCCGTATGCTCCCTTAGACCATTCTAGGCCCAGTGTACGACTCTCTAAAACCAGTTGGAGCTCCTAATGTAGTTGACCATCTTGAATAGTCAACCCATTAATGTGAGCTATTCTTAGGAATTGTTCTCTAATTCCTATTAAAGTAGGAAGTGGGAAGAGGAAGAAATGACAGTACCACTTCTTCCTCGTCTTTGCAGCCCCTGTAATATTTTTTTAATGTGTATTATATTGTAACGTCCAGTGATTTAATTGAAAATATATATAAAAAAAATAAACGAATAATCACATTCGTTATGAATAAGGAATCATTTTTTTATTTAGATTATTTATCTAAAACTATCTAATGAACTACCTGACATGAAAAATGTCACACCTTTTTTTGGCAATAAATTTAATAAAAACAATTCAAAAATAATTACAATGAAAATAGCTGCAAATGTGTGAATCAACTTTATTTCAATTCATTTTATTTAATTCAAAAATAATTAATTTTATTTTGTCGTCAAATTATTATTTTTTTTTTCTAAAACGATTCTTTTCGATTCAATTGTTTATCGATTGTTGATTTATATTACTGCTGCTGCCACCGCTGGTGTTTTATGTTTAAAATTTCAATTTCGATTGTTTTTATTTTTATTCTCATTCATTAATGCTGCTGGTGCTGCTGCTCGATTGTTTTTTCACTTTTCTGTGAGTTTTCCGAACTCTTCGGCGATCTCCTCCCTGCCCTTGGACTTTAAACAAATTCCCTCCTTTTTTCTATTATTATATCCTGACAATCATTTAAATTAAAAATAATAATTAAAATTTGATTTCCTTGCAATTAGTTTCCATATTTTTCGCCCTTAAATAAACGCTTTTTAAAAAAACGAAAACAACCACGATGAATACATTAATATAGCCCCGGATTTAATATATGCCCTCCCTGGCCGTTGAAAATGAAAATCGATATACGCCTCCGACCTGTTGCACTTTTCATTCATTCGTGATTGAACGCGTCCATAAAATTTTCCATTTTATATAAAATGCAGCACTTTACAAAAAAAAAAATAGGCAACACCACTTGACGTTAATTTATACGACATTCCGCATTTTCTCCCTATCATATTTATATCGCGAGCAATCAATATGCTAATGACGTAAATTCATAAAATCAATAACGGCACGTCAATTACATATTCATCCAATATCCACCGCATGAATTATTTAATGAAGAAATTGCTGTATGTTTCGTATGTTGTGTAAAAATAACTTTTTTAACATAATAACAATTTCGATTTTATTAATTTTCTGGATATTCTAAATAAAAAAAATCATAAGTTGAGTTTTTTGAAGGGTAGCTTTATGAAATTTTCTGTGGATTTTAATTAAACATCCCTCTTTCGGAATATGTAAAAAACAAAAAATACCCCTACCACAGTTTTTGAGATATTTTCAATTTCATGCGAAAAAACACGAATTTTAGTTTAATTTTCTGTATATTCTAAATAAAAAAATCATAAGTTGAGTTTTTTGAAGGGTAGCTTCATGAAACTTTCTGGGGATATTAATTAAACATCCCTCTTTTGGAATATGCAATAAACAAAAAATACCCCTACCACAGTTTTTGAGTTATTTTCAATTTCATGCGAAAAAACACGAATTTTAGTTTAATTTTCTGTATATTGTAAATCAAAAAAATCATAAGTTGAGTTTTTTTAAGGGTAACTTCATGAAACTTTCTAGGGATATTAACTAAACATCCTTCTTTCGGAATATGCAAAAAACAAAAAATACCCCTACCACAGTTTTTGAGTTATTTTCAATTTCATGCGAAAAAACACGAATTTTAGTTTAATTTTCTGTATATTCTAAATAAAAAAATCATAAGTTGAGTTTTTTGAAGGGTAGCTTCATGAAACTTTCTGGGGATATTAATTAAACATCCCTCTTTTGGAATATGCAATAAACAAAAAATACCCCTACCACAGTTTTTGAGTTATTTTCAATTTCATGCGAAAAAACACGAATTTTAGTTTAATTTTCTGTATATTGTAAATCAAAAAAATCATAAGTTGAGTTTTTTTAAGGGTAACTTCATGAAACTTTCTGGGGATATTAACTAAACATCCTTCTTTCGGAATATGCAAAAAACAAAAAATACCCCTACCACAGTTTTTGAGTTATTTTCAATTTCATGCGAAAACACACGAATTTTAGTTTAATTTTCTGTATATTTTAAATTAAAAAATCATAAGTTTAGTTTTTTAAGGGTAGCTTCATGAAACTTTCTGGGGATAATAATTAAACATCCCTCTTTCGGAATATACAAAACACCAAAAATACCCCTACCACAGTTTTTGTGATATTTTCAATTCTATGCGAAAAAACAAGAATTTTAGTTTAATTTTCTGTATATTGTAAATCAAAAAAATCATAAGCTGAGTTTTTTTAAGGGTAGCTTCATGAAACTTTCTGGGGATATTAATTAAACATCCCTCTTTTGGAATATGCAATAAACAAAAAATACCCCTACCACAGTTTTTGAGTTATTTTCAATTTCATGCGAAAAAACACGAATTTTAGTTTAATTTTCTGTATATCGTAAATCAAAAAAATCATAAGTTGAGTTTTTTTAAGGGTAGCTTCATGAAACTTTCTGGGGATATTAATTAAACATCCTTCTTTCGGAATATCCAAAAAACAAAAAATACATCTATCACAATTTTTGAGATATTTTCAATTCAATGCGAAAAAACACGAATTTTAGTTTAATTTTCTGTATATTGTAAATCAAAAAATTTATAAGTTTAGTTTTTTGAAGGGTAGCTTCATGAAACTTTCTGGGGATATTGATTAAACCTTCCTCTTTCGGAATATGCAATAAACAAAAAATACCCCTACCACCGTTTTTGAGTTATTTTCAATTTCATGCGAAAAAACACGAATTTTAGTTTAATTTTCTGTATATTTTAAATAAAATAATCATAAGTTTAGTTTTTTTAAGGGTAGCTTCATGAAACTTTCTGGGGATATTAATTAAACATCCTTCTTTCGGAATATCCAAAAAACAAAAAATACATCTATCACAATTTTTGAGATATTTTCAATTCAATGCGAAAAAACACGAATTTTAGTTTAATTTTCTGTATATTGTAAATCAAAAAATTTATAAGTTTAGTTTTTTGAAGGGTAGCTTCATGAAACTTTCTGGGGATATTGATTAAACCTTCCTCTTTCGGAATATGCAATAAACAAAAAATACCCCTATCACAGTTTTTGAGATATTTGCAATTCTATGCGAAAAAACACGAATTTACTATAATTTTCTGTATATTATAAATCAAAAAATTATAAGTTGAGTTCTTTGAAGTGTAGCTTCATGAAACATTCTGGGGATATTAATTAAACCTCCTACTTTCGGAATATGCAAAAAACAAAAAATACCCCATCCCTAGTTTTCGAGATATTTTCACTTGAACCCAAAATGGACGATTTTTAATGCAATTTCCTGAATAATTCAATTTTAAAAAATCGCAATAATTATAATTCGTGGGGTATCTTTATGAAACTACATGGAGATGTTATTCAAAGCTTGCTCTTTCAGAATATGTAAAAAACAAAAAGTACGCCATCCCCAGTTTTCGAGATATTTTCACGTGAACCCAAGATGGATGATTTTTAATGCAATTTCCTGAATAATTCAATTTTAAAAAATCGCAATAATTATAATTCGTAGGGTATCTTTATGAAACTACATGGAGATGTTATTCAAAGCTTGCTCTTTCAGAATATATAAAAAACAAAAAATACCCCATCCCTAGTTTTCGAGATATTTTCACTTGAACCCAAGATGGATGATTTTTAATGTAATTTCCTGAATTATTCAATTTTAAAAAATCGCAATAATTATAATTCGTGGGGTATCTTTATGAAACTACATGGAGATGTTATTCAAAGCTTGCTCTTTCAGAATATGTAAAAAACAAAAAATACCCCATCCCTAGTTTTCGAGATATTTTCAATTTCATGCGAAAAAACATGAATTTTAGTTTAATTTTCTGTATATTTTAAATCAAAAAAATTATAAGTTTAGTTTTTTGAAGGGTAGCTTTATGAAACTTTCTGGGGATATTAATTAAACATCCCTCTTTCGGAATATGCAAAAAACAAAAAATATCCCTACCACAATTTTTGAGATATTTACATATCAATGATTTGAATTTTAATTATTTATTTATTTTACGCGACCCGAATGAAATTTCCAGCGATTCGAATTAAATCCCATTTTTTTTTTATATTTCATTGGATTCGTCCATTAATTTGAGGGCACCGCGCCGCTGCTTTTATTATTATTATTATTATTTACATTCGGGGTAATTCACAGCCGGGCTGGGAACGCGTGGGCGTCCGTCCTGCCGCCCCCGAAAATCACGGTGCTCCCAGAGAACTATCGACCGTTCTCGCCGCCCCCGCAACTCCGAACTCGGGGTTAAAAATAGAAGGGAGAGGAGAAGGTTGCGTAAAAAGAAAAACCCCGATAAAAAAAAGAACTGAACGACTTGAAAATTAAACGCTGCTGCGACAACGAGAATCTTCTTCCATATATGCTGCTTTTAAATCGGATATTAACATTAAGTAAATAATACAGTAACGATGGTGGTAATGTTTTACATTGCATTTTAATTAAATTATCACCAGTATGACAAATTTAAAGACTGTTATTCACAATTTAAATTTAAATTGTGAAGTAAGGAATAACAATCTTTAAATTTGTGATTAAACACTTCACGTAAACTCAAAAAAACATTCAGTGATACACCAACATGAATTTCTTTTAATTCCTACGTTTTACAAAAATTTTCGAATTTCATGAAACGGAAAACAAATAAATAAATTATTTTCAAATAATTTTTGTTTAATATATTTAAATAACTGTGACCAAGTGAATGAATATTGTTTTCTATTTATAAATAAAATTCATATTACAATAAAGAATAAATTGAAAACGTCCGATACATTTCGCAAGTCAATATTAAAAACGTCTCCTTTTTCCGCTGTGTCTTCGCATTATTTCGCGGTGTGCCAAATCAAGGGGAATCGGAATTGGATCCGTTCAACATTAATGAGAAACTTAATCCTCCGGAGAGGAATCCGTGGAGCGTATTTTTCCACGAGAAAACGCGGACAGACGGGAAAAGCAGCCCGCGCAAAAGTAATAACGCTGATGTTTATCGGACACTGGAGAAATATCAAACAAGTGGAATTCGATTGGGAAAGTTTTAATGACGTAACGAATAAACGAAAAAGAAAAAAAAAAACTATTTGTATTAAAAATTTACTGATAGAAATGCTCGAGATTTCCAGGGATTTGTAGAATTTTTGAGTTCTTCGTGATTTACGGAATGTTCTAGTTTCGTAAATATTTTCAAAATTTTCTAAAAAAAATCATCGCCGAATGTTCCTCATGATGTTTGCAGATCTCTCGCTTTTCATTGCAATATTTGTATGGAATCTTCAGAAATTCTCAACATTCTGGAAATCTCCGGAAACGTCGATCATTTTTAGAAACCTCGGAATTTTCGATATTTCATAATATTTTTAAAATCCTTAAGATTTTTGCAGATTTACAAAGTTTTCGAGATTTTTAGAATATTTCGATATTCTCAGAGAATGAAGATTTTGTTTAATTTAAAAAAAATATTTTGATTAAAAAAATCAGAATTGGTTGCGGTGTAGGAAATAACCTTTGGCTTAAACAAACAATTTTGAAAATAAAAAATTCTAGAATTCATGAAAATTCTGGAAATCTGTAATTATTTAGAACATTCTGGGTTTTTCCTAAAAAAAATGTGCACACGCAGCGCCAAAACAAGTCTACCTGAACGTAAATGACTTAAAATCATTAATTACTGATCTACGACTGTTTAATCTAAAACAGTTTCTGATTTTCAAGCATTTCTATTTTTTTCTCACAATTTTATCGCTACGCTGTTGCTTCTTAGAATGATCCTAAAAACATGTGCAAACGTAGCGCCCAAACGAGTATATCTGAACGTAAATGACTTAAGATCATTGATTACTGATCTACGACTGTTTAATCTAAAACAGTTTCTGGTTTTCTAGTATTTCTATTTTTTACAATTATTTCGCTATGTTGTTGCTTCTTAGAATGAAGTGACTTCAGAGTGAAATTTATATATAAATCTTAAAAATTGTGGAAATCTCCAAAACTCTCCAAAATAATAGAAACGAGTGGCAGAAAGACCTATGGTCGATAGTCCATGACAGACTACTAACACAACTGTACATATTGTTATTATAAATTTTGTTATCATTAGAAAAGAGTATTCATTTACTTGACTATAGTTAATAATGATATTTTTAATTTTAACTAACTAACCATCTTTATTGAAATGTGTATAAGTATTTACAATAATATATAAAATTATAATTATGTTCTGTAAATGAATCGGCTATCGACCGGTGGTTTTTCAGCCTTTTAATTTTATTTAATTTTTAAAAAAAAAACTTGTTTTAATTGAAAAAACTATTTCCAATTATAAACCTCATACGTGACCGTATTCATATAAATATCTTGGCATGGAATTGTAAATTTTTGTTATAATCATTAGAAAAGAGTATTAATTCACTTGATCAGAGCTAATAAAAGCAATGATATTTTTAATTTTGTTTAATTAAAAAAAAAATATTTTAATTGAAAAAATCATTTCCTACCATCAACCTCATCACATTCCTTTGAAAATGGTCTAATAAACCGAAACTAGTCGGAATAAGTCTAATTTGTGAAACAATACCAAGTGTCTTTTCTTTAAATTATTTTACATAATAAACTTCATCATTCAGTCATTCACCATTGTCGTATTCATAGCCTTAAATATATACCCTATAAATATCTTGCCATGGAATACGATACTAAATTCAAATTCCATAATTAAATAATAAATTCGAAATCTTTCAGTAATGGATGCAGGAAACATCTGCGACAAGACGCAGTGATTATTATCAACAGATTTTTTTTGAAGACTGAATGAAGATTCAAATCGAAAGAAATAAAGAGCAAACCCCAACAATAGCCTTCCTTGGAGAAAATTTATGAGGATGAGCTTGAAATTTAAAATTGAAATGTATGTGAAGAAAAAAAAAAACAATTTAGATAATACTGGCGTCAAAGCGCTAAATGAAGCTAATGAAACTGTAAGTTGGTTTAATAATCATAAATACTGACCTTTCTTATTGTTCATGTCATCAGACTTGACTTCTTCGACGATGGAGGTGGGCAGGGCGGCGACCACCGCCAGAGAGAAGAAGAAGATGAGGGGGCAGACGATATTCAGTGTGTGCGCCATCGTCGGTGTTTTCAGTGCCACTGAAACTGAAACGCTGGAAACGCTCGGGCGGATCTCGGGCGACTGGCGCGCAGCCCCTTCTACGTGGGCAAGGCCGCCCCTTCCGCCGCCCCCGCGGTAATTACATACACACGATCATTGTGAATATTCATGCCGATCGCGTTATGCTAAATTAACAGCCCCGGCGAAAATAATGATAGAAATAAGGAAAGGGACGACGGATGGAAAATTATCGTGTTTAGCAATTTTTTTCCATTGAATTATAATTTATTCCTGCTGCGCTTATTCCCTTTTTTTTTCTTCAGATGAGACGTCTTAAAAATTGAATCTTGCTGCGCTGTAATACTGAATTTAGTCGTGCATTATTTTTACTTTGACATGTGACTTCTTAAAGATGAGATCCTGCAGCGCGTCGTGAAATTGAGCAAATAAATTGAATCTGCTGAAGTAAGTGCAACGGGACACCATTTCTACATTTCTCGTATGAAATGCAAACGGATAGGATTCTCCGTGGAACTTATTATAGAAGTAAATCAAATTTAAAATAATGCAAGACTAAATTCAGTCGAATTATGGCACTGAATGATTCAATTCTGAACATATTAAAATTGTATGTTTTTCCACTTCCCAATATATATATATATATAATATATATATATATAATATATATATATATATATATATTAGGAAGTGAAAAAGCATACAATTTTAATATGTTCAGAATTGAATCATTCAGTGCCATAATTCGACTGAATTTAGTCTTGCATTATACTGAGAGGTTTTTATATTTTTATATCAGTATACATTAGGAGAATTGTATACCTGTAAAAAAAACGCGAGTCAATTGCATTGAATCGATTAATGTGTGTATGTTTTGTTGATTATTTGGCATATGTGTGTTTGGTTGTCTGTTATAGGCAACTAAACATACAATTTTAATAAATGAAACACTTTTTTACTTTGTTTGTATAATCCGAGTTATACAAACAAAGTAAAAAAGTGTTTCATTTATTAAAATTGAATTACAATTTATAACAAAGTAGAAGCCTAAACAATTAACAAGCTAACTAAACATACACACATTAATCGGTTCAATGCGTTTGACTCGCGTTTTTTGCAGGTATACATAGGGGAAATGTATACTGATAAAAAAAGCTCTCTGTATATATTGATCTAATTCAGAAAATGTAATTAAAATTGTTTGAAAATATCCTAACTCCTAAAACTGTAACAAATTAAATTTACAACTTCTGTTGCAACCAAAAAATGAATCAGTCAACTTACCATCTCCTCTCCCACAGATGCCAATGTTCTTGTTTTCCGCTGCGCGAGTCTCGTGTTCATCTTTTTGTAGACATGCTCTCACATTCTTTCTTCTGCACCGTCAGATATTTATAAGGATTCATTTTTCATGTAATTGGTATAATTCCTGCCAAATATCTCTTGCTTATATTAAATAACACTATTTAGTCTTTCAAAGTCTATTGTAATATCGCTACAATTGTTTCACCACACTGTGGCTTCTTCAGGCGAAGAAATGATATATCTCTTGAACCGCATCCAGTTCCACTTTATCGGCAGTTCCATGATGGTTCGCAGCACACGTCTCCTGAAGCACCTCCAATCAATCGTCGGGCTCAGAGATGATCAAAGAATGTTTCTTCAAATTGCACGCCTGACAATACAACAAATCCTGTCGTTGTGGATTCGTCGCCCTGGACTGGCTGGATTGCGAGCGAAGCGAGCTCAATAAAAACCCTTAACAGGCTCAGCTTAATTATCAATAAAAACCCTCAACAGGCTCAGCTTAATTATCAATAAAAACCCTTAACAGGCTCAGCTTAATTATCAATAAAAACCCTCAACAGGCTCAGCTTAATTATCAATGAAAACCCTCAGAGATAATCAAGGAATGTTTCTTCAAATTGCACGCCTGACAATACAACAAATCCTGTCGTTGTGGATTCGTCGCCCTGGACTGGCTGGATTGCGAGCGAAGCGAGCTCAATAAAAACCCTTAACAGGCTCAGCTTAATTATCAATAAAAACCGTTAACAGGCTCAGATTAATTATCAATAAAAACCCTTAACAGGATCAGCTTAATTATCAATAAAAACCCTCAACAGGCTCAGCTTAAATATTATCAGCTTAATTATCAGAATTGTGAGCGAAGCGTGCTCTACTATAGTTCTAGAATGGCTAAACTTAGTTATCAGAATTGAGTGCGAAGCGAAAGCTCTGGACTGGCTTAATTGTCAAGATTGCGAGCCGAGAGAGCTCAATTAAAACCCTGGACTGGCTTAGCTGTAGTGCCAAGACTGCGAGCGAAGCACAGCTTAGAGTATTTACCAGGAATCAAACAAGAAATAGAACAAAATTTTTAGAGATAAAAACGTGTGATTTTTGGCTCTTCTCTTCACATAATTCTAACAAGTCGGGCTTTAATCGATTTAGAATAATTACTTTTCTATTATTTTTTCAAGCGAATTGGTCAGCCTCTATATCCACATGCCTCTAATCTCATGTGGAGAGGGTGCCAAAAATTGTTCACTAGTAGGGCAAATAGTGGACAATTTTTGGCTAAAAATTGTCCACTATTTGCTTCCTCCAAACCTTGAAGTAGGGCAACTAGTGGTAAGTGGTATTATTATTATTATTAAATATGTACTCAATTCTTGGTGTTTTTTTTAGAAAGCACCAAGAATCAAAAGTAGTTCTAAATAGTTACACACAAAGCGTGGCTCTCGTTCTTACCTAAATATTGCATATCTTGTTTGAATCTATTTAGAATAATATAAAAATATATCCAAATTACAAATATTTTTCATTTTTTTTTACAAACAACAGCGTAACTATACGTTATTTAGTTTTATTTCCGAACTCTTATAGGAATAGATGTTCTCATCGGTATTTCAATGTCGAACGTGGTAGAAATCAGCATGGCGACTTGAGCGTTCCCGTGCATCACTGCGAAATGGATGGGCCCTCTTCCGGTCTTATCTAAAAGGGTACCATCGCAGTTGTGATCCCTCAGAAATTGGGCCACGTTAATAGAACCGGTGATGGCGGCGTAATGAAAGGCGTTCCTGCCGTTCACGTCAATCTCGTTCACGTCACTGCCGTACTTCACCAGCAGCTTGATGAATTTTAAATAATGTTCGTCATTCACATTTAAAATCGCTTCTGAAAATAATTATTCCCACATTTAACTCTGTTACATTTCGACTTACGTTAACGTAAGTACTTAAAAAAAATGCATATTAAAACAACTACTTCCCGAGCAAATACCCACGCAATTACATAACTGTGCATCGCTTCTGAAATGAAAATAATGATTAAAAGCGAAAATTGCGACGGTTTCATGAAATCATAACAATTTTATCTTTGAAACAATTGGCGAAAATAATTAAACAACCCTTCTTAGGTGTTTGGCATGACCAATGTGATCATTTATTTATTTTTTTATGAATGCGGGACTCCTAATGAATTTTGTAAAGGCACTGGATGGTGTTATGTAACTTGTTACTCATCCTCGCCAATAGATGACGCTGTCAATCCACTGGATGGTGTTTTGTAACTTGTTACTCATCCTCGCCAATAGATGACGCTGTCAATCCACTGGATGGTGTTTTGTAACTTGTTACTCATCCTCGCCAATAGATGACGCTGCCAATCCAGCAATATTAAGACCACATACAAGTGAAAGGAAATGAGTTTTTTTATTATAAATTTTGTAAAGCGAAAATTGCGACGGGGTCATGAAATCATAACCTTTTTTCTTTGGAAGAATTTGCGAAAACAATTAAACAACCCTTCTTAGGTGTTTGGCATGACCAATGTGATCATTTATTTATTTTTTCTCATGAAAGCGGGACTCCTAATGAATTTTGTAAAGGCACTGGATGGTGTTTTATAACTTGTTACTCATCCTCGCCAATAGATGACGCTGTCAATCCACTGGATGGTGTTTTGTAACTTGTTACTCATCCTCGCCAATAGATGACGCTGCCAATCCAACAATATTAAAACCACGCACAAGTGAAAAGAAATGAGTTTTTTTATTATAAATTTTTGTATCATACGCAAGGTGATGTTGATTGTTTAATAGAGAAACAACCGTGAAAGCCAAAACCTTATTTATATCATGTTTGCGAAAGCGGGACATATTTGTTCTCACCAGGAACAGCGGGATTGTTTGAAAACGGGACTGTCCCGCCCAAAACGGAAAATATGATGACGTTAAGCATATAAATGTGTTTCAGAATTCAAACGAATACACTATCAATTAGGCAACAAGGCGTTGATTAAAAAGTATTAATTAATCATTAAGCTATATACAAGGTGTACAGAAAATGAGTGAAAACCTTGAGGTAACACAATTCATTAATTAATTTTTAATAGAAAATCCAAATAAAAAAAATGTTGTGTGGCTCTTCATTGAGGCTCACGAGGTCTTCGGAATTTTAAATATGTGACTATAAATTAGTATTGTTTTTTAAATATTTTGTAAAAAATCAATAGCATTAACAATCAATTAGACACGTGTATAATTCCATTGATGTAAATGATTAATAAATGGGATATTTTTACAATTTTATAACTTCATCAGAAGCATTCTTTTAATGAAAATAGATCTGGCAACGACGCACGCTCGTTTGTAAAAGAAAAGGTGTATGCAACACCTCCAGCGGATGATGTAGCAGTTATAAACAGGATAAATGCACACTTGTTTGATCCAGCGTTGCCAAATGTATAGTTCTTTTAAGTGGCCCGTGAGGCTTAAGGAAGGACCGTGTGACTTATTTTCGTTAATATTTTTATCTAAAAATTAGTCACGCTACCTAAAGCTTTTCACTCATTTTCTGTACACCTTGTATTTCCTGTACAGTCTTACCATATAATAAAGGTAATGAATTCGGTCTTGGTAAACTCGGACTCGCGCCATTCCTGCACAAATATTCAGCAACCACATACGAATGTCTGTCCAACACAGCGATCGAAAGGGGAGTGTGCGAAAATGTATCCATGACGTCCAGCATTGGCTTGTATTCTTGTATGGTTTTAATTAATTTCATATTACAGGAGAGTATTGCCAGATGTATCGGCCTCTTCTCATCCCTAAACAAAATACAATAATTTTGGTGGATGCGCCGGGACAACTATAAAAATATTTGTACTTTCCCAGACATTAATATTTACATAATAAATCAAATGCAGCGTTAAATTTTAGCCTCTTCTCATCCCTAAATAAAATATAATAATTTTGGTGGATGCGCCGGGACAACTATAAAAATATTTGTACTTTCCCAGGCATTAATATTTACAAAATAAATCAAATGCAGCGTTAAATTTTGGCCTCTTCTCATCCCTAAATAACACATAATAATTTTGGTGGATGCGCCGGGACAGCCATAAAAATATTGGTAGTTTCCCAGACATTAATATTTACATAATAAATCAAACGCAGCGTTAAATTTTGGATTTACGAAACTTCAAGCCTGTCCGATTTCGCTAAGACATACGTTTATATCATACATATTAATTTGCCAAATGAAAAGTACAGGCATACATTCGAACGTCTAAATTATTTTTATTTATTCGACAATGTTTCATCAAGTGATTAATGAGAATTTAATAAAATATATTTTTAAGCTGTTTATATTTTGTTTGTTTTGCTGTATTATGTTGAAAGTTTCAAGGATGAATTTATGTTTGTCAACATTTATATTTACAATTTAAGATCATTTATTTCGAGTGTAAAAACAACTATTTTAGTGTATTCAATTTTTGCAAAATTTGTTTTAAATCAGGATATGTTTTATAATAAATGATTATATATGAAAAAAAAAAAAGGTTTACATTTCACATTTCTAGAAGATTTCCTGAAGCATTACGAACGTTATTAAATGAATCAATTTTTTGTAATTAGGACTTTTTTTGTGAATCCGATCATCACTTGTGCATATAATTTTTGAATTCTGAAAGTTTTCCTAAACCACGTCAAATTTTATTAAATCAAACATTTTTTTAATAAAGATCGTGTGAAATCGTGAATTCTCCCATCTCTTATATACAGAGAGATAAAAACCTCTCTGTATATAAGAGATGGGAGAATCAGTATACATTAGGGGAAGCGTGCATGTATACACTTCCCCTAAAGTATACTGATATATAAAAGCTAGTGTTGGGCAAAATCGAGTGAATTTAGTAATCGAGTATTTCTGAATAACCAATTTTAAGTAGCTAAAGTTATTAAATAACAATAAAATTGAGTTTATTAATCAATATTTAAAACTTTCCAATATTAATATTATAAATAACATTAAGAAAATTGTCATAAACTTCATTTTGCAGTGACAAAAAAGATCGAAAAGATCGACTTTGCCCATCTCTAATAAAAACGCGAGTCAATTGCATTGAACCGCTTAATGTGTATATGTTTAGTTGCCTATTTGGCATATGTGTATTCAGTTGCGTCTTATAGGCAACTGAACACACATACATTAATGTATCTGACTTGCGTATTTTGCAGGTATACATAGGGGAAATGTATACTGATTAAAAAAGCTCTCTGTATATACTTTTTTAAATAAATTAAAGGTACTTCACTGGCACAATTAAAAGAAAAGAAAAAAAACCTATACACACATAATTACTATTATCCATTATTACTTAGTAATTGCTTCAATATCAGCACCGTGCTTTAGCAACAAGTCCACGATTTTACAGTATTGATTCTTGGCGGCGAGATGTAGCGGCGTCATGTTGAAATCCATGGTCCTTATATTGATGTCGGTTTTCTTTAACTTAATCATGTATTCGAGCAGAGTGGCATCCCCGTTGGCGGCCGCTATGTGCAATACGGTAAAGTGGTTCTTGTAGACGTTCGGGTCGATCCCGGCCCGAAGGCACTGCCTCAGCGCGCGGTAGTCCCTGCGTTCGGCGGCCGTGAAAAAAGTCGTCGTCAGATCTGCAAAAGAACAGAAAAACGCATCAGGGAAATGGACGTGAAACCTTAAACGGCGGACCTGCTGGATAATCCAAATTCGAATCGTTACTGAGGTTGTCTTCCATTTCCTAGATTAAATCCACGCATAACTTGCTTGGAGCTGGGAATTATGAGCGACTGTCAAAACTGGCATGCCATTAATTGTCAGTTTCAGATTAAGGAGCTCCTAAAATATTAAATTAAATTTTTAAATAACTATTAGCACAGTGTTATTGAAATAATTGAATCTTATAATTACTGTTGTCTCAAAATATTTAAAATACAATAATTTGTATTTAATCAATTCTTTGACAACATCCATTCTTTAACCTATAAATTTAATCTGTGTATAAATTGTGTAAGCAATGTTGCCACAAATAAGGTGTTTGCTTTTTTTTACTTTGCTTTTTTATTACGCTTGTCCAAGGGAAAGTATTGTAAATAGAAAAGAGTATTCATTCTCTTGGTCACAGTTATTTAAATATATTAAATAAAAAATGATTTGAAAATAAAAAGTATTGTGTTTGCATTTAGGGCTAAATTTGCGAAGCAAATGTAAAGTAAGAAATAACAAACTGAATTGTAAGAAAATGTAAGGTAACAAACTGAATTGTAATATTCTTCCAAATACTCGGCTCTAACTTTAAAAGACATCAATCCATTTTTTCAATTAATAATTTTTCCTTCACTATTAAATGTTCATTCGAAAACGTATTTGATCGAATTCAATGGGAAATTATGATGGACACTTTGATTATATAAAATTGGACTGCTGACGCTAACTTCACGTTTGAATCCAAGTGACGGCGACGCTGCCATAGTCCAAGTGCCAAGGCCAGGTACTAAATGGAAGCCATTTTGCGCTCAAGTCAGCTGTGTTAAGTAGCTGACTCGAGCGCAAAATGGCTTCCATTTAGTACCTGGCCTTGGCACTTGGACTTTAGCGCAAAATTATTGTTGTTTATTGTTTATTAACGGTAAGTCCATTTAAATACATATTGCTTTATACTAACTATTATTGTATTTCGATCTTGTGAGTTTTGTTTTTAAAAACATGGCGATATATTGCTTTGTGGAAGGCTGCAATTCGATTACCCATGAACGCCGAAGCGATAATAATAATCGTTTGCCGATGTAGTTACTTTATAACCTACAATCACTAAAATGTTTATTTCTAATTTTAAACGTACTGGCATCTTCAGCTTGACCTGCTGAAATAGTGAACTATATTGATCAGTTTAAAACCCGTCGATATGATTATATGTAATTAATATTTGTTGTATATTTAATAAGGAATAAATTATTTTCTACATCCAGCGCAAAAAAATAAATGCTTTTCCGCTTGACTAAAACTCTGCAGCGCTACACAAATCGGTATTCCCTGAACGCGACCATTTAGCTGACCAGTTTTTGAATTTCCCACCATTTTGCTCAATGGGGCGGGGCTTAGTCAGGTTCCCGCTTGGATACAAATATTGAGCAGTGTTTACATGGGAAATGGAGGGGGACTAGCAGTCCATATTTATATAGTCTCAATGCTTTAATTACTTCAAAAAAGTAATAATAAATAAGTAAAAACGCGTAAAATTATAACTGAAAATTCAAATTTAAAAGTGTCTGGAATTTATCTGCCAAGTAGTGTCAAAAATCTACTTATATTACGATAATCTTCATACCTTCTTCTATACGTCCACGAAAAATTCAAATCCGAAACGATAAGATTTCATGAGTTATGATTTTTTGTAGTACGCGCAAATCACGATTTTTCATACATATTTTATGCGTTTGTGCTTCGTCATCTCGTTCATGATTATTCACAGCAACGAGCTTGCAATTTCGAGGGACGCGGAAAATTAAAAAAAATCATAACTCATGAAATTGGATCGTTTCGGATTTTAAATTTTCATGAAAGCATAGAGAAATATTGGTGTAAATCATAGACAAACTACCTTAGATGTGCGACTCTCAGTTGACAGATTGCTACATAGTACTGTACTCAAGTCGTCTGTGTCGCCACTGCTGCCCAAAACAATGAAAAACGTGGGAAATTTAAAATTGTTACTTTTGTGTGTGGCGATAGAGGGCGCCTCGATGAAGCAAACAAAAATACAGCGAGAAATTTAAAATTTGGAATTTTAATTTAAAAAAGATGAACAATGAATAAAATCTTTTTATTACACTATTTGTGCAAATAAAATAATACAATTATCAAACACAAAACCAAAATGGACATCAAACTCAAAATGGACAACATAACTACGTCACATGACAACGTGTAAGATCAGTGCTACCAATATAATATATTGAAAATATCATAGAAAACTATTTTGGATCAGTGCTACCAATCTATAACATGGATCATCTCATATTTTTTGTCTTTAAGTTGCCGCCTGACTGGAGTCCAGCTCGAGAGTTGCAGGCCCCTGGTGTAAATTAAATTTTGACACAAACATTCAAATGCCTACTAAATTTGAAATTCAGTTTTAAATTTTACATATTTTCATTCATTTATTTCCGAAGTAATTTAAGCATTAACACATAATATCTCTGTATATTTAAAAAGCTTAAAATGTGTACTTTTCACATAAAAAAATCAGATTCATGGTATTTATAAGTATCAAAAAAAAAATCTTGAAAGCTGATGTTTAATAAATATGTAATTTTAAAAATTATTGAACAGTGCCAATTAATAGCGGAATATTTATAGGCCTAATTTAATTATATTAAATAAAAATGATTTGAAAATAATTAATTAATTATATAATTTAATTGATAATAATTCATATTTCTAGGTTTTAAAGTGTATAGTATACGATAGTAATATCAGAATATTAAGTTTTAATTTATATTCCTAGGTTTTAAAGTGTATAGTATACGATATTGATAACAGAATATTAAGTTTTAGTTTTAAACAATTTTATAGCACTGTGCGCCATTTATAGTTTGTATACGAACCTAACCCCAAAAAACTTATAAAGTATATTAAATAAAAATGATTTGAAAATAATTAATAAATTATTTTCACATTTTATTTAATATATTTAAATAACTATGACCAAGTGAATGAGTAAATACTCTTTTCAACTTATAAAGGTTTGAAACTTAGGAAATAGTTGTCCACTCGAGTACTGGATGGCGCTGCGCGCGTTTCCCGCCAAATACATGGCTCTCTCTATCTGCATGATGTGGACAGTGCTTAAAATCATAGAATCGACATTATATAGCGAAGATTTGAAGTAAGAAATAAAGGGATTATCTGTTACCATAAAAATGTTTGGATACTTGAGGGTAATTCTTGTGGAGGAGCAAGGAATATTAGTAAAAGAAATTATGAAATTTAGTTTCAATATAAGGTTGCGTCTTGAATAGCAAAATCAATTTGTACTTAAAACTATATATTACTTCAATTGTTCGTAATCTGTTATGTGTTTCTTCTCAATCAATCAGAACTCGACGACCCTCTCTTGCGCTTCCTTTTCTTCTTCATCTTCTTCACCTTCCTATCCTCTTCAGAACTCGACTCGCTCTCCGAACTCGAATCCTTCCTCCTTTTACTCTTCTTCTTATTTTTCTTCTTCCTCTTCTTCTTCCTATCGTCCCCGCTTGAAGAACTCGAATCGTCCTCACTTGTTTCAGTTTTTCGTTGTTTCTTCTTGGAAGCTTTCTTTTCTTCTTCACTCGATGAAGATTCAACTCTTCTAGTTTCTGAATTTTTATATACGTTTGATTCTTCAATGGATTGTTGTTTTTCGCTCCTGCGATTCGTTTGGGAATCAGGGCTTTGGTTTCTTCTATTTTTATCGTAACCGTCTTGTTTTCTTTCTGTTTCGTGTTCATCATGTTTTCTGTGCTTATTCATTTGTTTATCCACTTGATATTTATCCGGATTTCTATCCCTTTCCACTTGATGCTTATCTGAATTTCTATTCCTTTCGATTTGATGTTTATCGGGATTTCTGTCCCTTTCCTTTTGATGCTCATCATGTTTTCTATTTCTATCTGCTTGATATCTATCTCTTTCCGTTTGATATTCATCTCGTTTTTTGTTTCTTTCGTACTCATCGTAATTTCTGTCCAAATGATACTCATTTCTTCTTCTCCTTTCCGAATTGTGGCTTCCATCCCGATGGTAGTAAGGACTTCTATTTCTAGAATTGTATTTATTATTCCTTTCATTTTGATCCTTGTCATTCGGACTTCTCCCTCTTCTGTTTCTATTAAATTTCGGGCTTACATCCCGCTTATTATTATAAGGACTGTCGTGCCGTCTTCTTCTGTCCGTTAAAGGGCTACGGCTTCTATCCCGCCTAGTTTTTTGTGGACTCCCTCTCCTATGACTCGGGCTGCTTTCATGTTTCCTCCGATCCGACGTGCAACTTCTATTTTGATACGGACTCCTCTCTCTAGCATCGCTTCTTCGATCAATAGCATTTCGCCTGGAATCATCCCTCCTTGTTTTTGATTGTTTCAGGTTTTTATTGCTTCCAAAATCATACTTGGTATTCTCCACCTTCCTCCCTCGATCGTCGTAATGGGTAACCCCTCTGCCTTTCCCGTGCCACTTTATCTTCGACACGCTCTGGCTGAAATCCACATGAATCCTCCGGTCGTCGATTAGAACATTATCCATCTTGAAGTAAGCGTCCTCGCAGGATTTGTTGTTATCGAATTCGACGAAGGCGTACTGCAGGGAATCACCGGATTTCCTGTCCCGGATAACCTCACACGAGACGATTTTTCCGAAACGGCTGAAGATTATCTCGAGGTCGTCGTCTGTGGTTACAGGGTTGAGTTTGCAAACAAAGAGAACATTCTCGGGTGGGGCCATTTCAGCGTCGGGCAAGTCGCCCACCATTTCTAGAATTGTAGCTCGGGCTTTCGCTTCACGTTCCGCCAACATTTCACTTATTTCTTGAGCCGTTTTGCCCTCAGTATCATCGATTTCTTCGTCGGCGCCAATTCTACCTCCTTGCAAGCGCTCGGGAGTCGGTGAAGGTGATCTGGATGGAATTTGCATACCTAAAAAAATAAAGGGATATTACCTAATAAAACGTGTTTCAATAAATTTTAAATACTAGTTATTTGTACTAAAAATAATATAGTATTTTAGGAGATTAATAAAACACTGAAAGAATGCAATGTTTTCGGAGAACTTACCTTTTAAATCATTGAAGGGATCATCTAGAACAACAGTATGCGTTATCCTGACATCCTTGTACGGCCGATTATCCGAATCGCAAATCGTCTCGTTCAACAACTCGATGACGTCCAGACCCTCCATGACTTCGCCGAAAACGCAGTGCTTCCCGTCCAAATACGTCAAGTCCGATCCGAGCGTTACAAAAAACTGCGACCCGATCATCCCCTCCCCGTTCCCCACAAACGAAACCAACCCCATGTGCGTGTGCTTGATCCTCGGATTCTTCTCTCCCTCGAAATACCGCTTCGAAGGCCCCTCTAGCACCCCGTATATGGATTCCCCGTTTTGCCTCGAGCCGGTGGGATCTCCCGTCTGCGCGATGAAACCTCTACTTATCGTGTGAAATAGATTGTAGTTGTAATACTTCATCTTGCATAGCTTCAGGAAGTTGAGGCAGGCCCGGGGACGCTCCTTGAGAAACAGGTCCACGGTTATGTCGCCCAGCGTTGTCTCGATTACCACCGACATTATTCTGAATGAAAAATTAATTAATTTATTAAATACAGACACATTATTAAATTAACACAAAGAAAAATATGTTGAATAAACTATTAATTCCTGTATTAATAATTAACGTAAAAGAAAGGTTATGTTGCTCAGGATGTTTTGAAGTGTTTGGATAGTAGATGATGAATATCTAGATAGGGTTCATTTAAAAACTTTGCGAAGGAACCGTTAATTCATTATATGTTGTTATAAAAAGTATAAAATCCTGCCTTTAGTTTGCTACATAAATTAAAATCGTAAATAATATCCTCTAATGTAACAAAATAAATAAACCAAAACCATAGAGATATATTTAAAAACAATTTTCACACTTATTACATTAGACATGAATAAACATTAAAATAAGTTTCTCTGTAAAAGAAATGTTAACTTTAACATATACATTATTTTTACATTGATGTTAATATGATAAATAATAAAAATTGACATCTATGTATTTTTATCGTCACAGTCTATGCAACTATAGTAACGAATTATTTACATAGAATGTGATTTATTAATAACGAAAGTGTAAAACAATACATTTTGTATAGGGAATCGAATAAAATAATAAAATAATAAAAAAAGGAAAATTTAATTATTAAATGATATAGTTTACAAATTTTATAAAAATAGTTCACTTATTTATGCATATTGGGTTGCATAAAAAGCAATATTTCATAGATGTAAAATTAAATATTTAATCTTAGAGTATTATGATTAAAATTAAAGGACTCCTTAAACTAAACCTTTCGCTTACAGAATAGTTCCATATATTTGTTAAATATCTTTCTCTTATATATGATAGACCCATTCTTTTGCATTAATTTATAATGCCCTGTGGAAAATAATAATTATCGTACAGTTTTATAATTAAAATTATTTTCTATTTAAAATGATTAATTTAAAGAAACTGTACTGTAATATTTTATTTATTTATTTATTTAACTGATTCACATTTTTACAAATTTATAATATAATTAACAATATTTATGTTTATTGATTGTAAAGCAAAAATAAAGAACTAATAACGTTTTAAATTTATGATCTATTCAAATGTTTTATTAACCACAATTTAAAATTAAAACTTCTCTGCTAAACATGGTAAAAATCAATCTCTTCCCTTTATTTCTTTCTCCTTAATTCTATCATCAATTACATCAAGCACCCTCTCCCAATTAAAATCCTTCCTTCCGTAATCCTCCATTTTCTTCATCATCATGTCAAGCAACGGTCCTTTACTCTCAGCACCGTTGAAATTATTCAAATTCTTCCACTTTTCAATCTGCTCCCTCACTGCTCTTATATTATCCTCGTCCTCTCTATTCAACGCACAATCGGCACACTCTGAACTATCTTCAGCTTTGGGAATTTCAATCTCGCAATCAACACAGCCTTCATCCTCTTTGGTGGGCTTTTCTTCTTTGCAAAGGTTTTGAGTGCACCCTTCTTCGCTACTACCCTGGCCTTGCAAAAACTTCTCCCTCTCCTCTCTTATCAGATTTAAAAGATACTCTTTGGCTTTACGTTCAGCTGAATCTGTTTCGGAGCTATCGTCAACGTTCAAATATTCTTCTAAATCATCAAGAACTTCGGGAGGAATGCTCGTTGCATTTTCAACAGGTGCTTGTGTACTAGATTCATTGCTTCCTGGTGCAGGAGTGTCTGGAGATTCGCCGCTTTCATCACTTACAGTAGGCTCAGCTGTACTAGATTCATTGCTTCCTGGTGCAGGAGTGTCTGGAGATTCGCCGCTTTCATTACTTACAGTGGGCTCAGCTGTACTAGATTCATTGCTTCCTGGTGCAGGAGTGTCTGGAGATTCGCCGCTTTCATCACTTACAGTAGGCTCAGCTGTACTAGATTCATTGCTTCCTGGTGCAGGAGTGTCTGGAGATTCGCCGCTTTCATCACTTACAGTAGGCTCAGCTGTACTAGATTCATTGCTTCCTGGTGCAGGAGTGTCTGGAGATTCGCCGCTTTCATTACTTACAGTGGGCTCAGCTGTACTAGATTCATTGCTTCCTGGTGCAGGAGTGTCTGGAGATTCGCCGCTTTCATTACTTACAGTGGGCTCAGCTGTACTAGATTCATTGCTTCCTGGTGCAGGAGTGTCTGGAGATTCGCCGCTTTCATCACTTACAGTAGGCTCAGCTGTACTAGATTCATTGCTTCCTGGTGCAGGAGTGTCTGGAGATTCGCCGCTTTCATTACTTACAGTGGGCTCAGCTGTACTAGATTCATTGCTTCCTGGTGCAGGAGTGTCTGGAGATTCGCCGCTTTCATCACTTACAGTAGGCTCAGCTGTACTAGATTCATTGCTTCCTGGTGCAGGAGTGTCTGGAGATTCGCCGCTTTCATTACTTACAGTGGGCTCAGCTGTACTAGATTCATTGCTTCCTGGTGCAGGAGTGTCTGGAGATTCGCCGCTTTCATCACTTACAGTAGGCTCAGCTGTACTAGATTCATTGCTTCCTGGTGCAGGAGTGTCTGGAGATTCGCCGCTTTCATCACTTACAGTAGGCTCAGCTGTACTAGATTCATTGCTTCCTGGTGCAGGAGTGTCTGGAGATTCGCCGCTTTCATCACTTACAGTAGGCTCAGCTGTACTAGATTCATTGCTTCCTGGTGCAGGAGTGTCTGGAGATTCGCCGCTTTCATTACTTACAGTGGGCTCAGCTGTACTAGATTCATTGCTTCCTGGTGCAGGAGTGTCTGGAGATTCGCCGCTTTCATCACTTACAGTAGGCTCAGCTGTACTAGATTCATTGCTTCCTGGTGCAGGAGTGTCTGGAGATTCGCCGCTTTCATTACTTACAGTGGGCTCAGCTGTACTAGATTCATTGCTTCCTGGTGCAGGAGTGTCTGGAGATTCGCCGCTTTCATCACTTACAGTAGGCTCAGCTGTACTAGATTCATTGCTTCCTGGTGCAGGAGTGTCTGGAGATTCGCCGCTTTCATCACTTACAGTAGGCTCAGCTGTACTAGATTCATTGCTTCCTGGTGCAGGAGTGTCTGGAGATTCGCCGCTTTCATCACTTACAGTAGGCTCAGCTGTACTAGATTCATTGCTTCCTGGTGCAGGAGTGTCTGGAGATTCGCCGCTTTCATCACTTACAGTAGGCTCAGCTGTACTAGATTCATTGCTTCCTGGTGCAGGAGTGTCTGGAGATTCGCCGCTTTCATTACTTACAGTGGGCTCAGCTGTACTAGATTCATTGCTTCCTGGTGCAGGAGTGTCTGGAGATTCGCCGCTTTCATCACTTACAGTAGGCTCAGCTGTACTAGATTCATTGCTTCCTGGTGCAGGAGTGTCTGGAGATTCGCCGCTTTCATCACTTACAGTAGGCTCAGCTGTACTAGATTCATTGCTTCCTGGTGCAGGAGTGTCTGGAGATTCGCCGCTTTCATCACTTACAGTAGGCTCAGCTGTACTAGATTCATTGCTTCCTGGTGCAGGAGTGTCTGGAGATTCGCCGCTTTCATTACTTACAGTGGGCTCAGCTGTACTAGATTCATTGCTTCCTGGTGCAGGAGTGTCTGGAGATTCGCCGCTTTCATCACTTACAGTAGGCTCAGCTGTACTAGATTCATTGCTTCCTGGTGCAGGAGTGTCTGGAGATTCGCCGCTTTCATCACTTACAGTAGGCTCAGCTGTACTAGATTCATTGCTTCCCGGTGCAGGTGTGTCTGGGGATTCGTTGCTTTCATCACTTAGAGTAGGCTCAGCTGTACTAGATTCATTGCTTCCTGGTGCAGGAGTGTCTGGAGATTCGCCGCTTTCATCACTTACAGTAGGCTCAGCTGTACTAGATTCATTGCTTCCTGGTGCAGGAGTGTCTGGAGATTCGCCGCTTTCATTACTTACAGTGGGCTCAGCTGTACTAGATTCATTGCTTCCTGGTGCAGGAGTGTCTGGAGATTCGCCGCTTTCATCACTTACAGTAGGCTCAGCTGTACTAGATTCATTGCTTCCTGGTGCAGGAGTGTCTGGAGATTCGCCGCTTTCATCACTTACAGTAGGCTCAGCTGTACTAGATTCATTGCTTCCCGGTGCAGGTGTGTCTGGGGATTCGTTGCTTTCATCACTTAGAGTAGGCTCAGCTGTACTAGATTCATTGCTTCCTGGTGCAGGAGTGTCTGGAGATTCGCCGCTTTCATCACTTACAGTAGGCTCAGCTGTACTAGATTCATTGCTTCCCGGTGCAGGTGTGTCTGGGGATTCGTTGCTTTCATCACTTAGAGTAGGCTCAGCTGTACTAGATTCATTGCTTCCCGGTGCAGGTGTGTCTGGGGATTCGTTGCTTTCATCACTTAGAGTAGGCTCAGCTGTACTAGATTCATTGCTTCCTGGTGCAGGAGTGTCTGGAGATTCGCCGCTTTCATTACTTACAGTGGGCTCAGCTGTACTAGATTCATTGCTTCCCGGTGCAGGTGTGTCTGGGGATTCGTTGCTTTCATCACTTAGAGTAGGCTCAGCTGTACTAGATTCATTGCTTCCCGGTGCAGGTGTGTCTGGGGATTCGTTGCTTTCATCACTTAGAGTAGGCTCAGCTGTACTAGATTCATTGCTTCCTGGTGCAGGAGTGTCTGGAGATTCGCCGCTTTCATTACTTACAGTGGGCTCAGCTGTACTAGATTCATTGCTTCCCGGTGCAGGTGTGTCTGGGGATTCGTTGCTTTCATCACTTAGAGTAGGCTCAGCTGTACTAGATTCATTGCTTCCTGGTGCAGGAGTGTCTGGAGATTCGCCGCTTTCATCACTTACAGAAGGCTCAGCTGTACTAGATTCATTGCTTCCTGGTGCAGTAGTGTCTGGAGATTCGCCGCTTTCATTACTTACAGTGGGCTCAGCTGTACTAGATTCATTGCTTCCCGGTGCAGGTGTGTCTGGGGATTCGTTGCTTTCATCACTTAGAGTAGGCTCAGCTGTACTAGATTCATTGCTTCCTGGTGCAGGAGTGTCTGGAGATTCGCCGCTTTCATTACTTACAGTGGGCTCAGCTGTACTAGATTCATTGCTTCCCGGTGCAGGTGTGTCTGGGGATTCGTTGCTTTCATCACTTAGAGTAGGCTCAGCTGTACTAGATTCATTGCTTCCCGGTGCAGGTGTGTCTGGGGATTCGTTGCTTTCATCACTTAGAGTAGGCTCAGCTGTACTAGATTCATTGCTTCCTGGTGCAGGAGTGTCTGGAGATTCGCCGCTTTCATTACTTACAGTGGGCTCAGCTGTACTAGATTCATTGCTTCCCGGTGCAGGTGTGTCTGGGGATTCGTTGCTTTCATCACTTAGAGTAGGCTCAGCTGTACTAGATTCATTGCTTCCCGGTGCAGGTGTGTCTGGGGATTCGTTGCTTTCATCACTTAGAGTAGGCTCAGCTGTACTAGATTCATTGCTTCCTGGTGCAGTAGTGTCTGGAGATTCGCCGCTTTCATTACTTACAGTGGGCTCAGCTGTACTAGATTCATTGCTTCCCGGTGCAGGTGTGTCTGGGGATTCGTTGCTTTCATCACTTAGAGTAGGCTCAGCTGTACTAGATTCATTGCTTCCTGGTGCAGGAGTGTCTGGAGATTCGCCGCTTTCATTACTTACAGTGGGCTCAGCTGTACTAGATTCATTGCTTCCCGGTGCAGGTGTGTCTGGGGATTCGTTGCTTTCATCACTTAGAGTAGGCTCAGCTGTACTAGATTCATTGCTTCCCGGTGCAGGTGTGTCTGGGGATTCGTTGCTTTCATCACTTAGAGTAGGCTCAGCTGTACTAGATTCATTGCTTCCTGGTGCAGGAGTGTCTGGAGATTCGCCGCTTTCATTACTTACAGTGGGCTCAGCTGTACTAGATTCATTGCTTCCCGGTGCAGGTGTGTCTGGGGATTCGTTGCTTTCATCACTTAGAGTAGGCTCAGCTGTACTAGATTCATTGCTTCCTGGTGCAGGAGTGTCTGGAGATTCGCCGCTTTCATCACTTACAGAAGGCTCAGCTGTACTAGATTCATTGCTTCCTGGTGCAGTAGTGTCTGGAGATTCGCCGCTTTCATTACTTACAGTGGGCTCAGCTGTACTAGATTCATTGCTTCCCGGTGCAGGTGTGTCTGGGGACTCGTTGCTTTCATCACTTACAGTAGGCTCAGCTGTACTAGATTCATTGCTTCCTGGTGCAGGAGTGTCTGGAGATTCGCCGCTTTCATCACTTACAGTAGGCTCAGCTGTACTAGATTCATTGCTTCCTGGTGCAGGAGTGTCTGGAGATTCGCCGCTTTCATCACTTACAGTAGGCTCAGCTGTACTAGATTCATTGCTTCCCGGTGCAGGTGTGTCTGGGGATTCGTTGCTTTCATCACTTAGAGTAGGCTCAGCTGTACTAGATTCATTGCTTCCTGGTGCAGGAGTGTCTGGAGATTCGCCGCTTTCATTACTTACAGTGGGCTCAGCTGTACTAGATTCATTGCTTCCTGGTGCAGGAGTGTCTGGAGATTCGCCGCTTTCATTACTTACAGTGGGCTCAGCTGTACTAGATTCATTGCTTCCTGGTGCAGGAGTGTCTGGAGATTCGCCGCTTTCATCACTTACAGTAGGCTCAGCTGTACTAGATTCATTGCTTCCTGGTGCAGGAGTGTCTGGGGACTCGTTGCTTTCATCACTTACAGTAGGCTCAGCTGTACTAGATTCATTGCTTCCCGGTGCAGGTGTGTCTGGGGACTCGTTGCTTTCATCACTTACAGTAGGCTCAGCTGTACTAGATTCATTGCTTCCCGGTGCAGGTGTGTCTGGGGACTCGTTGCTTTCATCACTTACAGTAGGCTCAGCTGTACTAGATTCATTGCTTCCCGGTGCAGGTGTGTCTGGGGACTCGTTGCTTTCATCACTTACAGTAGGCTCAGCTGTACTAGATTCATTGCTTCCCGGTGCAGGTGTGTCTGGGGACTCGTTGCTTTCATCACTTACAGTAGGCTCAGCTGTACTAGATTCATTGCTTCCCGGTGCAGGTGTGTCTGGGGACTCGTTGCTTTCATCACTTACAGTAGGCTCAGCTGTACTAGATTCATTGCTTCCCGGTGCAGGTGTGTCTGGGGACTCGTTGCTTTCATCACTTACAGTAGGCTCAGCTGTACTAGATTCATTGCTTCCCGGTGCAGGTGTGTCTGGGGACTCGTTGCTTTCATCACTTACAGTAGGCTCAGCTGTACTAGATTCATTGCTTCCTGGTGCAGGAGTGTCTGGAGATTCGCCGCTTTCATCACTTACAGTAGGCTCAGCTGTACTAGATTCATTGCTTCCCGGTGCAGGAGTGTCTGGAGATTCGCCGCTTTCATTACTTACAGTGGGCTCAGCTGTACTAGATTCATTGCTTCCTGGTGCAGGAGTGTCTGGGGACTCGTTGCTTTCATCACTTACAGTAGGCTCAGCTGTACTAGATTCATTGCTTCCCGGTGCAGGTGTGTCTGGGGACTCGTTGCTTTCATCACTTACAGTAGGCTCAGCTGTACTAGATTCATTGCTTCCCGGTGCAGGTGTGTCTGGGGACTCGTTGCTTTCATCACTTACAGTAGGCTCAGCTGTACTAGATTCATTGCTTCCCGGTGCAGGTGTGTCTGGGGACTCGTTGCTTTCATCACTTACAGTAGGCTCAGCTGTACTAGATTCATTGCTTCCCGGTGCAGGTGTGTCTGGGGACTCGTTGCTTTCATCACTTACAGTAGGCTCAGCTGTACTAGATTCATTGCTTCCCGGTGCAGGTGTGTCTGGGGACGAGTTGCTTTCATCACTTACAGTAGGCTCAGCTGTACTAGATTCATTGCTTCCCGGTGCAGGTGTGTCTGGGGATTCGTTGCTTTCATCACTTAGAGTAGGCTCAGCTGTACTAGATTCATTGCTTCCTGGTGCAGGAGTGTCTGGAGATTCGCCGCTTTCATTACTTACAGTGGGCTCAGCTGTACTAGATTCATTGCTTCCCGGTGCAGGTGTGTCTGGGGATTCGTTGCTTTCATCACTTAGAGTAGGCTCAGCTGTACTAGATTCATTGCTTCCTGGTGCAGGAGTGTCTGGAGATTCGCCGCTTTCATTACTTACAGTGGGCTCAGCTGTACTAGATTCATTGCTTCCCGGTGCAGGTGTGTCTGGGGATTCGTTGCTTTCATCACTTAGAGTAGGCTCAGCTGTACTAGATTCATTGCTTCCTGGTGCAGGAGTGTCTGGAGATTCGCCGCTTTCATTACTTACAGTGGGCTCAGCTGTACTAGATTCATTGCTTCCCGGTGCAGGTGTGTCTGGGGATTCGTTGCTTTCATCACTTAGAGTAGGCTCAGCTGTACTAGATTCATTGCTTCCCGGTGCAGGTGTGTCTGGGGATTCGTTGCTTTCATCACTTAGAGTAGGCTCAGCTGTACTAGATTCATTGCTTCCTGGTGCAGGAGTGTCTGGAGATTCGCCGCTTTCATCACTTACAGTAGGCTCAGCTGTACTAGATTCATTGCTTCCTGGTGCAGTAGTGTCTGGAGATTCGCCGCTTTCATTACTTACAGTGGGCTCAGCTGTACTAGATTCATTGCTTCCCGGTGCAGGTGTGTCTGGGGACTCGTTGCTTTCATCACTTACAGTAGGCTCAGCTGTACTAGATTCATTGCTTCCTGGTGCAGGAGTGTCTGGAGATTCGCCGCTTTCATCACTTACAGTAGGCTCAGCTGTACTAGATTCATTGCTTCCTGGTGCAGGAGTGTCTGGAGATTCGCCGCTTTCATCACTTACAGTAGGCTCAGCTGTACTAGATTCATTGCTTCCCGGTGCAGGTGTGTCTGGGGATTCGTTGCTTTCATCACTTAGAGTAGGCTCAGCTGTACTAGATTCATTGCTTCCTGGTGCAGGAGTGTCTGGAGATTCGCCGCTTTCATTACTTACAGTGGGCTCAGCTGTACTAGATTCATTGCTTCCTGGTGCAGGAGTGTCTGGAGATTCGCCGCTTTCATTACTTACAGTGGGCTCAGCTGTACTAGATTCATTGCTTCCTGGTGCAGGAGTGTCTGGAGATTCGCCGCTTTCATCACTTACAGTAGGCTCAGCTGTACTAGATTCATTGCTTCCCGGTGCAGGAGTGTCTGGAGATTCGCCGCTTTCATTACTTACAGTGGGCTCAGCTGTACTAGATTCATTGCTTCCTGGTGCAGGAGTGTCTGGAGATTCGCCGCTTTCATCACTTACAGTAGGCTCAGCTGTACTAGATTCATTGCTTCCCGGTGCAGGAGTGTCTGGAGATTCGCCGCTTTCATTACTTACAGTGGGCTCAGCTGTACTAGATTCATTGCTTCCTGGTGCAGGAGTGTCTGGGGACTCGTTGCTTTCATCACTTACAGTAGGCTCAGCTGTACTAGATTCATTGCTTCCCGGTGCAGGTGTGTCTGGGGACTCGTTGCTTTCATCACTTACAGTAGGCTCAGCTGTACTAGATTCATTGCTTCCCGGTGCAGGTGTGTCTGGGGACTCGTTGCTTTCATCACTTACAGTAGGCTCAGCTGTACTAGATTCATTGCTTCCCGGTGCAGGTGTGTCTGGGGACTCGTTGCTTTCATCACTTACAGTAGGCTCAGCTGTACTAGATTCATTGCTTCCCGGTGCAGGTGTGTCTGGGGACTCGTTGCTTTCATCACTTACAGTAGGCTCAGCTGTACTAGATTCATTGCTTCCCGGTGCAGGTGTGTCTGGGGACTCGTTGCTTTCATCACTTACAGTAGGCTCAGCTGTACTAGATTCATTGCTTCCCGGTGCAGGTGTGTCTGGGGACTCGTTGCTTTCATCACTCACAGTAGGCTCAGCTGTACTAGATTCATTGCTTCCCGGTGCAGGTGTGTCTGGGGACTCGTTGCTTTCATCACTTACAGTAGGCTCAGCTGTACTAGATTCATTGCTTCCTGGTGCAGGAGTGTCTGGAGATTCGCCGCTTTCATCACTTACAGTAGGCTCAGCTGTACTAGATTCATTGCTTCCCGGTGCAGGAGTGTCTGGAGATTCGCCGCTTTCATTACTTACAGTGGGCTCAGCTGTACTAGATTCATTGCTTCCTGGTGCAGGAGTGTCTGGGGACTCGTTGCTTTCATCACTTACAGTAGGCTCAGCTGTACTAGATTCATTGCTTCCCGGTGCAGGTGTGTCTGGGGACTCGTTGCTTTCATCACTTACAGTAGGCTCAGCTGTACTAGATTCATTGCTTCCCGGTGCAGGTGTGTCTGGGGACTCGTTGCTTTCATCACTTACAGTAGGCTCAGCTGTACTAGATTCATTGCTTCCCGGTGCAGGTGTGTCTGGGGACTCGTTGCTTTCATCACTTACAGTAGGCTCAGCTGTACTAGATTCATTGCTTCCCGGTGCAGGTGTGTCTGGGGACTCGTTGCTTTCATCACTTACAGTAGGCTCAGCTGTACTAGATTCATTGCTTCCCGGTGCAGGTGTGTCTGGGGACTCGTTGCTTTCATCACTTACAGTAGGCTCAGCTGTACTAGATTCATTGCTTCCCGGTGCAGGTGTGTCTGGGGACTCGTTGCTTTCATCACTTACAGTAGGCTCAGCTGTACTAGATTCATTGCTTCCTGGTGCAGGAGTGTCTGGAGATTCGCCGCTTTCATCACTTACAGTAGGCTCAGCTGTACTAGATTCATTGCTTCCCGGTGCAGGAGTGTCTGGGGACTCGTTGCTTTCATCACTTACAGTAGGCTCAGCTGTACTAGATTCATTGCTTCCCGGTGCAGGTGTGTCTGGGGACTCGTTGCTTTCATCACTTACAGTAGGCTCAGCTGTACTAGATTCATTGCTTCCCGGTGCAGGTGTGTCTGGGGACTCGTTGCTTTCATCACTTACAGTAGGCTCAGCTGTACTAGATTCATTGCTTCCCGGTGCAGGTGTGTCTGGGGACTCGTTGCTTTCATCACTTACAGTAGGCTCAGCTGTACTAGATTCATTGCTTCCCGGTGCAGGTGTGTCTGGGGACTCGTTGCTTTCATCACTTACAGTAGGCTCAGCTGTACTAGATTCATTGCTTCCCGGTGCAGGTGTGTCTGGGGACTCGTTGCTTTCATCACTTACAGTAGGCTCAGCTGTACTAGATTCATTGCTTCCTGGTGCAGGAGTGTCTGGAGATTCGCCGCTTTCATCACTTACAGTAGGCTCAGCTGTACTAGATTCATTGCTTCCCGGTGCAGGTGTGTCTGGGGACTCGTTGCTTTCATCACTTACAGTAGGCTCAGCTGTACTAGATTCATTGCTTCCCGGTGCAGGTGTGTCTGGCGACTCGTTGCTTTCATCACTTACAGTAGGCTCAGCTGTACTAGATTCATTGCTTCCCGGTGCAGGTGTGTCTGGGGACTCGTTGCTTTCATCACTTACAGTAGGCTCAGCTGTACTAGATTCATTGCTTCCCGGTGCAGGTGTGTCTGGCGACTCGTTGCTTTCATCACTTACAGTAGGCTCAGCTGTACTAGATTCATTGCTTCCTGGTGAAGGAGTGTCTGGAGATTCGCCGCTTTCATCACTTACAGTAGGCTCAGCTGTACTAGATTCATTGCTTCCCGGTGCAGGTGTGTCTGGGGACTCGTTGCTTTCATCACTTACAGTAGGCTCAGCTGTACTAGATTCATTGCTTCCTGGTGCAGGAGTGTCTGGAGATTCGCCGCTTTCATCACTTACAGTAGGCTCAGCTGTACTAGATTCATTGCTTCCCGGTGCAGGTGTGTCTGGGGACTCGTTGCTTTCATCACTTACAGTAGGCTCAGCTGTACTAGATTCATTGCTTCCTGGTGCAGGAGTGTCTGGAGATTCGCCGCTTTCATCACTTACAGTAGGCTCAGCTGTACTAGATTCATTGCTTCCCGGTGCAGGTGTGTCTGGGGACTCGTTGCTTTCATCACTTACAGTAGGCTCAGCTGTACTAGATTCATTGCTTCCTGGTGCAGGAGTGTCTGGAGATTCGCCGCTTTCATCACTTACAGTAGGCTCAGCTGTACTAGATTCATTGCTTCCCGGTGCAGGTGTGTCTGGGGACTCGTTGCTTTCATCACTTACAGTAGGCTCAGCTGTACTAGATTCATTGCTTCCCGGTGCAGGTGTGTCTGGGGACTCGCCGCTTTCATCACTTACAGTAGGCTCAGCTGTACTAGATTCATTGCTTCCCGGTGCAGGTGTGTCTGGGGACTCGTTGCTTTCATCACTTACAGTAGGCTCAGCTGTACTAGATTCATTGCTTCCCGGTGCAGGTGTGTCTGGGGACTCGTTGCTTTCATCACTTACAGTAGGCTCAGCTGTACTAGATTCATTGCTTCCTGGTGAAGGAGTGTCTGGAGATTCGCCGCTTTCATCACTTACAGTAGGCTCAGCTGTACTAGATTCATTGCTTCCCGGTGCAGGTGTGTCTGGGGACTCGCCGCTTTCATCACTTACAGTAGGCTCAGCTGTACTAGATTCATTGCTTCCCGGTGCAGGTGTGTCTGGGGACTCGTTGCTTTCATCACTTACAGTAGGCTCAGCTGTACTAGATTCATTGCTTCCTGGTGCAGGTGTGTCTGGGGACTCGTTGCTTTCATCACTTACAGTAGGCTCAGCTGTACTAGATTCATTGCTTCCTGGTGCAGGTGTGTCTGGCGACTCGTTGCTTTCATCACTTACAGTAGGCTCAGCTGTACTAGATTCATTGCTTCCTGGTGAAGGAGTGTCTGGAGATTCGCCGCTTTCATCACTTACAGTAGGCTCAGCTGTACTAGATTCATTGCTTCCCGGTGCAGGTGTGTCTGGGGACTCGCCGCTTTCATCACTTACAGTAGGCTCAGCTGTACTAGATTCATTGCTTCCCGGTGCAGGTGTGTCTGGGGACTCGTTGCTTTCATCACTTACAGTAGGCTCAGCTGTACTAGATTCATTGCTTCCTGGTGCAGGTGTGTCTGGGGACTCGTTGCTTTCATCACTTACAGTAGGCTCAGCTGTACTAGATTCATTGCTTCCTGGTGAAGGAGTGTCTGGAGATTCGCCGCTTTCATCACTTACAGTAGGCTCAGCTGTACTAGATTCATTGCTTCCCGGTGCAGGTGTGTCTGGGGACTCGCCGCTTTCATCACTTACAGTAGGCTCAGCTGTACTAGATTCATTGCTTCCCGGTGCAGGTGTGTCTGGGGACTCGTTGCTTTCATCACTTACAGTAGGCTCAGCTGTACTAGATTCATTGCTTCCTGGTGAAGGAGTGTCCGGAGATTCGCCGCTTTCATCACTTACAGTAGGCTCAGCTGTACTAGATTCATTGCTTCCCGGTGCAGGTGTGTCTGGGGACTCGCCGCTTTCATCACTTACAGTAGGCTCAGCTGTACTAGATTCATTGCTTCCCGGTGCAGGTGTGTCTGGGGACTCGTTGCTTTCATCACTTACAGTAGGCTCAGCTGTACTAGATTCATTGCTTCCTGGTGCAGGTGTGTCTGGGGACTCGTTGCTTTCATCACTTACAGTAGGCTCAGCTGTACTAGATTCATTGCTTCCTGGTGAAGGAGTGTCTGGAGATTCGCCGCTTTCATCACTTACAGTAGGCTCAGCTGTACTAGATTCATTGCTTCCCGGTGCAGGTGTGTCTGGGGACTCGCCGCTTTCATCACTTACAGTAGGCTCAGCTGTACTAGATTCATTGCTTCCCGGTGCAGGTGTGTCTGGGGACTCGTTGCTTTCATCACTTACAGTAGGCTCAGCTGTACTAGATTCATTGCTTCCTGGTGAAGGAGTGTCCGGAGATTCGCCGCTTTCATCACTTACAGTAGGCTCAGCTGTACTAGATTCATTGCTTCCCGGTGCAGGTGTGTCTGGGGACTCGCCGCTTTCATCACTTACAGTAGGCTCAGCTGTACTAGATTCATTGCTTCCCGGTGCAGGTGTGTCTGGGGACTCGTTGCTTTCATCACTTACAGTAGGCTCAGCTGTACTAGATTCATTGCTTCCTGGTGCAGGTGTGTCTGGGGACTCGTTGCTTTCATCACTTACAGTAGGCTCAGCTGTACTAGATTCATTGCTTCCTGGTGAAGGAGTGTCTGGAGATTCGCCGCTTTCATCACTTACAGTAGGCTCAGCTGTACTAGATTCATTGCTTCCCGGTGCAGGTGTGTCTGGGGACTCGCCGCTTTCATCACTTACAGTAGGCTCAGCTGTACTAGATTCATTGCTTCCCGGTGCAGGTGTGTCTGGGGACTCGTTGCTTTCATCACTTACAGTAGGCTCAGCTGTACTAGATTCATTGCTTCCTGGTGCAGGTGTGTCTGGGGACTCGTTGCTTTCATCACTTACAGTAGGCTCAGCTGTACTAGATTCATTGCTTCCCGGTGCAGGTGTGTCTGGGGACTCGTTGCTTTCATCACTTACAGTAGGCTCAGCTGTACTAGATTCATTGCTTCCCGGTGCAGGTGTGTCTGGGGACTCGTTGCTTTCATCACTTACAGTAGGCTCAGCTGTACTAGATTCATTGCTTCCTGGTGAAGGAGTGTCTGGAGATTCGCCGCTTTCATCACTTACAGTAGGCTCAGCTGTACTAGATTCATTGCTTCCCGGTGCAGGTGTGTCTGGGGACTCGCCGCTTTCATCACTTACAGTAGGCTCAGCTGTACTAGATTCATTGCTTCCCGGTGCAGGTGTGTCTGGGGACTCGTTGCTTTCATCACTTACAGTAGGCTCAGCTGTACTAGATTCATTGCTTCCTGGTGCAGGTGTGTCTGGGGACTCGTTGCTTTCATCACTTACAGTAGGCTCAGCTGTACTAGATTCATTGCTTCCCGGTGCAGGTGTGTCTGGGGACTCGTTGCTTTCATCACTTACAGTAGGCTCAGCTGTACTAGATTCATTGCTTCCCGGTGCAGGTGTGTCTGGGGACTCGTTGCTTTCATCACTTACAGTAGGCTCAGCTGTACTAGATTCATTGCTTCCTGGTGCAGGTGTGTCTGGGGACTCGTTGCTTTCATCACTTACAGTAGGCTCAGCTGTACTAGATTCATTGCTTCCTGGTGCAGGTGTGTCTGGGGACTCGTTGCTTTCATCACTTACAGTAGGCTCAGCTGTACTAGATTCATTGCTTCCCGGTGCAGGTGTGTCTGGGGACTCGTTGCTTTCATCACTTACAGTAGGCTCAGCTGTACTAGATTCATTGCTTCCCGGTGCAGGTGTGTCTGGGGACTCGTTGCTTTCATCACTTACAGTAGGCTCAGCTGTACTAGATTCATTGCTTCCTGGTGCAGGTGTGTCTGGGGACTCGTTGCTTTCATCACTTACAGTAGGCTCAGCTGTACTAGATTCATTGCTTCCTGGTGCAGGTGTGTCTGGGGACTCGTTGCTTTCATCACTTACAGTAGGCTCAGCTGTACTAGATTCATTGCTTCCCGGTGCAGGTATAGGTGGGGATTCCTCGCTTTCACCACTTTCTACAGGCGCAATTGTACCAGATTCAGAAGTTGATTCATTACTCTCAAAACTTTCATTGCTCTCATCGGAATGTGTTGTAAGTTCATTTGATGAAAGAGGTGTTGTACTTGTTTCTAGTTTCTGATCTTCGGGAACAAGTGTAGATATATTATAGTTGGGATCATGCCAAATTATAGGAGTTGTTGCTTCTGACTCTTGCAAATTTTCCTTTGATTCCTCTGACGAGGAAATGATGCGATCGGTGATTACTTCTGTTTCATTAAGGTCATTAAAAGTTGTAGTTTCAAACATGTTTGGAATCGAGGTGGATTCATTGCCTTCTGAGCTTTCAGAACCCTCACCGGAATCTGTTGTAGATTCATTCTTCTCTGAAGTTACGTCAGGTGCTTGTGTTGCTGCTTCAGAGGTTGATTCATTGCTTTCTGAACTTTGTGAACTTTCAGAACCCTCACCGGAATCCGTTGTAGATTCATTCTTCTCTGAAGTTACGTCAGGTGCTTGTGTTGCTGCTTCAGAGGTTGATTCATTGCTTTCTGAACTTTGTGAACTTTCAGAACCCTCACCGGAATCCGTTGTAGATTCATTCTTCTCTGAAGTTACGTCAGGTGCTTGTGTTGCTGCTTCAGAGGTTGATTCATTGCTTTCTGAACTTTGTGAACTTTCAGAACCCTCACCGGAATCCGTTGTAGATTCATTCTTCTCTGAAGTTACGTCAGGTGCTTGTGTTGCTGCTTCAGAGGTTGATTCATTGCTTTCTGAACTTTGTGAACTTTCAGAACCCTCACCGGAATCCGTTGTAGATTCATTCTTCTCTGAAGTTACGTCAGGTGCTTGTGTTGCTGCTTCAGAGGTTGATTCATTGCTTTCTGAACTTTGTGAACTTTCAGAACCCTTACCGGAATCCGTTGTAGATTCATTCTTCTCTGAAGTTACGTCAGGTGCTTGTGTTGCTGCTTCAGAGGTTGATTCATTGCTTTCTGAACTTTGTGAACTTTCAGAACCCTCACCGGAATCCGTTGTAGATTCATTCTTCTCTGAAGTTACGTCAGGTGCTTGTGTTGCTGCTTCAGAGGTTGATTCATTGCTTTCTGAACTTTGTGAACTTTCAGAACCCTCACCGGAATCCGTTGTAGATTCATTCTTCTCTGAAGTTACGTCAGGTGCTTGTGTTGCTGCTTCAGAGGTTGATTCATTGCTTTCTGAACTTTCAGAACCCTCACCGGAATCCGTTGTAGATTCATTCTTCTCTGAAGTTACGTCAGGTGCTTGTGTTGCTGCTTCAGAGGTTGATTCATTGCTTTCTGAACTTTCTGAACTTTCAGAATCCTCACCGGAATCCGTTGTAGATTCATTCTTCTCTGAAGTTACTTCAGGTGCTTGTGTTGCTGCTTCAGAGGTTGATTCATTGCTTTCTGAACTTTCAGAACCCTCACCGGAATCCGTTGTAGATTCATTCTTCTCTGAAGTTACGTCAGGTGCTTGTGTTGCTGCTTCAGAGGTTGATTCATTGCTTTCTGAACTTTCTGAACTTTCAGAATCCTCACCGGAATCCGTTGTAGATTCATTCTTTTCTGAAGTTTCTTCAGGTGCTTGAGTAGCTGCCTCAGAGGTTGATTCATTGCTTTCTGAACTTTCAGAACCCTCACCGGAATCTGTTGTAGATTCATTCTTTTCCGAAGTTTCTTCAGGTGCTTGAGTAGCTGCCTCAGAGGTTGATTCATTGCTTTCTGAACTTTGTGAACTTTCAGAACCCTCACCGGAATCCGTTGTAGATTCATTCTTCTCTGAAGTTACATCAGGTGCTTGTGTTGCTGCTTCAGAGGTTGATTCATTGCTTTCTGAACTTTCAGAACCCTCACCGGAATCCGTTGTAGATTCATTCTTCTCTGAAGTTACGTCAGGTGCTTGTGTTGCTGCTTCAGAGGTTGATTCATTGCTTTCTGAACTTTCTGAACTTTCAGAATCCTCACCGGAATCCGTTGTAGATTCATTCTTCTCTGAAGTTACTTCAGGTGCTTGTGTTGCTGCTTCAGAGGTTGATTCATTGCTTTCTGAACTTTCAGAACCCTCACCGGAATCCGTTGTAGATTCATTCTTCTCTGAAGTTACGTCAGGTGCTTGTGTTGCTGCTTCAGAGGTTGATTCATTGCTTTCTGAACTTTGTGAACTTTCAGAAGCCTCACCGGAATCCGTTGTATATTCATTCTTCTCTGAAGTTACTTCAGGTGCTTGTGTTGCTGCTTCAGAGGTTGATTCATTGCTTTCTGAACTTTCAGAACCCTCACCGGAATCCGTTGTAGATTCATTCTTCTCTGAAGTTACGTCAGGTGCTTGTGTTGCTGCTTCAGAGGTTGATTCATTGCTTTCTGAACTTTCTGAACTTTCAGAATCCTCACCGGAATCCGTTGTAGATTCATTCTTCTCTGAAGTTACGTCAGGTGCTTGTGTTGCTGCTTCAGAGGTTGATTCATTGCTTTCTGAACTTTGTGAACTTTCAGAACCCTCACCGGAATCCGTTGTAGATTCATTCTTCTCTGAAGTTACATCAGGTGCTTGTGTTGCTGCTTCAGAGGTTGATTCATTGCTTTCTGAACTTTGTGAACTTTCAGAACCCTCATCGGAATCCGTTGTAGATTCATTCTTCTCTGAAGTTACGTCAGGTGCTTGTGTTGCTGCTTCAGAGGTTGATTCATTGCTTTCTGAACTTTGTGAACTTTCAGAACCCTCACCGGAATCCGTTGTAGATTCATTCTTCTCTGAAGTTACGTCAGGTGCTTGTGTTGCTGCTTCAGAGGTTGATTCATTGCTTTCTGAACTTTGTGAACTTTCAGAACCCTCACCGGAATCCGTTGTAGATTCATTCTTCTCTGAAGTTACGTCAGGTGCTTGTGTTGCTGCTTCAGAGGTTGATTCATTGCTTTCTGAACTTTGTGAACTTTCAGAACCCTCACCGGAATCCGTTGTAGATTCATTCTTCTCTGAAGTTACTTCAGGTGCTTGTGTTGCTGCTTCAGAGGTTGATTCATTGCTTTCTGAACTTTGTGAACTTTCAGAACCCTCACCGGAATCCGTTGTAGATTCATTCTTCTCTGAAGTTACTTCAGGTGCTTGTGTTGCTGCTTCAGAGGTTGATTCATTGCTTTCTGAACTTTGTGAACTTTCAGAACCCTCATCGGAATCCGTTGTAGATTCATTCTTCTCTGAAGTTACGTCAGGTGCTTGTGTTGCTGCTTCAGAGGTTGATTCATTGCTTTCTGAACTTTGTGAACTTTCAGAACCCTCACCGGAATCCGTTGTAGATTCATTCTTCTCTGAAGTTACGTCAGGTGCTTGTGTTGCTGCTTCAGAGGTTGATTCATTGCTTTCTGAACTTTGTGAACTTTCAGAACCCTCACCGGAATCCGTTGTAGATTCATTCTTCTCTGAAGTTACGTCAGGTGCTTGTGTTGCTGCTTCAGAGGTTGATTCATTGCTTTCTGAACTTTGTGAACTTTCAGAACCCTCACCGGAATCCGTTGTAGATTCATTCTTCTCTGAAGTTACTTCAGGTGCTTGTGTTGCTGCTTCAGAGGTTGATTCATTGCTTTCTGAACTTTGTGAACTTTCAGAACCCTCACCGGAATCCGTTGTAGATTCATTCTTCTCTGAAGTTACGTCAGGTGCTTGTGTTGCTGCTTCAGAGGTTGATTCATTGCTTTCTGAACTTTGTGAACTTTCAGAACCCTCACCGGAATCCGTTGTAGATTCATTCTTCTCTGAAGTTACTTCAGGTGCTTGTGTTGCTGCTTCAGAGGTTGATTCATTGCTTTCTGAACTTTGTGAACTTTCAGAACCCTCACCGGAATCCGTTGTAGATTCATTCTTCTCTGAAGTTACGTCAGGTGCTTGTGTTGCTGCTTCAGAGGTTGATTCATTGCTTTCTGAACTTTGTGAACTTTCAGAACCCTCACCGGAATCCGTTGTAGATTCATTCTTCTCTGAAGTTACGTCAGGTGCTTGTGTTGATGCTTCAGAGGTTGATTCATTGCTTTCTGAACTTTGTGAACTTTCAGAACCCTCACCGGAATCCGTTGTAGATTCATTCTTCTCTGAAGTTACGTCAGGTGCTTGTGTTGCTGCTTCAGAGGTTGATTCATTGCTTTCTGAACTTTGTGAACTTTCAGAACCCTCACCGGAATCCGTTGTAGATTCATTCTTCTCTGAAGTTACGTCAGGTGCTTGTGTTGCTGCTTCAGAGGTTGATTCATTGCTTTCTGAACTTTGTGAACTTTCAGAACCCTCACCGGAATCCGTTGTAGATTCATTCTTCTCTGAAGTTACGTCAGGTGCTTGTGTTGCTGCTTCAGAGGTTGATTCATTGCTTTCTGAACTTTGTGAACTTTCAGAACCCTCACCGGAATCCGTTGTAGATTCATTCTTCTCTGAAGTTACGTCAGGTGCTTGTGTTGCTGCTTCAGAGGTTGATTCATTGCTTTCTGAACTTTGTGAACTTTCAGAACCCTCACCGGAATCCGTTGTAGATTCATTCTTCTCTGAAGTTACGTCAGGTGCTTGTGTTGCTGCTTCAGAGGTTGATTCATTGCTTTCTGAACTTTGTGAACTTTCAGAACCCTCACCGGAATCCGTTGTAGATTCATTCTTCTCTGAAGTTACGTCAGGTGCTTGTGTTGCTGCTTCAGAGGTTGATTCATTGCTTTCTGAACTTTGTGAACTTTCAGAACCCTCACCGGAATCCGTTGTAGATTCATTCTTCTCTGAAGTTACGTCAGGTGCTTGTGTTGCTGCTTCAGAGGTTGATTCATTGCTTTCTGAACTTTGTGAACTTTCAGAACCCTCACCGGAATCCGTTGTAGATTCATTCTTCTCTGAAGTTACGTCAGGTGCTTGTGTTGCTGCTTCAGAGGTTGATTCATTGCTTTCTGAACTTTGTGAACTTTCAGAACCCTCACCGGAATCCGTTGTAGATTCATTCTTCTCTGAAGTTACGTCAGGTGCTTGTGTTGCTGCTTCAGAGGTTGATTCATTGCTTTCTGAACTTTGTGAACTTTCAGAACCCTCACCGGAATCCGTTGTAGATTCATTCTTCTCTGAAGTTACGTCAGGTGCTTGTGTTGCTGCTTCAGAGGTTGATTCATTGCTTTCTGAACTTTGTGAACTTTCAGAACCCTCACCGGAATCCGTTGTAGATTCATTCTTCTCTGAAGTTACGTCAGGTGCTTGTGTTGCTGCTTCAGAGGTTGATTCATTGCTTTCTGAACTTTGTGAACTTTCAGAACCCTCACCGGAATCCGTTGTAGATTCATTCTTCTCTGAAGTTTCTTCAGGTGCTTGAGTAGCTGCCTCAGAGGTAGATTCATTGCTTTCTGAACTTTCAGAACTCTCGGAACTTTCAGAACTCTCACTCTCAGAGTTTACACTGGAATCAGTCGTTTCGTAATCAATGGGTTCGATTTCCTCAGTCGTTGTAGTTCCATTGGCTCGTTTTTTCCAACATGTTCTTCTCTTTCCTTAAATCGAAAAGCAAGGTTTAAAATACTAATAATATTTTAAGCTGAATATTGCGGGAATAGTAAAAAAATCATCAAACAGGTGTATTACCTAACGCGTCGGCAATTACTTTGTTCGGATGTTTGCATTTGTGATGGCAGCAAGTTTTGTCTGCATGCTCGATTACATTCCCCACTTTCTGACAATCGTCTGAAAATAAAAATGAACATTACGGTTTTTATAAATTTTAATTTGAAGAATGATGATAATTTAAAATAAAATGAAACAACGATGATTTGCAGTGATTTTAATTACAATGAAATGAAAGAAGACTTATTTCTGGCAATGATCAATAAAATTAATAACAATTTTATCTTGCCATTTTTTTTTAGTTTATACCTTTCGATTTTGGTTCAGACCATTGCGTAACAGTCATGCAGGAATGAAATTCTGTTTTGTGAATTTGAGTATCTGAAAAATAAAATAAAAAAAATATAATTATTATATAATAATAAAAAAAATCATATTAAATAATTTGTTGCTTTTATAAACGTGCAAATTTAAAATAATTAACTGTCTAGATATTTGATTATTGGTAATTCATAATGAATAAATTATTAACAATATACTAATGAAACAAACAAAAGAGATTAAATTGAATAATTCTAAATTACGGGTTATCAGCCCATTTTCAAGAATTCAAAATTTTGAATTAATTTTATACAAAATAAAAATTTAATTAAATAGCCTATTCTTCCACAGAATATAATTCTAATTTTATATATTATTGTACATTTGAATAAAGATTATTAGTTAGTTATTAAATTAAAAAAAAAATATAGGCAGAAAGACCGACGGTCGATAGCCATTTTCAGAGGTCTAACAATTGTTAAATGATTGTATTTATATGTATTATAAAATTATGTTATTTTCAGAAATAAAGATTTCAATATATATATAAAAAGTCAGAAAGGATTTTGTGGTGCTTACCGCCGTCATCATTGGAAATACGCCTTGTACAGCAAACAGTTTTTCCCCTCGACTTGTAAGCTTTGATTTTAATGCACTCCTCTGAAATAATTCATATTCGTGTTTAGTTTCAGAAAATTGCTTGATTTGTCGATATTTACCAATTTTCCGTTCGATGCCTTCGATTTCACCGGAGGGTGCATCGGGGAATTGGGTCAAGTCAATGCACTCTGGAATGAAAAAGTGATTTTTATTTAAATTAATATTCTTGTATATTAATAAAGAGGATGTTTGATGAGATCTAAATTAATTTCAAATATAATTATTTCATATTTTATTTACCTGAGGATTGAGGATTACCGCAACCTAAAACGTCAATAATGTAAGTTAGCACGTCGCAACCATTATTATAAAAAAAATATTTATATAATAAAATCCCCCTTTAACACTTTGCAGTTGGGGGTGTATGGACCAACAGGAAACAAAGAGAGTTATGGGGTTGTAATAAAACTTAACGAACCAAGTTTTATTTAAAAGTATACCTTGTTTGGATGGGTTCTCTTCGCTTCCTTCACTTTCGCTACTACTGCTGCTGCTGCTGCTGCTGTCGCTGCTCTCAGAGTCTAATAGAAATGTAATTAAAGGTATATACAATATTCGAAGTTTTATTATCATTAAAATTCATTCATTTTCGTTCATTTCAATTACAATTTTTTTATTGATTTTTTCTTTTAAAAATTACAGTTGAGTAAAAAGTTATTTAAAAATTCATTTAATCAAAAAAAAAAAAAATTATGAATAGAAAATGTAAAATTAATTTATTATATATATATATATAATCTAAAATCCCCATCTACCATAATGGTGATGTAGGGCTGAAATTAATTAATTAATAATTTTTAAATCATTTTAAATTCAATTACAATTTAGTTTATATACGTTTCAATTTTTACAAAGGAAAAATGCAATATTAAATAATAAGATTTCGCTTACTCACCTTCCGAATCTTCCGATTGGCTGCCATCATCGTCTTCCTCGCTTTCGCAGCCATCTAACAACAATAACAAACACAAAAACGTAATGATAATGATTAATTATCCTATATTCGGGGTAATTCTGTAAGTGAAATGTTAAGTATAACTCGTATGTTATATTTTATCATCACAGCCTAATCAGCTCTTGTAATAGATATATGAAGTTATATATAACATGCAAGTTAAATTTAACATTTCGTGAACGGAATAGCAGTGATTGTAATTATAATCAATGGAAGGTTTATCTTAGATATTTGTTGGTAAGTACGTGAAGTTTCTTGATATAATGTAGTAATATTTTATTCCTTTCTTCATTACTACATTATAGGTTTATCTTATCTTATTAATTATGAATTAATTATCATAGAATTGGAATCACTGATGTTTGAAAGGAAATAAATTGAGGAAATGTTTGATATATTACCAGGAAGTTTTCCATCGGCATCCGGCTGGCATTCTAAAACAATTATTTACATATATAAGTTTCTTAAATAAGTAATTAAAATAATCATTAAGGGCGCTTTTTAATTAATTATAATTATTTTATCAACTAATTTCAATTAAGATATTCCTAATCATTTTTTATCAGGATGATTAGTAATTAGGTTAATTGTAATAATATTAATCGCCTTTCTAGAATATTCATGCTTTTTATTTTGATTCATTAAAATTATGCCTATTTTACCTTCGGAGTGTGTTTCGTTCGTTTTGTGCGAAACGCGAGAGCTGCTTACATTTTCAGAACATCCATCTAAAAATATAATACATCATTAATTTATTTCTGCTTAAATACATTTCGAAATACATTTCAAATCAAATGAGATAAACTAATTAATCTGATTTTATTTAAGTTAAATTAATATAAAAATTAAATTTAATGAGCATGAGCTGCATATGCTTATTTATAACTGTTTTCTTACATTTATAAAGTAGGTGAATTCCGTAAATTAAGATAATAATAATAATAATCGTAGACGTATTACCATGTATGTAGTGTTTAGTTTATTTCTGTATACTTCTACACTGGCAATAAATTTTATTATTATTATTATTATATATAAAGTATAAATTTAAACAAAAATTTGTTAAAAATAAATTACTTGAAATATTGGCTTTCTCAAATCGATGAATGATCAAATATTTTCATAAAAAAATGTTTATTCTCTTTGTCACAGTTGTTTAAATAAATTAAACAAAAATAATTTGAAAATAATTAAAGAGTTAAAGAGGAAATAATTTATTAATCAATTTCAAATTGTTTTTATTTAATTTATGTTTTCTTCTTCAGTAGATTCCGAAATGTATTTAATTGAATAAGAAGATAAGTAGGAGAAAGGGCAACCATTTTTAAATAAATAACAAATTATTTGTTGAATTTAAATAATCCCACTTCTCGTTACAAAGGAAATTGTTATCAACACTCTTATCTTAAAACAATAAGAAACTTGCACAAAATAACGAGACGATATAAATAAATAAATAAAAAACACATTAAATTAAAATTAAAAAAAAAACTAGTTAGTTCGTAACAACTTTATGTATAACCGGAAGTGGAATATAATATTAATTCATCAATTAAAATAATTTGAAATTATTCGAATTGTTTTATGATATACAAATACGTAAATTAAATCTGTATGTATATATATTTTTATATTTACCTGGGAAATTTCCAAACTCATCAGGAACACATTCTGGGAAACATTAATTATATATTATGAATAAATTCGCGATGCAAATTAAAACAAAAAAAATATAACAATTATCATCGAGATGGCTTTCTGATTGTATTTAGAGGAAGTTGTGCGTTTGTTTCAGAGATACATATATAATTTTTGAATAAATGCGTTATGCAATTAATAAAAATTAAATTACAATTTTTAATGAAAAAAAAAGAGACCATAAGTTTTTTTTTCATTAAAAATTGTCCGCAATCTCAATTAATTGACTGTCCTTGTGAAAAGTGTATGAAATGGGCGAAATAAATAAGGATTATTAATTGAATTGTTTATATTCGGAATCATTGAAAAATTTAATTAAATTTAATTTAAGCGAAAATTAATGAAATGAGTTTATGAAGAGAAACTTTGATCTTAGCAGGAGTTGGATATTTAGTCAGGGATTGATTCTTTTGATCAAATAACACGGTGGTTTTTCAACAAAACTTTGATCTTAGTAGGAGCTGGATAATTAGTCAAGTATTGATTATTTTTATCAAATAACACGGTATGTTTTGAAGAAAATCTTTGATCGTAGTAGGAGCTGGATCTTCATTCAAGAACATCAGTCCTCGATTAATGATCCAGAATCAGCCTTTCATCAAATAATTCGGCAGTTTATGAAGAGAAACTTTGATATTAGTAGGAGCTGGATAATTAGTCAAGGATTGATTCTTTTTATCAAATAACACGATATGTTCTGAACAAAATCTTTGATCGTAGTAGGAGCTGGATCTTCAGTCGAGGACTTTAGTTCTCGACCAATGATCCAGAATCATCCTTTGATCAAATAATTCGGCAGTTTATGAAGAGAAACTTTGATATTAGTAGGAGCTGGATAATTAGTCAAGGATTGATTCTTTTTATCAAATAACACGATATGTTCTGAACAAAATCTTTGATCGTAGTAGGAGCTGGATCTTCATTCAAGAACATCAGTCCTCGATTAATGATCCAGAATCAGCCTTTCATCAAATAATTCGGCAGTTTATGAAGAGAAACTTTGATATTAGTAGGAGCTGGATAATTAGTCAAGGATTGATTCTTTTTATCAAATAACACGATATGTTCTGAACAAAATCTTTGATCGTAGTAGGAGCTGGATCTTCAGTCGAGGACTTTAGTTCTCGACCAATGATCCAGAATCATCCTTTGATCAAATAATTCGGCAGTTTATGAAGAGAAACTTTGATATTAGTAGGAGCTGGATAATTAGTCAAGGATTGATTATTTTTATCAAATAACACGATATGTTCTGAACAAAATCTTTGATCGTAGTAGGAGCTGGATCTTCATTCAAGAACATCAGTCCTCGATTAATGATCCAGAATCAGCCTTTCATCAAATAATTCGGCAGTTTATGAAGAGAAACTTTGATATTAGTAGGAGCTGGATAATTAGTCAAGGATTGATTCTTTTTATCAAATAACACGATATGTTCTGAACAAAATCTTTGATCTTAGTAGGAGCTGGATCTTCATTCAAGAACATCAGTCCTCGATTAATGATCCAGAATCATCCTTTGGTCAAATAATTCGGCAGTTTACGAAGAGAAACTTTGATATTAGTAGGAGCTGGATAATTAGTCAGGGATTGATTCTTTTGATCAAATAACACGGCACTTTTTGAACAAAAACTTTTATGTTAGTAGGAGCTGGATAATTAATCATGGATTGATGCTTTTTATCAAATAACACGGTATGTTTTGAACAAAATCTTTGATCGTAGTATGAGCTGGATCTTCAGTCGACATCAGTCCTAAGTATATATAATCAAATAATTCGGCAGTTTATGAAGAGAAACTTTGATATTAACACGAGCTGGATAATTAGTCAAGGATTGAGTCCTTGCCGTGTTATTTCATCATACACGGCAGTTTCTGAACAAAAACTTTAATCTTGAGAAATTTAATTAAATTTAATTCATACGAAAAGTAAATGAAATGAATTGTAAATGAAATCCTTCTTTTCTAATCCATATAGCATTTCATGTGTCGGGTTATTTTAAATTATAACATTTATGTATATAAATAGTTTACGTACTTAACTCAATATTTTATTATTAATTTCTTAACATTTTTTTTTTGTTTTATTTAATCTGATTTAATTCAACGTAAAGGTCTGTACTTCGTAAACGAATTTTCAATTGGTTTAAAGCCTCGATTTTATAAATAGTTGACGAATTATTTTTAAATTGCTAATTCCACGAAATGCTAATGTTGTTATTATGAACAACAAAATAAGAGAGATAACACGCGTCTCTGAAATATCGCTCGTTCGTTTTTTTTTGCATTGACGTCCGCACTTTAAAAAGCAATAACACGTACTACAAAAACATTTTGTTATACCACAGAATACTACCATGTATCTTAGAGAATGAATGAATTTATAATTAGATATTAATCAGAATTATTTCGAATGTAATCATCAATGGGTTGTAGAAAATAATACGCAAAATTGCGAATTAATATTAATTGGGAGGAAATTAGTTATAGATATGCAAATTTGTGTTTTGTTTTGGTGAAAATCTGTATTTTCAGCGTTTTTAATCTTGCAGAATGTTTGAAATAAGAAATATTCCGTGAGAAAAAAAAATTAACGTGAACGTTATTAAATGAATTCACATTCTCTGAATATATCTATTTAAAATGCAGCTTAGACTGTAATGATACACGTTAATCTTTACATTTCCCATACAGAATATTCCTGATTTTGTTATAACGGAATAATCGAATTTTAATGAGCATTGCCAGTAATTTTTCCTGGTTTAATTTTATTGTAATTTATAAATATTCAGCAAAAATAGCAATTTAAACGCACCACACTATCTTATGTTAAGTATTCTTTCTTCGTTATTTTAAATTAGTGTTATTTTTAATATTACTGTTTTTTATATTTATATATTTTAAACATTTTAATATATTTTTTCCCAATATATTAAACCTAAGTTATTTGTCATGACAAGTGTACACGTTGTATAATGTTTTAGCACATTAAATATGATTATGATTAAGTAGTAACAACAAAAGTGTAAAGATAACTTACTAATAAAGCTTAATATTTTTATAATTATATTTTAATTGAATAATATATCCAATGCTAAGTAGCTAAAATAAACGTGTAAAGATAAAACTTACTTTGGTTAGAAGTGGCGTGTGCCACTATAAACAACACCAAAAAGAGGAGCAAACCGTTCCTCATTTCAGTTTTCCTAGATGGAACTGGTGAATCCCATGTAGTCACATATATAATATATGAGACTGTGTATTTACATCAAGCACCTGCGAAACGAAACCATTATCAAGATTTTAATAATTCATTTCACTGAATTTTCATGATTATTATTGGCACCTCCAAAATTCCTTTTAAATATTTCATTTCATGTATAATTGCATATTTCCAGCGTTTATTTATTTATTTATTTTTGTATCTCTCTCTTTCTCTCCCAAGGGCAATCATTAAACGATTCCTGCGATGGCGGAACGCACAAAAGAAGACGGCGAAAACAATGTTTATTTATTTTTGTTAATATTTCTATAGGACAGGCTGGAGTTGCTGGATATTTACATAATTTATTTATTTAATTCCACGGTTTGTGATTGAGTGTGTTATTGTTGATTGAAGGGATAAAATTGGGAGGTGGAGTGAAGCAACTCTCCCTTAGAAAATTTGTCTTCAAAGTAATTCAGGCAATGTAAATATGCCAACTAATAATATTGGTTATTATGGGAAAAGCGACTCGAAGCACGTTTTACAACTAAATAAATAAAATTGAGAGGTACCCCACTTCTCAATTTTATTTATTATTAAATAAAAATTGCGTTATGTTGGATTTGATATTTATTTCAATTGATATTAGCATCTCTAAATCATTATCGCCTATTGTACCTTGCGATGCCTACCACCCTGCAATCGATTGTTCCTTTTTTATTCATTCTCATCCTAAAACTGACCATTTGGTCACTGATGTTGTCGAAGCACGTTTTGCAACTAAAGAAATAAAATTGAGAGGTACCCCACTTCTCAATTTTATTTTCCAGTTTTCTAAGGGAACTTTGCTACAACAAGTAACAACTTGTCTGCACGGTAGTAGAGGCGAGACACTCTTGTTATGGTTGTAAATGCACGAAACTTCTTCTTAATCAAGTAGAATCGGAGTTGGTTTTCTCCGATTCTACTTGATTAAAAAGAAATGCAATGAAAAGCCATAAACCAGAGCGATTTTTACCTTTAGACAAAACCTAACACGAATTTTAGAAGTCACAATGTACCTGCTTTTCTTTTTTTTTTTCTAGGACCTGTTCTGCATGGCTAATGATTAAAGGCTTCTGTATGTGGAGTCTGGGTAATGGTAAAAGGCTTCTTTCTGTATGTGGAATCTCACTGAGGGCTTTCCAACAACTTTTAGACCGGTTAGCAAGAAAGAAGGATTTATACTTATTAAAAAAAAAAAATAGTTTGATTAATAATACCTGCTCTGTCTGTAAAACTCGTAAAATGCAAATAGTTTTTCATTTGAGGTAAAGATTTTTTTAAATTTAATTTATATGAAAAAATTGTGTGAATAAATCCCCTTTTTTACATCATTAAAAATCAGTTCTGAGCTTCAGTTTTCTCCAATTTTAAGAAGTAGAGAACTATTTAGAATATATATATACAAATATCTTTATTCAAGGGACTTTTACATTATATTAAGTACAGTATTGTAAAGTATAATACGGTATATAAATTGAGGTTTTCCTTTCATAGGCTATCGACCCGAGGTCTTTCTGTCACTATTTAGAATATTTACATTCATAATGTTAATATTTTGGCTATTAATTTAGAGACATGTTCTCTAAGGCTCTCAATTTTATGCATTTAGCTCTAAATCATACTTTGAGTCTGTTTTCTTGAAATGACCAAAATCATTCAGGTTTATGACTTTCTATTTTTTCTTGTTATTTTTTTATTACACGTCTTGACCAGCGAGATCATAAAGACGTACCTACTTTATGGGTGAAGGACAGTTACAGGAAATCAAATTAATTTATTTAAATAACTGTGATCAAATGAATAAATCCCCCTATTCTATTATCAAACTACCTTCATGGTATTGTTAACATTTATTCCTGAAAAACTTCTATACCTATGCATGGCTTTTCAGGAAGAAAGAATTACTTATGAACCGATAAAGCTAGGGATTAAAATCCTTTCAATCTTACCATTTGCCAGGAGTGGATGGGATACTTTTAGATATGCTCAAAAATAGCCTTATTTTCCATTTAATCGTGAATAGCCTGATTAAATGGAAAAGTAGGCTACTCTTTTAGTATAATCAGAAGTATCCCGTCCATTCCACAAAGTTGATATTCGGATGGCTAAAATTCAGTTGCTACATTCAACAGAATTTTAGTGTTGATATTTGATGAAGAATGACACGTTGTTTTCTTTATTTTTATTCAGGATTTTAGCCTTCATAATAAAACGAGACCAATTGAAAGAAGACAAGCAAAAAAAAAAACATCAATATTAAATAAAACTGAAATAAAATAATTTATACAAACAAAATAATTAGTAAAGTGAGCATTATCAATGGTTGATAATAATTAATATCAACCATTGATAATGCTCACTTTACTAATTATTTTGTGGTTGATACTAATTATTATCAACCATTGATAATGCTCACTTTACTAATTATTTTGTTTGTATAAATAATTTTATTTCAGTTTTATTTAATATTTATTTTTTCTGTAATTAATTGACTTACGAATTAAGTACAATGAAAATACAAACATCCATTGAAACAATTACTCCCCGGGCAAATATCCACACACGATATTGAATTACTAAAATAATATATAATTTATACTCATATAATTTTACATCTAGGGAGTGTATGCTAGTGAGTCATTGCTTTACTAATGCTTTTAATAAATTGTTTAAGTATCATTAATCAAACGTTTGAATAACTGTCATTTAAGTAAATGATAGCACTTTGTGCTATATTTTCAATTATACAACTTACTAATGCTGCTTAAAGTTTTTTCATCGGAATATTGTAAACACAAACGTTTATTATAATAATAATGCTATAATTATTATTTACAACAATTTTCTTTAAAGTAATAAAGGCGTAAGGTATTATCCTATGTCTTCACTACTATATAAATAGATATAATTTAAAGTTATTCAATCTAATCTGTGTTTTATTGGTTGATTTTTTAAAAATTTATTCATATTTATTTCATACAATATAAACTACCAATGTCTAAATATTAAAACCATTAATTATATTAAAGATATAACCTGTTTATGTAGCAGTGAAGACATAGGATGTGTAGGAAATATATAATTCAGGATGATTTAATTAACATTAAAACACTTGGTTTATATCACTTATTTATATTTTCTCGTTTAAATCATCCTGAATTAATTCAAAAATATTTCACCACGGGTTAAGTGAGAAATTAATTAAACATTTATGACAACAACAATTTTTTTTATATGGGTAATTTTATAAAAGTTGTAATATCCCAAGGACATGGATAATGCAAAATAATTTAATAAGTTTTCGAAAGCACGTTGCTTACTTAAAAGCAACGTGCTTGAGAAAACTTATTAAAATATAAGTATTTATCAATGTCTGAAGGATATTCGGTACGAACATTTCTTGCAAGTAAATTATTTATTTAATATTATTTATTGAAAATACAATTATTATTATTATTATCAATGGACGGAATTACTATTTCTATTGCCAAACTGTGAACGTGAGTGACATTTCTATGTAACGATTACTGCACGTGTTTATATTGTTTAGCAACATCATAGCGATAAGCTCCCATAAGGTGATTTCAGTGTAAGTTTATGTTGATTGCTTATTTTTACACACGTGACTGAGAATTAAGCGATTTAATTGGATGCTTATTACAGCAAGAAATGTTCATAAATGAAATCGAAGAATTTTCTATGGACAACATTGCTGCTTTATAATTTATTAAATCTCATGTTTTTAAATAATTTTCTCTTATTTTTTCATTATTCAGTTAAATTTATTCAGGATTTATGATAAAATCTAAACATTACGTTTTAAAAATATTCATTTCATTTCAATTTTCGCAACAAGTTTACATTAAAAAGTCGCAAAAATTAGTTTTCAGGTTTCAGGTGTTCTTTCAGAGCGTGCCCAATTTCCACAGCGGTCGGCTTCGGCCTAGACGGATTTTTCACAGTCGACGTCCCGTTTGCGTTCGATTCGTCTTCGTCAAATTCCTCGCTTGAATTCTTCCAGCAAACACGCTTGGTACCTTAAAAATAAAAAAAAATTTAGACATAGATTCAATTACTCAGAAAATGTATGATTATTTTCAGAAAGTATTATACGTTCATTCAATTTCAAAAAAAAAGGAGAAAAAATGTAATCTTCTTCTGAACGTCTCAAGAAGCCGTTGAAATATTAAGTAGTATTATTCTTCAAATATTTTGTATACAATCATCAATTTTAATTAAATACATATCTGTAAAATATCAATAACAAAGATGCTAAAATAAAATAAAACACTTTTGCAGTTATTTAAATTACAAAAAAATTAAACGATGCAAAATTAGCAATGATAAATAAATTGGAATGATCGAAATTTATTTATCATTGCTAATTTTGTATCGTTTAATATTATTGTAATTTAAATAACTGCAAACGTGTTTTATTTTATTTTAGCATCTTTGTTATTGATATTTTACAATATGCAATGATAAATAAATTGGAATGATCGAAATTTATTTATCATTGCTAATTTCGCATCGTTTAATTTTATTGTTATTTAAATAACTGCAAACGTGTTTTATTTAATTTTAGCATCTTTGTTATTGATATTTTACAATATGCAATGATAAATAAATTGGAATGATCGAAATTTATTTATCATTGCTAATTTCGCATCGTTTAATTTTATTGTTATTTAAATAACTGCAAACGTGTTTTATTTTATTTTAGCATCTCTGTTATTGATATTTTACTTACAGAGTAAGTAATTTTTGCAGTTGGAAATAGAGATTAAGTTTTATTTATTTATTTAACGGATTTACCTTTTACAATATAAATTAATACAATATAATTAATACATTTTCATTAATTAATATTTATTTACGGAAAATTCACCATTTTATAAAATTTTAAGAAGTTTTACTATAAGTAGTAGATAGTAGTAGTTGTAATAGATTAATCGAATTTTATAGGTTATTACCAATAATTTTTAAGATATATATATATATATTTAATGATATGTATGTCTCATTCATTAAAAATAAACAGCAATATATTATTGAACAAAAAAAAAGATAATGAGTTTCATTCCCGCCAATGTTAATTTATTTTAATTACGACTACGTAGTAAACAAAGAAAACATGCACCATTGAGGTGGATCTAAAAATGCAGAAATTTAAGCTAAAGTTAACCTTTTTAGTATTAGCAATTTTTAACTTCAATTAATATTTCTAAAATATATTCAGTAATTTAATCTTTTAATATTCAAAATGCTTCTCCAAGTGATAAGTGAGAAAGTTATTCAAGAAATTATTTTCATACTCAGAAAATAGTAAACAATATTAAATAAAAATGATTTGAAAATAATTAATAAATTATTTCCACATTTTTCTATTTAATAGTAAACAAATTTTGAATTTACTTTGTTAAATTATTTGAAGATTATTATTATTATTATTATTATTATTATTATTTAAAGATAATAATCATTGTAATTAAAACGCATATTTATTATATTTCATCTTTCGTGAATTAATTATTTGTATAGTTACCTAAAGCAGCTTGGATGTTTTGATTCGGATGGTCGCATTTGTAGTGGCAGCAAGTTTTGTTATCGTGTTTGATAATCTTTCCGACCTTCAAGCAGGATACTGAAAATATTAATTATAATATTAATTATTATTTATTTCTTTAAATAGTAAAGTAATATAGATGATTACGGAGGAATAATGAGAATATATTTTTCAGGAGAAGCGATTGTTTATTAAGTAAAGTACTTGTGTAATTTTAACTTTATTTTACGGAATCCTTCATTATAATTGATTACTTTATACAATAATTTACATATTTGTATATAATCAGGTAAGTATTCCTAAACTATTAATAATTAATAAGTAACATAAGTCATAATGTCACAGTAGCTAAAGGGAAAATGATTAATTAATTATTTTAAAATAATTTTTATTTAAATAACTGTGACCAAGTGAATAAATCCTTTTTGTATTACGATTGTCTATTTATAACCAAAAATTAAAAGTTTGCACCTCGAGCTAAATTAAAACTAAACCGGTTGCAATTTATTAGAAAGAGATAGCTATATAACAAATGGGATAAATAGTTGTTTAAAGGAATAATTCAATAATATGTATAAAATATCGTAAATAAAACACTGTTTATTAAATATTCTTAATTTGATAATGATGTTCAATGCTTCGAAACTATATTCAATAAAATAAAATACAAAATTATACCAATAAATATTTGGATTGAGTGAGTTACACGAAGATAATAACTTGAAGAAATATGTGATATTAAATCTCTATTTAATTAATTAGTAGTAAATTATGATTTGTATTACGTAACTATCTCTTTCTATTACACTGCACACTTCATTTATGATAGTTACGATGATTTCTATACGAATAAAAGGATTATATTACGATTTTTATTATTCTTAAAATCTTGAAATAACAACCTACCTTCATCAGTTGGGTTTGGATAGTACTGAGAGATATCCATGCAAGAAGTATATTCAGTGGTAAGTGCTCTGTGTCCTAAAAATAAAAAAAAAATATTAATTTAATTCAACAGTTATTTCACTAAATTATGTTATAATACAAATATTCAATTATTATTTAATAATAATAAAAATAATAATCCGATTATTATTTTAATACTACATACAAATATTTGTATTCAATCAATTACATAAATTTTTACAAGCAACTGCTCTCCACTTAACCTATCGAGTATAGGTTAAGTGGAGAGCAGTTGCATCCGATAGGATTGTAGTTAGTTAGTCATAAGTATTGATGGATTTTAATGGACTATTACAACAGATTGGAATTTAAGAGATCGCAAACAGTTCTTTATAACCTAAATTAATAATAAAGAAGAAGAAATTACTTACCCTGTCTCTCAATAGTGTTAATTTTAGTGCAACATATTTTACGTCCTCTCGTCCTGTATGATTGCATCGTGATACATTTTTCTAAAAATAATTAAATCAAGTGAATAATCTATGTTCTTAATATTATTCTAATAAAATTATTAAACAAATTTCAAGCTTGTTTTCGACACGACATAAATTTTTCAGGAATTGTAATCAAGCTCAAGCTGATAAAATGGCGAAGTGCTTTTCATCTATTGAAATTTTTAATTTATTTGTTTTTTTTTTTCAAATAGATTACCTAAATCGCTTTCCACTTCAATAATCTCTTCTGATGATTCCATTGATGCTGGCATGTCGACGTCCACGAACTCGAAAAACGTGCAGTTTTCTAAAATGAATGACATTTTTGTATTAAATAACACTCATTTCCTTTCTAACATTAAGCTTAAATACTTACTGGCCTTGTCGTCGCATTCTGGAATTATTATTGAAGAAAAAAAAGCAATATTATTAATCTGATTACAATTATTATTATTTAAAAGTTATTATTAAATTTGAGGGCAGAAAGACTGTTGGTCGATGGCCCTTACTTAAGTAAAGTTTGTACATACATACCATAAGTTGTATATAATATAATTACATGTAAATTCATGTATTAAATTTGTGAGTACTTTGGATTTAGAAATTTATTAATAAATGGATAATTATTTATGTAAATAAAAAAATATTTCCACGAATAGTTTCGGTCAATGTGGTTCATAAGGATTACAATAATCCTTGTAAACTACATCGATAATAATAGTTTGATCGAAACTAGTTGTGGAAATAAAATATTGAATTTGTAAAAGAAAAATCAAGTTTTTGTTATTCTATCAACTTTATATTCAACGTGTAAAGATATTTAATCAAGTGTTAGATGAGACAACAATAAAAAAGTTTGAATGAGAAAATAATAAATAAAATATAATTACTTTTTGGTGTTTTCTTGACGCATTTTTTAGACTTTCCATCGCAGGGGTCTGGATGATCTGAAAAACGTCGACAAATTATATATATATATATATATATATATATATATGTATATACACAGAGCTTTTTTTATCAGTATACATTTCCCCTATGTATACCTGCAAAATACGCGAGTCAAATGCATTAACGTATGTATGTTTGGTTGTCTACAACACGCAACTGAACACACATATGCCAAATAGGCAACTAAACATACACACATTAATCGGTTCAATGCGCTTGACTCGCGTTTTTTTTGCAGGTATACATTTCCCCTAATGTATACTGATAAAAAACCTCTCTGTATATGTATGTATATAAACAGGGTGAACCGTTAATGTTGGGAACCTCAGGTTCAACCGAACTTATCTATATATATCGCATTTTGTGGGCAATACTATTTGTAAACAGTGAATGTGCAAACTCTTTTAATTCAATGTGTAATTATTGTTGAATAATTCAACTTACCAAGTTCGTCAGATTCACCAGAGAATGAGATGTTTCCATGTTTATCTAATAAATAAAACATAATTTTATTTACGATAAATAATAAGTCAATAAGTGGAAAGTTCGATGCCATCTAGATTTTACATGTATGATATTGAAGATTATTTAAAATGAATCAACATACGCCTTGTATGTTGATTCATTGATTAATTTAATTAATGTTTAAATGAATGCCTTATTCATTTAAAAATTAATTTTAATTAAAATTAATTTTAATTACACAAGCAAAAAACAGTTACGTGTCAAAATTGACTCGTAACAATTCCCTCTTTACTTAAAAATAGAAAAAAAAAACACCTTTTTTTTCCTTAATAATTAGAAAAAAGCGTATTTAAGTTGCACCTGAACAACTCTATCTGAAATAAAATTCCTAACAACCAATAATAATCTTAATCAACATCAACTAACAACTCCAAAATTCCCACTGATCTCACTTATTGATCATTCACTCTTAAATCCGCTATACTACATGTAATAAGTTTTTTTTACAAGTGATTTTCAATTTTGTTTGTTTTAGAGTTTCATTTGAAATACTTACCATGGACTGAACGAACCGTTGTTGTTATTTCTTCAACAGATTCTGAAACAAATTGAAAAGGAAAAGCAATGAAATTACATAGAATTTTTCTTTATTTTACGCCTCCAGATTGAGTTTTTGCATGGTGTAACCAAAACCACTATTTTCCACTCATTTCAGCAATTGTATTTTCTGGTATTCCTAGTATTATTTGTTAAATATTTGTTTTCTGACCTGTTTTCATGTCTTACAATGTATGTACCTACAATGTGTAACGCAGTGAAAATAAATTACATTATTATTATTATTATTTTACAATTCTTCGCAATTTATTCAAAATTCTTAAAAAAAATGATTCGTATTTTACAATTTTCAGAACTTTTACTAAGTTTATTTAATAAAACATCTTAATCTAGTTTCTACACACTTTATACAGGACTTCTTTTGTTTTAATTGAAGAGAAAGCTATACAAGGCCACTAATCTAGCCCTATTTTCTTCTGAAATTGCTGAGCTGATTAAAAAAAATCAATTCCTTTTGCGATTTGCTTTCAATTTTGCAAAAAAAACAAAACCTCAACAGAAAGTGGCAATTATCTCGTACTTATCTTGTTAGAAATTAAAATGTACATGTTTAAATTTATCTCGATGTAAATTTTCAGCTACTGTGCTGCGTGTGCCGCTAATGCGCCGTGATGTAATTACATTTACAATTTCCTTTCATTTTAAATTAAAATACTGCGAGAACGTAGTTACGATTTTTTGTTGCTAGTTTTGAGTTGAAGCATATTTTTGTTTGCAATTATTTCAGACTGGGAAATTTTATGTAGATGATTTTTACATAAAATTTTCGGAGTGTGAAAAATAAGTCAGCTATTGAAGATGACTACATCGTAGTCGAAATACGTATTTAATAACAATTAATATTTGTGAAGAAAAGTGTTTTTCTATATTAATCATTTAATCATTCAAATCTTCATAGAACTCACAACCATTCATATCAAATATATATAAATAAAGATAAATACATAAAAAATAAAAAAAAATGGCACTTTTGTAAAATATCGTGCTAATTAATATCCCATTGATTTAAATGGTTTAAGTTTCTTTGTTTTCAAGAAAAATGTAAATAAAATCTGAAAAATGCAATATATAATATAATATATATATATATATATATATATATATAATGATAAATAAATAAAAATCAATTAAATAATGTTTTTTTAGTATTACCGTTATAAAGTTTATTTAATATCTCACCTTTACTTTTTTCATTGGATTCAGTGCTATCTTTTGAGGCTTCTTTGCTATTTTTGGAGCCATTCTTAATGTCTTCCTTTTCATTAGAATGCTTTTCTTGTGTTTCCTCTTCTGATTTATTTACGGAATCTGGTTTAGCCTTTTCTTCTTCCTTTTCTTGTTTAGCTTTCTCTTCAGCCTCTAATCTAGCCTTCTCTTCTTCTTCCTGTCTAGCTTTTTCTTCAGCTTCATGTCTAGCCTTTTCTTCTTCCTCCTCTTTTCTAGCTTTTTCTTCAGCCTCTAATCTAGCCTTCTTCTCTTCTTCCTGTCTAGCTTTTTCTTCAGCTTCTTGTCTAGCCTTTTCTTCTTCCTCTTCTTGTCTAGCTTTCTCTTCAGCTTCTAATCTAGCCTTCTCTTCTTCTTCTTGTCTAGCTTTCTCTTCAGCCTCTAATCTAGCCTTCTCCTCTTCTTCCTGTCTAGCTTTCTCTTCAGCCTCTAATCTAGCCTTCTCTTCTTCTTCCTGTCTAGCTTTCTCTTCAGCTTCTAATCTAGCCTTCTCTTCTTCTTCTTGTCTAGCTTTCTCTTCAGCCTCTAATCTAGCCTTCTCTTCTTCTTCCTGTCTAGCTTTCTCTTCAGCTTCTAATCTAGCCTTCTCTTCTTCTTCCTGTCTAGCTTTTTCTTCAGCTTCTTGTCTGGCTTTTTCTTCCTCCTCCTCTTGTCTAGCTTTCTCTTCAGCCTCTAATCTAGCCTTCTCCTCTTCTTCCTGTCTAGCTTTCTCTTCAGCCTCTAATCTAGCCTTCTCCTCCTCTTCTTGTCTAGCCTTTTCTTCAGCTTCTAATCTAGCCTTCTCTTCTTCTTCCTGTCTAGCTTTCTCTACAGCTTCTAATCTAGCTTTCTCTTCTTCTTCCTGTCTAGCCTTTTCTTCAGCTTCTAATCTAGCCTTCTCTTCTTCTTCCTGTCTAGCTTTCTCTACAGCTTCTAATCTAGCTTTCTCTTCTTCTTCCTGTCTAGCTTTTTCTTCAGCTTCTAATCTAGCCTTCTCCTCTTCTTCTTGTCTAGCCTTTTCTTCAGCTTCTAATCTAGCCTTCTCCTCTTCTTCCTGTCTAGCTTTCTCTTCAGCCTCTAATCTAGCTTTTTCTTCTTCTTCCTGTCTAGCTTTTTCTTCAGCTTCTTGTCTGGCTTTTTCTTCTTCCTCCTCTTGTCTAGCTTTCTCTTCAGCCTCTAATCTAGCCTTCTCCTCTTCTTCCTGTCTAGCTTTCTCTTCAGCTTCTAATCTAGCCTTCTCCTCTTCTTCCTGTCTAGCTTTTTCTTCAGCTTCTAATCTAGCCTTCTCCTCTTCTTCTTGTCTAGCCTTTTCTTCAGCTTCTAATCTAGCCTTCTCTTCTTCTTCCTGTCTAGCTTTCTCTTCAGCCTCTAATCTAGCTTTTTCTTCTTCTTCCTGTCTAGCCTTTTCTTCAGCTTCTAATCTAGCTTTCTCTTCTTCTTCCTGTCTAGCTTTTTCTTCAGCTTCTAATCTAGCCTTCTCCTCTTCTTCTTGTCTAGCCTTTTCTTCAGCCTCTAATCTAGCCTTCTCCTCTTCTTCTTGTCTAGCCTTCTCTTCAGCCTCTAATCTAGCCTTCTCCTCTTCTTCTTGTCTAGCCTTTTCTTCAGCTTCTAATCTAGCCTTCTCCTCTTCTTCCAGTCTAGCTTTTTCTTCAGCTTCTTGTCTGGCTTTTTCTTCCTCCTCCTCTTGTCTAGCTTTCTCTTCAGCCTCTAATCTAGCCTTCTCCTCTTCTTCTTGTCTAGCCTTTTCTTCAGCTTCTAATCTAGCCTTCTCCTCTTCTTCCTGTCTAGCTTTCTCTTCAGCCTCTAATCTAGCTTTTTCTTCTTCTTCCTGTCTAGCCTTTTCTTCAGCTTCTAATCTAGCTTTCTCTTCTTCTTCCTGTCTAGCTTTTTCTTCAGCTTCTAATCTAGCCTTCTCTTCTTCTTGTCTAGCTTTTTCTTCAGCTTCTTGTCTGGCTTTTTCTTCTTCCTCCTCTTGTCTAGCTTTCTCATCAGCCTCTAATCTAGCCTTCTCCTCTTCTTCCTGTCTAGCTTTTTCTTCAGCTTCTTGTCTGGCTTTTTCTTCCTCCTCCTCTTGTTTAGCTTTCTCTTCAGCTTCCTTCTGTTCCTTTTCCTTTTTGGCCTTCTCTGCGGCTTCCTGTTGAGCTTTCTGTTCGGCCTTCAGCGCTTCCTGCTTCTTTTCCTCTTTAAGTGCGAAGAATGCTTTTTTGGCTAACGAAACAATTTTATTAATAAACCTCCTTAATTAATTCAATGCAGAAGGTAAACTTTTTTCAGACCTTTACGAGTCGAAGAAACAAAAAACAAATGAATATAAGCAAGTGCAGTTTTAATCATATTATAATATTCGTTTCTGTTGGAAATAATAATATTACTGGTTAAATTTTTCTTCCTCGTCAACTTCAGAAATTATGTAAACGCGTCTGTTGAAGTTTCACAAAATGCCGGATGAGTTGAGGATAATGATTACAGGAAATGTTCGCAGCAACATAAAAAAAATGTAAATAAATTAAAACTTAGAATTAAGCTCGGAAAGATAATGAATATATATGAAGTGTTTGCTATTGTATATAAAATTAGTTAGTAATACATATAAATTTATTGTATTTAATATCTATGTCTTAATTTGTAAAAATGGTATATTCCGTTAAATAAATAAATACGTGAAAAATTCGTAACTATACAAAAAAAATATAAAAAAATAAAATATAAGCATTGCTTAAACAGCTACTAACCAGCGTCTTTTGCAGCAGCTATGGAAGGATGAATATTTAAAAAAATGAAAAATATTTTGTGCGAACAGAAAAAAAAATTAAAAAAGGGATTTATTTAAATATTTATGCAACTTACCAGCTTCTTTGGCAGCTATAATTGAAGGATAATTTGATAAATTAAATTAATGAAAAATGTAAAATTGAATTATGAATGAAGTGAATCACGTCAGTTATGGCAACTATGGAAGGATTAATATTAAAAAAAATAATAAAAATATTTCAGGCAAACAGAAAAAAGAAAATTCATTTCATCGCGTATTAAAAATAATTCCAATTTGATTAAATTCTTAGCAAATAATTATAAATTAAATAATGACTAATTTTTTTTTATTTACCTTCATCATTAGCCGAAGCAATGCAAGCGGTGACCGCAATCAGCAGAAATAGAACCAAGAGCCGCATGTTGCACCGGACTCGACTTTTCTATCCAACTGAGCCTCGCCGTTTCGTCCTAGCAAAATTAAAGCAGTGCTTCATTAACATTATCAGCTTCCCCCCCAATAAATTATTCATTTTTAACGTCTTGAATTTTACATGCGTTAGGATTGTTTTACAACGAAGGTCGGGGGAAACATGTAATTGAAATCATCTTCATTCAGTGAGGAATTAAATCTGATTGTTAGGAAATTGAAATCACTTTAAATAGATGAATGGTGGCTGAAGATTTTATTAAATATACAAAATTATTTGTTGTTGATAATTATAATTATTTTAATAATAAAAATGACATCCATTTTCATTATTAAAATAATTATAATTATTATAAATATTATAAATCATTTTTATTTAATAATTATTAAAAAGTCTACCAATAAAATAAATAAAAATTAAAATGAATAACGAGGACCTTGCGATTGATAAAATCGGGGATTCGGTGCTCAAATAATTGACGAGTAGAGTAAGAATAATTATGGTGAAATTATTAACAATAAGTAATCACATCGACTCACATGTAACAAATGGTGGAGGTGCCGGGTCAGGATTAAAATACTTAATATATTATATTTACTTTATTTTATGAATTGTATTACTTATGAAAATATTTTATGCATGTATATAACATACTTTTTCTCTTTAACAATACAGAAACGCAATTAATTTTAAATAAAAATATCTATATCAATTCTTTTGTAATGATTGTGACACTTTGAAATAAACAATATTTGATTTGATTTAATTATATTCCATGAAACAAATTGTGAATAAATGCAAGGATCATTCATTAAAAAAATATATAATCGGTACAAATTAAAACTTAAAAACCATTGGAACTTAAATTTGATTTAAAAAAATCGGCTTGTTCGTTAGTTGAACTAATGCAGCACTTTTTATACCAACAGCATAAAAAAAAAGATCCGGTTGAGGGACCATTAATGACAAACTTAATGGGTGATGTCATAAACTTGCGCTCAGTTCAACTAAATGCAGAACAACTTTAATGTACATTAATTAATTAAACAAATCCAGCTGCTTTTGGTTTCGGAGTTGTCGGCGTGGGTTTTTCTTTAGGTTTCTGTTTTTCTTCCTTGGATTTATTTCCACTTTCGTTGGAATCTTCTCCAGAACTAGATTTCTTTGATGTTGCTTTGTCATCCTTTTTTCCACCCTCCTTAGATTCTTTACTTGAATCAGATTCCTTGCTGTTCTTTTCCTCCTTAGATTTATTGTTTATTTTCTCATTAGACTTTTGTTTATCTTCCTTGGATTTGCCTCCACTTTCATTTGAATCTTCTGAACTAGATTGTTTTGAAGTCGATTTGTCATCCTTTTTCTTTTCCCCACTCTCTTTAGATTCTTTACTTGAATCAGATTCCTTGCTGTTCTTTTCCTCCTTAGATTTATCATTTATTTTCTCATTAGATTTCTGTTTATCTTCCTTGGATTTGCCTCCACTTTCTTTCGAATCGTCTTCAGAACTAGATTTCTTCGGCGACGAGTTTCCATCATTTTCCTTCTTTCCACTCTCATTAGATTCCTCTTCTGAATTTTGTTTCTTACCATCCTTATCCTCTCCAGACTTATCATTAGATGTTTTCTCATTAGATTTATTTTGTTGTTTAGATTCATCATTGTTTTCCGGTTTGCCAGCTGATTTTTCTCCGCTTTCATTAGATCCTTCATCCGAATCCTTTTTCGGTTCACCTGCTAATTTTTCATTAGATTTTTCTTTATGTTCCTTCGATTTATTCCCGCTTTCGTTAGATTTTTCATCTGAATTTGATTTCTTAGTGTCGTCCTTTTCTTTCTTGGGCTTACCATTTGATGAATTTTCTTTAGATTTTCCCCCGCTTTCCTTCGAAAATTCTTCTGAACTGGATTTATTTCCACTTTCATTAGAGTCTTCTTCCGAATTATTTGAATTATTGCCATCCTTTTCCTTCTTCGGTTTATTCAATCCATCATTCGATTCATTCTTATCCTCCTTTGATTTATTCCCACTTTCTTTCGAACCTCCTTCTGAACTAGATTTCTTTGGCGGTTTAGTGTTATCCTTTTCTTTTTGGGGGTTTCCCCCCGATTTATTTCCGCTTTCATTAGATTCTTGATCAGAATTAGATTTCTTTGGTGGTTTAGTGTCATCCTTTTCTTTTTTGGGCTTACCGTTGGAGTTTTCTTTAGAATTTCCTCTGCTTTCGTTAGATTCTTCATCTGAATCAGATTTCTTTGGTGGTTTAGTATTATCCTTTTCTTTTTTGGGCTTTTCGCCCGATTTATTTCCTTTATCATTAGATCCTTCATCCGAATTTGGTTTCTTTGATGGCTTAGTGTTATCTTTTTCTTTATTGGGTTTACCGTTGGAGTTTTCTTTAGAATTTCCTCTGCTTTCGTTAGATTCTTCATCTGAATTGGATTTCTTTGGTGGTTTAGTGTCATCCTTTTCCTTTTTCGGTTTTCCCCCCGATGTATTTCCACTTTCATTAGATTCTTCATCCGAATTAGATTTCTTCGGTGGTTTACTGTTATCCTTTTCTTTTTTGGGTTTACCGTTGGAGTTTTCTTTAGAATTTCCTCTGCTTTCATTAGATTCTTCATCTGAATTAGATTTCTTCGGTGGTTTAGTATTATCCTTTCCCTTATTGGGTTTTCCATTCGATTTCTCTCCTGATTTATCCGAATCTTCACCAGAATTACGTTTAGGTCTATCGTTGCCACCTTTTCCATTATTCGGTTTATCCCGCGATTCCTCACTAGATCCTTCATCTGAATTCGAATCGCCCGATCCATCCTTATCCTTATCCATTTTCGGTGGTTTGTTGGTTAATTTCTCATTAGATCCCAGCTCCTGTTGTGATTTATTCACGCTTTCGTTGGAATCTTCGTCTGAATTGGAATCCTGCTTAGAGTTTTGCTCGTCTTCTTTCGATCGATTTCCCCATTCGTCAAATTTAGGTTTCTCATCGCTTGAATCCTTCCAGCAAGTACGTTTTGTGCCTAAAAATTAAATATTGCGTTAACAATTAATTTTACTAAATTTTGAGAACTTGGACAAGCAATCACGACGAACGAGAGAAACTGGAACGCCTATCTGTTCCAGTTTCTCTCCGAAACGTTTTTATTCAGATAATATGATAACAAAAATATCCCAAAATTTACCTACATTCAATTTATACAGATAATATAATAAATTAAATAAAAACAATTTGAAATTAATTGATTAATAAATTATTCTCTTATTTGCTACTGTGACATTTTCAAATTATTTTAATTTTTATTTAAATAATTAAAGTTTCCACAACCAACAACTAACATAAAGAAGATTAACTGAATAAAACCTTTTTTCTATTATTAGATAATATAATATTTTTATTTTATTTTCATTTAAATAATTAAAGTCTCCACAACCAACAACCAACATAAAGAAGATTAACTGAATAAAACCTTTTTTTCTATTATTAGATAATATAATATTTTTGTTGTTTGTTAATTGCTGAGGCTTCTACCTTGTTATACATTGTAATTCAATTCTAATAAATAAAACGCTTTCTTACTTTGTATAACTCGGATTATTAAAATTAAATAGTGTATTATTTATTAAAATGTTTGATAGAGAAGGGTATTGAAGATATAATCGAAAGGGTTTTCTAGTTGATGGAATTTTATAACAGTACGGAGGGATGATCTCTCGGCAACTTCTAGATTGTTAAGTGTGGCTTTGGATTAATTTTTATTAAATCAAAGGGTTGTTTAAAAGGAAAGCAAATATATTTACCTAAAGCAGCTCGGATATTTTGATTCGGATGATCGCATTTGTAATGGCAGCAAGTCTTGTTGTCGCGTTTGATAATTTTTCCGACCTTCAGACATGACACTAAAAATATATAAAAAAATAAGATTACATTAGCACAGCATGTTTATTGTTGCAAGAAAACTTACCTTCATCAGTTGGATTTGGAATGTATTGGGTAATATCCATGCATGAAGTGTATTCAGTACGAAGAGGTTTACATTCTAATAAAATAAAGATAAATAGAAAAAAAAATAATGATTCACTTGGTCACAGTTATTTAAATAAATTAAATAAAAATAATTAATAAATTATTCTCAAAAGTTACTTAGATAAATGTGAGGTGCGAATAATTTATTAATTACAAATCATTTTTTATTTAATTAAAAAAAAAAATAAATGAGAATAAGTGAGAATAATTTATTAATTATAAATCATTTCTATTTAATTAAAAAAAAAAAAATGAGAATAAGTGAGAATAATTTATTAATTATAAATCGTTTTTATTTAATAAAAAAAAAAAAAAAATCAGAATAAGTGAAAATAATTTATTAATTATAAATCATTTTTATTTAATTAAAAAAAAAAATAAATGAGAATAAGTGAACATAATTTATTAATTATAAATCATTTTTATTTAATTAAAAATAAATAAATGAGAATAAGAGAGAATAATTTATTAATTATAAATCATTTTTATTTAATTAAAAAAAAAAAAAAAAAAAAAATGAGAATAAGTGAGAATAATTTATTAATTATAAATCATTTTTATTTAATTAAAAAAAATAAATGAGAATCAAAGAGAATAATTTATTAATTATAAATCATTTTTATTCAATTAAAAAAAAATTAATAAATGAGAATAAGTGAAAACAATTTATTAATTATAAATCTTTTTTATTTAATTAAAAAAAAATAAAATAATAAAGATTCAATAATTTTAAATAAAGGCGGTAAGACCTCTGGTCGATGGCTAATTACAGAAGAAAATAATCATGTTTTATGTATAATTAAAAAATCAAATAATGTAAATAATTCGTTCATTTATGTGGAATAGAAATATTTATTATTAAATATAAATGAGGAGAACAAACCATTTTTTTTAATTAATAATAACCCCTACATCCTTATGATTATCCCTTCATTCAAATTCTCATCATCAACCCACCTTTTTCGTTGGTTTTGGAGGTGGATAACGAAATTTGTATGAAGGGCTTATTTGATTTTGTTTCGACCAACAAATTCATGTTGTTGGAAATTCAAATAAGGAAAGGCATTTCCCAACGTATTAAACGAACGCCTTTACTCTTCATTCTAAATTTGTTGAAGTAAACATGAAAGTAAACAAAATAAAACAATGATTGAAAAATTGCAGACTTACTTTGCTTCTCCACGGTGTTGATTTTTGTGCAACAAATTTTACGTCCTCTCGTCTTATATGATCGTAATGTAATACATTTTTCTAAAAAGAAACAACAGAAAACAATAGACTTTAAAAGACTTTGATGATTAATTCAAAATATAACAAAAAACAAGCATAAATTTCTCTAACTTGGTAAATGGTTATGAATTGACTAAAATATTTGACGGGAGCAATAATTAATTTGAAATGAAATTCGAATTGATAAATAATTATTTTCATGCGTATTATTTTTATTTTTTGTCGTAATTTGCGATTAGTAATTTCATACATGTTTTGTAATGTTTTCAGTGCGTCACACTTTTCTTGTAAATTTTTTTAATGGGGATTTCGTTAATAAAGTGAAATTGAAAATTGCGATTTTAATGTTTGCTTGTTGAAGATATAAAATAATTCAATACATCATGGATTCATTAGGCAAATTATAAGTATCGTTTGTAAAATTACTGAAAACGATGTTAAAATAATTATAATTTACAATTGTAATTACATTTAATTTATTTAATTGTAATTACATCAAATAAAAATAATTAATTTCCTCAATTGAACAATTCATTAATTATTTTCTTTTAAGTCAAAATTTGAATACTCTAATAATTCAAAATTTTGACAGAAAGGTGTTTTTATTATAAATTTATTAGTGGTGTCTTACTATCATCAACAATTATTTCGCGCACGGAATAAACAATAAAACCCTCATGTTATTTTGCATTTTTTTTTTTAATTTTATTGATTAATTTGAATCTTACCTAAATCCGTTTCTACTGCAACAATTTCTTCCGACGATTCGAGACCTCTAGGAACATCAATGTCCACGTATTTTTTGGTGCAATTTCCTAAAACAATGCATCGATATTTGCTGTCATTAAAAATGTTATTAACTACAAATTATAATTATTTGAATAAAAATAGTTGTCCTTAATCCTACTTTTTATTTAAATAATTAAAGTCTCCACAAGCAACATAAAGAAGATTACAAATTATACATTATTAAAAAAATATATATTTAAATAATATACTTACTATTATGGCATTCTGTAAATAAAACGTACTCTTTAAAAATATGTAACAAAATTGTTGTTTTTAAAATTGACAATAAATGGCTCATAAATTATTTAATGCTAAAACAAAACGTGAGCCGATGAAATTAATTAATTAATTAAATTACTGATCACTGATCTACTTCGTTATACATTGTGTAAGATTATAATAAAACACTTTTTTTTAACTTTGTTTGTATAACAGAATTATATATATATAGTTTCAACAATTTGTCATTATCAAACTAAAAGTTATCAAACTTTTTTTTAGTTAAAAAAAGTGTTTTATTATAATTAATTAATTATTTTCGAATTATTTTTTATTTAATTTATTTAAATTGTGATCAAGTGAATAAATCCTTTTTTCTAACATTAAACCAAGTGAATTTAATTTACAAGTTTAATTTAATATCAACAATGTTTCATCAAGTAATTAATGAGAAAAAAAGTTACTGAATCATTAAATTTAAATAAAGATTGTTCATTAACTAGTTGAATCACGATTAATAAATACGTTTTCTATTTATTAAAGAACATCTGTTTTTTTTTTTGCAAGAATAAAGTATGAAATTTCAGCATTCACTGAATATAATTAATGTGGAAATAATTGTATGAAATAAATATGAATAAATTATTAAAAATCAACCAATAAAACACAGAAAAAAAAAAACATAATAAAAATAAGTGAAACCAAACCAAATGAATTTACACAAAATAGAAAGACTGTTATTCCTTACTTCACTATTTAATTTTAAAAAGTGAAGTAAGGAATAACAGTCTTTCTATTTTGTGATCAATCACTTCACGTAAACTCGAAAATATACAGTTAAAAATGAATTTAATTTAACACATCGTCAAATATGAAATTTGCAATAAAAGGCAAAGTTGGTTGATAACTTAGAAATATAAGGAATTGCTTTATAGATCAAAGTATATATAAAGTGTATAGACAATATGTGTATTTTTTATACATTTTTTTTTTCAATTTTCTATATATTAAAGAACATTTGTTTTTTTGCAAGAATGAAGTATGAAATTTCAGCATTCACTGAATATAATTAATGTGGAAATAATTGTATGAAATAAATATGAATAAATTATTAAAAATCAACCAATAAAACACAGATTAGATTGAATAACTTTAAATTCTCGACTAGTTTCTGTGTTTAATTGTTTGATTTTTATTATTAAAAATCAAACAATTAAACACAGAAACTAGTCGTATTCATATTTATTTTATACAATATGAACTACCAATATCTAACTATTAAAACCATTAAATATATTAAAGTTGCAGGTTTAGAAGAGTGGAAATAATTAATTAATTATTTTCAAATCATTTTTATTTAATATAATGAACAATGTTTCGATGCAAAACACTTGTTATTTTAATGTTGTTTCATACATTTAAATGAATTAACATTTATCCACATTAACATTAAAATCACTTCCAGGAATGTCGATTTCCAACATCCTATGCTCATATCTTAATTTATTGTGATGTATACAGTAATTTATTGTTTAAGAAAATTGTATCTAAAGTGTTATTTTTTTTTGTGTGAATTTCCAATTCAATTATTACAAGAAAAAGTTATATTTTCCTTGGCTTAAATTTTCAACAAGTGCTGTGTTTATTTTTTTAGCTCTCATATTTTTATTATTATTTTGGAAGAATAATAATCTACTGAATCATCGATCTGATTGTGAGTGAATGTGTTTTTTTTATATTTATAATCATTTTTTTAGAATTATTGTTTTTTTTTTTTAAATTAATTTCTCACTTAACCCGCGCTGAAACATATTTAATTAAAAGACTTTGATTAAAACACTTGGTTTGTTTCACTGATTTTTTTATTTTTACTCCGACAAGTTTCGACCTTTCAATCAAAGTTATTATTGTTTTAATTATTATTACTTTTGTGATTAACTTCTTCTATCCATGTACGTTCCATTCCTTGTATATTCGTTGATAATAGCTAAATTCCGTAACTAGTCGGAATAAATTCAAACTTTAGTGACAAAAAAAATTGTTTCGCTACGCTGTAGCCTCTTCGCCTGAAGATGCTGATTGTAGTGAAAATCAAAAATATTTTATTGATTCATTTATTAAAGTTAAAAACGAATTGATTGCCTCAGTAATTAACGATGTTAGTAAAACGAACCAAGCGATTAACGAGAACATTGCTCTAACATTGATTTTCAAAAATTGATTGCCTTAGTAATCGACGATGCTAGTGATTAACGAGAACAGAGTGAATGATAAAATAAATTATTTCTACACTTCTCATCACACTTTTCATTCTCATATATATCACAATAATAATAATTATATTAATAAGGAGCTTATTACAAGATAACACAAGAATAATTTTGCTCTAATACAAAATACTCAGCACATATTACTCAATTTGACTTAATGTTTTAAATTGGGCGTTGTTTACGTTCGTGCATTTTTTAATATGTTTACTGATAAAAAATAATTGCGGTCTCTTTTAATATTCATTACTTTCTATTTTTTTGTTTGTTGTTTTCGTTTTGCTCTCATATTGTTTATATTTATTAGTGTTGGGCAAAATCGAGTGAATTTAGTATTTTTGAATAACCAATTTTAAGTAGCTAAAGTTATTAAATAACAATAAAATTGAGTTTATTAATCAATTGGTAAAATTTTCCAATATTAATATTATAAATAACATTAAGAAAATTGTCATAAACTTTAGTTTGCAGTGACAAAAAACATCGGAAAGATCGACTTTGCCCATCTCTAATATTTATACACATAAAGTTATACATTTTTTTAAAAGCATCATAGTATTAAATGATTAGAAGTACAACACTTGATACTAATATTACGAATCACGATCATCCGGGGTTAACAATACAAAAAATATATACATTAGTATATTTTTATACTCCATAACACGAGAATATTCTCAATACTTCAATGGAACTCAGGAGGCAAAAAGAGAAGAGGCAGACCAAGGATACAGGAAGTAATAGAAGTAATAGAATTTGAAAGGTAATGTTAAAAAAGATGTAGACTTTTTATATAATATAATTAACGTTGATTAATGAGGCACTTAATTTTTGAAAATCCATGGTTACTTGAATTAATGAAATATTTATGATTTTCAACACTTTAATTTAATTTCACTACAATTGTTTCGCTACGCTGTAGCTTCTTCAGGTGAAGAAAGTTAACTTTCCTCACCACATCACAATAAATTAAGATATGAGCTACGGTGTAGCTTCTTCGGGTGAAGAAAGTTAACTTTCTTCACCTGAAGAAGCTACAGCGTAGCGAAACAATTGTAGTGAAATTAAATTAAAAAGTATTGAAAATCATAAATATTTTATTAATTCAAGTAATATTATTAAAAAAAATCTTTTAAAATCTTACTTTCTCTTTGTTCATTCTTTTGTTCAGATTTCCCATTATTTATTCTGGATTCATCCACTTCTTCGTCATTTTCTTGAACCTCTTCTTCAACTGTTTGGGTTTCAGCTTCATTGCTGGCTTCATTTTCATATTCCTGAACCTGTCCTTCGTTTATTTGGCTTCCATCTTCATTGTTGCCTTGATTAGCGTTTCCTAAACGAGCAAGTGAAATAGATAGAAATAGAAAACAGTATTCATTCACTTGGTCACAGTTATTTAAATATATTAAATAAAAATGATTTGAAAATAATTAATAAATTATTTTCACATTTAGCTCTGTGACTTTTGACTTACCTACGTAAGTACGTTAAACAAATGCACATTAAAACAACTACTTCCCGGGCAAATACCCACGCCGGCCATTGAATTACATAATGTACACCTGCCGTTGCACATCAATAAAACATTGAATAATGCAACAAATTTTGATCCGAGAAAAAAATGTGAAAATAATTTATTAATTATTTTCAAATCATTTTTATTTAATATATTGAAATAGATAGTATTAAATTGAAACCAAATGTAATATAGCCAGCATAATTAAAAGATAAAAATCACGAAACTCCACAAAAAAGTAATCGTACCTTTTTTTGTGAGGTTCGTGATTTTTATCTTTTGTCTTTTAATGGAATTGCCTGTTGTTTTTTTTTAGTCAAAAATATAATTGAATTAATGATAATAATTATTATTAATACAAACCACCCACAGTTAATCCATTTTATGTCATTATTGGTTTTAAAGAAAAGGCAATTTCGTGAGCATTTAGCATTTTCGAGACGTTGTTCCGGACGCTTGTAAACGATCACGAAAATCGTGCGTGTATGGCGTTAGTTTTAAAATGATTATTAAATAAAAATGATGTGAAAACAAATTTATTAATTGAAAAACTCATAATAACAATTTTTGTTATTTTTTTTAAATTTTTATTAATTTTTAATTAATAAAATTGTTTATTAATTGAAAAACTAATAATAACAATTTTTGTTAATTTTTTTAAATTTTTATTAATTTTTAATTAATAAATTTGTTTATTAATTCAAAAACTCATAATAACAATTTTTGTTAATTTTTTTAATTAAATGTGACTTTATTATTATTTTTTAATATCATTTTTGTTTGTTTTCTGTTTAAAGTGACATTTCTTCTTACCACCATCATTCGCAGACGTCGCGCAAATGGTGAACGCGACCAGCAGGAACACGAGCGAGAACCTCATATTTCTAACACGCGAAACTCGGCGCCCATCCCCTTTTATGGAAAATTCTCGGACCGCTTTCCGGGAAACGTGAAATAATTTATTATTATAATCAGCTTCTCAATAAATAATGCATCGCCGTTATCTATAATTTTAACATTGCTTATGTTTGGTATATTTTTGGATGTTCGATGAAGGTCGGACGTTTTAATTGCAACCAATTGCAATGTAGTATTGAAACTACATTAAACGCTCATGTAACATTTATTGCGTTTATTTTTCTTAATGGGGAGGAATAGATTTCAAAGTAGATTACTAGTGAATTTTAAAGAAAGCGTTTCGTTATGGAGAGAATTTTGCATTTTTCGTAAAAGAGTATATTGGAGGGGGTTATTGGGATGACTGATTTTGATGGGTATACGTAGGGCTGACCTCAATATTTCTTAGGACATTGAGACGGGGATTATGATATAGGATGGCTGCATATTCGAGCAGAGGTCAACATAGATCTGAACTGCGGTTGCAGTTGATATACCTTGGTTTTTGTATGTAAGTGCTCTGAAATATCGAGCCCTGCTCTTAACATTAGCTTTTAGATATTAGGAATTTTTAATAAATGTCACATTTGGATCAATAATTACTCTTAAGTACTTACAGGTGGGAGATGGAGGTATGGGGTTATTTTTGATGGAACGTTTCAACGAATTTGCATGTCATCCTTACCATTCTAATCTTCTCTGTATCGTTCTTAATTTAATATACAAGGTGTACAGAAAATGAGTGAAAAGCTTTAGGTAGCGTGACTCTGTGACTAATTTTTAGATAAAAATATTAACAAAAATAAGTCACACGGTCCTTCCTTAAGCCTCACGGGCCACTTAAAAGAACTATACATTTGGCAACGCTGGATCAAACAAGTGTGCATTTATCCTGTTTATAACTTCTACATCATCCGCTGGAGGTGTTGCATACACCTTTTCTTTTACAAACGAGCGTGCGTCGTTGCCAGATCTATTTTCATTAAAAGAATGCTTCTGATGAAGTTATAAAATTGTAAAAATATCCGATTTATTAATCATTTACATCAACGGAATTATACACGTGTCTAATTGATTTTTAATGCTATTGATTTATTACAAAACATTTAAAAAACAATACTAATTTATAGTCACATTTTTAAAATTCCGAAGACCTCGTGAGCCTCAATGAAGAACCATACAACATTTTTTTATTTGGATTTTCTATTAAAAATTAATTAATGAATTGAGTTACCTGAAGGTTTTCACTCATTTTCCGTACACCTTGTATATACCGCCGAAACGAGTACCAAGGGTTTTAATTCTCTATCGTTATTAATTAAAAATGTTTCACCGCGGATTAAGCGAGGAATTTATTCAGAATACTATTGATTAACTAAAATTTCAATAATATACGTAAGTTTGGAAATTTAGTCAATTAATGTAATGTCTGGTCTGTTAGCCGTTATTGCCAGGTCTGCCAGTAGTGTAGTGTCCCAATATAATTTATGTGTGTCGGTTTCTAAAATTTGCAATGGATTATATTTATAATAGGGGTCTACATTTTGAGAAATTTTATAGTTATTTATAAGTGTTTGGTGTATAATTTTAGCAAAAAAAGTGCATCCGCTGGTGATGTATCAATAGTTTCCAGGAAAAGGTGGCATTTTCGGCAGTTTTCTTCATGATATATTTTCTATAATTTAGTGTATTTATGACTTGGTTCTGTATAGCTATAGTAAAGCCTTCTGATTCTGTGAATAACTGTCCATTTGCCAACCATTTGTAAGTAGATGTTTTATCAATTTCATGATCATTGGCCAAATTTATATGTTTTCCGTGTAGAGGTTTCGATGCCCATTTTTCAGATAACAATTGATTTGTATGAAGTTCTTTATCTAAATTTTCTTTATTTATTATTATTATTATTACTGTTTTGAGAAGAAAGCAAAATCACAATCTCATCGATGAATCCCGTCGAACTATAACAAACAAAAACGATCATTTTAAATAACTACAACTATGGCAGTGAGTGCAAGGGCCGGCCCAAGATCAACCAAAATTAGAATCTCATTGACTAAGCATCCCGTCCACCTGTCACAAACAAAATGATCATCCCACATTACTAAAACTGCGATACGTAGCACAAGGGCTGATCTAAGATGCAAACACAAATTAATGAAATGCATGCTCTAAGATGTTTTCTGTTTTTATTATAATCAGGATGTACATGATTTTTAAAATTGGCTATCTAACATAAATTTTTAATAAATATAAAAATTTAGAAATATATAAAAATATCTTATACAAAAAAATTAATGCTACTTGTCTTAAAATCATGTCTTTTTATTATTATCCCCAAATCATCGTTTTAAATTTACAGCAAAAGACATAATAAGTACTAAAAATGCAAATGCACGTAAACTACGGATCTTCCCCAGCAAGGTGAAGTCGAAGACTCTCTTCACCAACTTCCTGTGTACTTGGACTGGCAAGGTCCAATGTAGTTTCTGTGCCCTTTATTAAATTAAAACTCGTTTAATAAAAAAAAATCAGAAAGACCTCTGGTCGATAACCCAGACAGACTAACACCTACATGTATTGTTATTATTTATATTGTTATTTTATTAAAATTATCTATTTAGTCTGAATAAAGAAATATATATATATATATATATAAAAAATTTAATTTTGTTTAATTTTTGTATTAAACATTTTAAATTTATCGCGCGTTGTTTGTGTTCCTGCATTTTTTAATATGTTTACTGATAAAAACAATTGCGGCCAGTTTTAATATTCAGTATTTCCTAATTTGTTTGTTGTTTTCGTTTTACTCTCATATTGGTCATATTTATATCAGGTATTTTTTTTATTGCGAATCAACGTTTGGTATCATTTATAGAATAAATGCATCATAGAATCCTATAAACGTTCATAGGATTTTATGATTCTAGTGTCCAATCACAACTGTACAAGGTTCCCAATTTAAAAAAAAAACTACATTATGTACATATAGTATATTGATGGTGTATTGACATGGTTCAGTGATTTATTATTTTAGTCATGTTGCAAACATTGTATCTTCACTAGCATTTACTCTGCTTTGAGATTTTATTAGTGTTCGCGCCAAAAGCGCGAGTATGTAATTGTATATATTTTTTAGTTTATAATTTTCTTTATTTGAACATTTTAGATATATTTTACGTTTAATTCGTACGAATTTTGTGAATATCTTTTTTTTACGTTTATTGCACTATTGGTGCAACCTTCAATAAACGGCCGATCGGCGCATTTTACAAATGTAATATAATTGTGTTCAAAGGATTTTTTCCGTTAATAAAGATTTATTATTATTATTATTATTTACTCGGTGAACAATGGGAAAAGGGAAACGTGCTCAACAAAGGGCGATCCCAGATCGCTGGTAGAATTTCGGGGAAAGATCGTAAAATCTGGCACTCGAGTTATGTGTTAATGTCATATGAGACACATATGGACTCCTAGACGATACGTCAGCGATTAATAACAAAAATATATATTGAGCTGTGTGAATGTACGGGGATTCACACAGCTCAATATATATTTTTGTTATTAATCAGCGCTTATAATTTAATTAGTCAGTAGTAATCGATAATATAAAAACATGTAAAACGTAGTTGTAAATTAATTACGATTGTATCTTGCTAAGTGTATCAATAAACCGTTTAAAAAAAAGTCGTGCGTCTCCGCGAGTAACAAAATTCTCGGTTCCAAATTTTGAAAATTTTCCACTATTTCACGTTTCTTTAAATCAGATGTTTCCTATCCTCTTGCCATCTTTCTTCCACAAAACCATCCCCACCAACTTATCATCCTCCTAAAAATAATTTCATAAATTCTCAGTCAGTTCTCCTTCATCCACGACTCGAGTAAGTTCTAATAAATTTTCTTAACACTCGTGAAACTTTTGTCAATCATATTTCTTGCTTAATTTCTTTTGCTTTAGTTATTATTTTATATTTTATTTTGTTGTTGTTTTCATTCTTTTGTAAATATTTAGATCAATAGTTAAATAAATATCAGTTTGTTTGTTTAATTTATTTATTAATTGTTTAAAACAAATCGATTAGGTTCGTAAACACTTCGTAAACATTCTAGTGAACCGTTCCAAAAAATGTTAAGAGTCAAATCAATTAAGTTCGGAATTGAATAATAATAATAATAATCTTTATTGTCCAAACGGAAAAACCCAATACAGGACAAAATCAAAAACAATATAATAACATAATACAAAATATATATAATTGAAAATAAACGCACAAACAAACAAAAACAATATTCGTTTTAAGAGAAATAAAGCGCAGCAAAAATAAGATTAAAAATAAATAATTAAAATTTCTTCACATTAAAATAAAATGAAGTTTTCTTTTTTAAAATAAAATATATGGCTGTTGTTTCATTATTTTTGTTTAAAATGAACATATAATTTGATTAAAATATTACAAAATTTCGAAAAGAGGCGTTTATACTAAACCTGATTGTTCTTTTAAAAGATTAACGAGAGGATTATTCATTCTTTCAGAAATTTGGGAGGATTCAAGAAGGTTTAGCTTTGTACCTTTCGTATAGTTATGTAAAATTTTCATAAACATAGAAAGTAATAAATTAAAGACGACGCAAGCGCCACCTTTTGCCTAATTTCAAGTGGCATCGTCAACTATTCACTAGTTATCCGCATTAAGAGAACTCAATAAGTAGAAGACGACGCAAGCGCCATCTTTTGCCTAATTTCAAGTGGCATCGTGGGTCTACAAGGTAGACGACCGAGAATCATTGTTTCGTCCACTAAAGGAAGGCGAACTTGTCCTGTTTAAGCAAACAAGGAATACGTTTCATTAAATGTGAACATAGAAAGTGTTTATTCAGTAATGTCATGAATTACCACGTAGTTACGGTCGCAACCATCACGACGATTAAATTTGTTATTTGTAATCGAGGTGTATAATAAAACCATTTTCTTCATTACATGAGTATTGAATATAAATACAAATAATATCACACGCAAATCGACAATATGTTCCAATTTCATATCCACAACATTTTTTTTGAAATATTGTTGTGGAGGGATTTTATAGATAGGACTTATTTCGTTGATTGTTGAGGCATTTATGTGTTGAAAATTCATATTACTTTACTTATTTTTAAAAAAATAAAAAGAAAAACTTCTTGATTTACAAAGTTTTTGTGTTTATTCACTACAATTGTTTCGCAAATTTATTGCTTCTTCAGGTGAAGATATTTACAAATCTTCACCTGAAGAAGCAATAAATTTGTGAAGATATTTACAAATCTTCACCTGAAGAAGCAATAAATTTGCGAAACAATTGTAGTGAATAAACACAAAAACTTTGAAAATCAAGAAGTTTTCCTTTTTAATTTTTTAAAAATAAGTAAAGATAGGACTTAATTTGTAATATATTAAATAAATTTCAAATAATTTTTATTTAATATATTTAAATAACTGTGACCAAGTGAATAAATAATAATCTTTTCTATTTATATTAATTTGTAATTTTTCAATGTAAACATTAAACATTGAAATATTACAATATTAAGACCAATCTGTAAAAATTTCTCCACAACAATATTTCAATTCATCCTTTGAAATAAATGGGTTTTGAGTTCACGTGTAGTGTTAGTTTTAATAATAACACACGAGTTATTTTCCTTACTTCACTTTTTATTATAAAAAGGAAAAAGCTCGTGTGTTATTATTGCATCCTTTCAAATCATTGACAGTTAAATTGACCCTGATTGATTCAATAAATGACGACCAACGACAAAATAAATTGCAATTAATTATAAGACAGACAGAAAGACTTATGGTCGATAGCCAATTGACCATAAACCTTTACATTTTAAAAATATTTTATTTTATTATTATTATTATTATTATTGTAAACTCAAAAAATTTGTCAATAAAGAAATATTACAAATTTCCGCTAAATTCTTTTCGAATATTATAATATTCACGGTGAATCATATTTTGTTTCGGGTATAGCGATAGTTATGCAAATAATATCAATGAAACTGATAGGTTTTACCAAAAAAAAAAAAACACATACAATGAGTAAGAGTGTGACATATGATCGATAAACACACTTTTCAGGAAATTTAAAATGTAAATTCCCAACCGGCGTTTGTATAAAAATGAAGGCGTGCAAAAATCGAATTATTAGAAGTAAAAGTATTCACAATGAAGCATCTAGTGTTGTTTTGTGCAGTTTGTTTGGTAACAACAACTTGTAAGTTTGAAGAAGCAAGTTTATATTTAATAATACAGAGTGAATACATACCAAAAACTATGTGTTTATTGTGTTCACAGTAACAACATCAGATCTAATTATGATCCTTTTTTTGTCATTTAAAACTGCACATTCAATAATTCAACAGACACCAATAAAAAAATCTTTGCTCTTGGAGGCGTTCACTACGTAGTACATTTTCAATTTTGATGTAAAGAAAACACTTATAACTTTTTTATTTGGTATAAAAAATTTGAGTGTTCTCTTTACACCAATAAAAGAAAACACGAGAAAAGATAGTTATAAAAAATTATTTCATTTATTATTCAAACTTTATACAAATTAAACAAGGACTTATTTTAATACAAAATAAAAATATAAATAGAAAACAGTATTCATTCCACTTGGTCACAGTTATTTATTAATTATTTTCAAATCATTTTTATTTAATATAAAATAAAAATAATTGCTACAAAAAACACATTCTTTTGTGTGAAAATATGTTACCGTTGTTGTTTTATTATTTTCTTAAAATAAGTGAAAGAAGAGATCCGTTTAAGAAAATTAATTATACCTTGCGAATAATGTTTATAAACTATGTTAATAATTTTCGATTTACTAAGTAATTAAAAAAAATGTAAATTAAATAAACTTTTACGTAAAAAAATAATAATAGGCAGAAATACCGATGGTCGATAGCCATTTTCTGAGGTTTAACTAGAGGTTTATGATTGTAATGTAAATACTGTAATGTAATTTAACGTATTTCTCAGAAATAAAGATTTTCTACATATATATATATATATATATATATATATATATATATATATATATACAGAGAGCTTTTTTTATCAGTATACATTTCCCCTATGTATACCTGCAAAATACGCGAGTCAAATGCATTAATGTATGTGTGTTTAGTTGCCTACAATACGCAACTGAACACACATATGCCAAATAGTCAACTAAACATACACATTTAATCGGTTCAGTGCGTTTGACTCGCGTTTTTTGCAGGTATACACTTCACCTAATGTATACTGATAAAAAAAACCTCTCTGTATATATATATATATATATATATATATATAATAATAATAGGCTGAAAAACCACTGGTCGATAGCCAATTTGTGAAATTTATTATGTATAATATAGTAATGTAATGGTTTTCTAACGTATTGTTTATTTCAATTTCTCAAATAAAGATGTTTGTATATATATAATAATAATAAGGCGGAAAGAAAAAAAATGCATTAAATGCAATACAATACATTTTATATTATATTCTTACTAAATGGCTATGGACCATTGGTCTTTCAGCCAGATAAATTATTATTAACAAAAAATATGACCAAATCACCAACAGTATAAGTCTAAAAACAAATTCAGTTTTTTTCAACTTGAACTTGATGTCCGTTTAGCTATGCTAATGTTTGTAAAAATGAATATCTAATTAATATTGTTATTCGTATCACAAATACAACAATTTAATTTATTCCTTTGTTTTATGTAATTAATTTTTTTTATTCGTATCACAAATACAATTTAATTTATTCCTTTTTTTTCATTTAGCTGCATTTAAATTGCGATCAAAACGGGAAGTATCTGCTCCTGAATCAAGCACAAGCCAACCGCCATTCAAGAATCCAGAAGTGCCCCAAAATGCGGGCGGAAACAGATGGAGGCCGCAAAGTGGACCCGGCAAGCACCCGCGATATGATGATTCGGATGAAAATTCCTCCGAAGAACAAGATAGACGCAGGAATAACAGACCCAACCAGTTCGGTTCAAATCAAGATGGAAATAAATTGAATCAAAATAATAATGGGATGGATAGCAGGAGAAATAATCATCAGAATGGAAGGAATCAGGAAGGGGTTAATAGTAATCATTGGAATAATGGAAGGAATCCAAATAATAATTTGAATAATGGATGGAATCCAAATAATAATTTGAATAACGGAAGGAATCCAAATAATCGGAACAATATAAGGAATCCGAATAATAATTGGAATAACGGAAGAAATACGGGAAATTCGAATTACGGAAGAAATGAAGGAAATTCAGATGATTGGAACAACGGAAGGAATCCAAATAATTTGAATAACCCGAGAAACGAGAACAATCAAGGAGGACTTCCGGATAATTACAACAACAACCAAAGGAATCAAGATGGTGGGAGATTTAATTCGAATAATCCTAATGTGGATAACAACTGGGGTGGAAGAAGAAGGACTGAGCCGAACGTTGACGAGAAATCCATTGTTAATAACAATCCACCAGTTTTAAATAATAATCCCCCAGCAGTAGAAAAAACAGAGTCGAATAATTTGGATAAAACAATTGTTCCTATTAAGAGTGATGCCATTCCTCCACCAGCGAATAATGATGCTAATTCTGTAATAAATAATATGCCCTAAGTAGTTTCTCCTATTAAATAATGATTTTGTATAATTTATTTTTTTATAATAATAGCAATGAAAATAAAATATTATTTATTTTTCAAAATTATCCACAAACCTCATCAATTTTGAAATTTCAATTTCAATTTACTTTATTAACGGAATCTCCATTTCCAAATTACAATTATAATTACATATTAAAAATTTTATAAGAAAAGTGTGACGCTCTAAAAAGATTACAAAACATATGCATAAAAAAAAGGCAAATTACCAATCACAAATTACGACAAAATACAAAATAAATTAATTAATCATAATAAATTAAAGACGACGCAAGCGCCATCTTTTGCCTAATGATTCTCAGTTGTCTACCTTGTAGACTTAAATCGTTGACGATGCCACTTGAAATTACGCAAAAGATGGCGCTTGCGTCGTCTTTAATTTATTATGATTAATATCGAGTATATAAGCAGAACACAATTTCCGTTCAGCCGCATTCATCAAGGCATTGCACATGGAACACACTAGTCTGATGAGGTTCGAAAAACCGAAATGGCCATCACTAGTTATCCATAGGCTAGATGAATGGTGGCTGAATCTTTCATTAAATGTGAATTTTGAAATTATTAATCAATTCTGCATTTATCGAAATTCATACATTATTCCTAAATATTCACATCCAGCAAACTTCATCGTTTCATCAAGGCAGTAAAATTGATCATAAATTTAATTTTGATTTTGAAGCTGGCATGAATAACTTGTAAATACTACTACAATATCTTTATTCAAAGTTATTTGTTTTACATATATTATTATATATATGTTTCTTATGTTATATATACAGAGAGATTTTTTTATAAGTATACATTAGGGGAAGTGTATACCTGCAAAAAACGCGAGCCAACCGCATTGAATAATTAATGTGTGTATGTTAAGTTGACTATTTGGCATATATGTGTTCAGTTGCGTGTTATAGGCAATTAAACACACATATATTAATGCATTTGACTCGCGTATTATACAGGTATACATAGGGGAAATGTATACTGATAAAAAAAGCTCTCTGTATATATAACATCTTTATTTCTGCAGACAATTTTATATACAATAAATTAACAATATAATTCTTATAATATGTAATATTTTGTTCTTAGAAAACGGCTATCGACCATCGGTCTTTCTACCTCTAGTAAATATTTTACAGTAAATTGTAACAAAAAATGTCTGAATAAAAATGTTGTAGTAGCAGAATTATTTAAGTTTTATTTAAAAAACAAAATCGATTAAATTGTTATTTTTTCTAGAGTTGTTTACGGATATACATTTTAACAAAGATAGACCGTTTCGCGAAACTCTCAGGATATCGAGCGAATTCGACTTAAATTGGCTGTTTGATATCGAGCTCGATACCAACTATTTCTAAGTTGGTTTCGGGCTCAATATTTGGCAGATATACTATAACGACTCGATGCGATGCTGCTTGAAGGTGATTAATGTGCCTTGCATAGGGATTCAAGCGATTTGGATGTGCCTTCCATATGGATGAATGCAGACAATTCTTGAAATTAATCAAGAGTTTATGAAAGAATGCAGAAAATTCTTGAAATAAATCATTATTGAGTTTATGGAAGAATGCAGAAAATTCCTGAAGTAAATCATTATTGAGTTTTATGGAAGAATGCAGAAAAATCTTGAAATAAATCATTATTGAGTTTATGGAAGAATGCAGAAGATTCTTTAAGTAAATCATTATTGAGTTTATGGAAGAATGCAGAAAATTCCTGAAGTAAATCATTATTGAGTTTTATGGAAGAATGCAGAATATTCTTGAAATAAATCATTATTGAGTTTATAGAAGAATGCAGAAAATTTTTTAAGTAAATCATTATTGAGTTTATGGAAGAAAGCAGAAAATTCCTGAAGTAAATCATTATTGAGTTTATGGAAGAATGCAGAATATTCTTGAAATAAATCATTATTGAGTTTATAGAAGAATGCAGAAATTTTTTTAAGTAAATCATTATTGAGTTTATGGAAGAATGCAGAATATTCTTGAAATAAATCATTATTGAGTTTATGGAAGAATGCAGAAAATTCCTGAAGTAAATCATTATTAAGTTTATGGAAGAATGCAGAAAATTCTTGAAATAAATCATTATTGAGTTTATGGAAGAATGCAGAAAAATCTTGAAATAAATCATTATTGAATTTATGGAAGAATGCAGAAAATTCCTGAAGTAAATCATTATTGAGTTTTATGGAAGAATGCAGAAAATTCTTGAAATAAATCATTATTGAGTTTATGGAAGAATGCAGAAAATTCCTGAAATAAATCATCATTGAGTTTATGGAAGAATGCAGAAAAATCTTGAAATAAATCATTATTGAGTTTATGGAAGAATGCAGAAAAATCTTGTAATAAATCATTATTGAGTTTATGGAAGAATTCAGAAAAATCTTGAAGTAAATCATAATTGAGTTTATGGAAGAATGCAGAATATTCTTGAAATAAATCATTTTTGAGTTTATGGAAGAATGCAGAAAATTCCTGAAATAAATCATTATTGAGTTTTATGGAAGAATGCAGAAAAATCTTGAAATAAATCATAATTGAGTTTATGGAAGAATGCAGAATATTCTTGAAATAAATCATTATTGAGTTTATGGAAGAACGCAGAAAATTCCTGAAGTAAATCATTATTGAGTTTATGGAAGAATGCATAATATTCTTGAAATAAATCATTATTGAATTTTATGGAATAATGCAGAATATTCTTGAAATAAATCATTATTGAGTTTATGGAAGAAAGCAGAAAATTCCTGAAGTAAATCATTATTGAGTTTATGGAAGAATGCAGAATATTCTTGAAATAAATCATTATTGAGTTTATGGAAGAAAGCAGAAAATTCCTGAAGTAAATCATTATTGAGTTTTATGGAAGAATGCAGAAAAATCTTGAAATAAATCATTATTGAGTTTATGGAAGAATGCAGAATATTCTTGAAATAAATCATTATTGAGTTTATGGAAGAAAGCAGAAAATTCCTGAAGTAAATCATTATTGAGTTTTATGGTAGAATGCAGAAAAATCTTGAAATAAATCATTATTGAGTTTATGGAAGAATGCAGAATATTCTTCAAATAAATCATTATTGAGTTTATGGAAGAATGCAGAATATTCTTGAAATAAATCATTATTGAGTTTATGGAAGAATGCAGAAAATACTTGAAGTAAATCATCATTAAGTTTTCTATTGTTGTGGTTAAACTTCTTCGGTTTTGGATTTTAGTTTCAAGCAGATGAAACGCGCATTTTTAGAGCGAAATATAGTCTGACTTTATTATACGATTACACATGTATTTATATGAAAACAAAATCAAAATGGCGATGCAAAGTACAAAAAAGGGGATATAAGAGAAAGCGGAGATAGTGAGCGGAGCGCGAAGAATAGAAATGGAATGCAGCGAGTAAATAGTGATTATCGCATGATTTACAATTTAAAAAAAATATACAATAATTATATAAAATGGAATAAAATAATTTAAATAGAAAAGTGTATTCATTCACTTGGTCACAGTTAATTAAATATATTTAAATATAAAAATAAAAATGATTTGTAAGTATAATAGTCACAGAGCTAAATGTGGAAATAATTTATTAATTATTTTCAAATCATTTTTATTTAATAAAATAATTTGATTATACAAAACTCTATCTTTAAAAAATCATTTATAATTATAAAGCCACGATGTTGTGAATAACATTATTTTCTTATAAAACATATATTTTTTTAATCTTTTTCCTTTCCACCGTTAGGTGTAAGGTGATAAAACATATACATATATGTAAAATAATATAAAAACAATAAAATATACATATATATATATATATACGTTTTATATGAAAAAATATAATAGAAATAGAAGGAATAATTTATTAATTATTTTCGAATTATTTTTATTTATTTATTTAAATATATATTAAAATTCTAATTAAACATGATTAATTAATATAGTTAAGTCATTCATTATTTATCAAAACACAACAATTACTTATTATTCCTTATTAATAATAATAATATTCCAAGACTGTATTTACTGAAAAATGCCCACGTAATTGCAAAAACAATGCAAAACCAATATGTAATTCCGCGTATTAAATTGAATCCTTATTGCTGATTTATTCGATTGTTTCATTGAGTTAACACTTTTTGTGAACGTTCGAATAGGATTAATGGCTGCGTTGGTAAAATCGCCTTTTCTTTTTAATTCCATTAAGCCAAATCGCTTGTTTCATATAAATATTGAATTTCATGCGTTCTTATCGTGCATTTTAAATTTACACGATGAACATTCTCTTAGTTTTCCTCTCCGTTGTTTCATTGAGTTTGGCGAATGTTTATAATGACGAATCGTTATGTTGTAAGTATAGAAAATTTATGTTAATTCGTATCATCTAAATCTTTAGAAATTCATATTTGAAATAGGAAATGCGCTTTAGTATTGGAAATTAAACAAACAAAAAAATGATTGAAAAGTGTGTAATTGTTTTTATATTCATTTCATTCATTTCTTTCTTCTTATCATTTTATTAATTCTTCCTAAAAATTTAATTTAACCTGATAAATCAAAATACCTCGAAAATACTCATCGTACGAAAAAAAAAAAGAAATTTCAAAGTCCCGCAACACCTGCTGAGAGGGCACACAAATCAAAATACCTCGAAAATATTCATCATACGAAAAAAAAAAAAATGAGGTTGAATTCTGACCAAAATGTTCCAGACCAAAAAATAATGTTTCCTAAGGGGAAATAACCCTGGACTAAATTGTGGTTGAATTTAGACCAGAATGATCCAGACCAAAAAAAATGTTTCCCTGGGCTAAATTGGGTTGAATTCAGATCAGAATGATCCAGACTAAAAAAAATATGTTTCCTAAGTGGACATCACCCTGGGCTAAATTGTGGCTGAATTCAGACCAGAATGATTCAGACCAAAAAATATAATGTTTCCTAAGGGGACATCATTCTAGTCTAAATATGCGTTGAATTCAGACTAGGATGATGTCCCCTTAGAAAAGATTATTTTTTTGGTCTGGTAACGTTTTTTTTTTTCCGTACGATTAGTATTTTCGAGGTATTTTGATATTTGTCCGCCCTCTCAGTAGATGGGGCGGAACTTTTAAATTTCAAATTGCAATCCCCAATTTTTTATTCAATAATCGGATTCTAGAGACAAAAATACATACGATTTTAATAAATTCATAACATAAAGCGGTGAACGGTACCTTCAGCGACATTGCTTTCGTAAAGCGCTGCAGCGCTACAGTTCCCTGAACGCGCCCATTGTTTCATCCACTAAAGGAAGACGAGAACTTATGACAACAGAAAGCGAAATTAGTTTATATTAAACAAAAATGATTTGAAAATAATTAATAAATTATTTATTAATTATTTTCAAATCGTTGAATAATTAATAAATTATTTATTAATTATTTTCAAATCATTTTTATTTAATATATTTAAATAACTGTGACCAAGTGAATGAATACTCTTTTCTATTTCTATTTATGAAATTAATTTAATAAAGTATTCAACCACCATTCATCTAGCGTATGGCCATCACTAGTTATCTATACTAGATGAATGCTGGCTGAACATTTCATTAAATAGTTGCAATTAAAAAAGATTAATAATATCTTTCAATATTTCAGGTAGTGACGTACTGAAAAAACAAATCGATTTACTTTTTGACGTCTGCAAATGCCCAAAAACAAAACCGGCGAAATCACACCTTGAAGCCAGGTCAAAATCGCTCAGTGTGGGAGATGATTACGACATACGCCCCCTGCTGAAATATATTTTAAGTGAAGATCAACCGCACTCGAAAGGAAACAAATGGAAGAAGGACGAACCGCACAGAATAAGTGAGAAAATCGTGTTTGTTGTTCCCAACGCGAAAGTAAAGGAGAATTTTTTGAAGATATTAAACCAGCTGATTGATTATTTCAAAACAACAAACGATTCACCGCAGAAAGGAAGTTCTGGATTGAAAGCGGGGCTATTGGAGTTGTTGAGTAGGCCAGATTTGTATTCCCAGCGTAAATCAGCGGGGGATCAAGAAATTTCCGAGCCTGTTAAAGGAAACGAGACGATTTTAGATGACGAAGTTGCCGATTCTGAAAACGAAAACAATTCCGGAATGCAAACGCTTATTTTTGGGACACAACACGAGCAGAGAGAAAATTCGCCGGATGAAACAGATGAAGCGAATTGCGGGGAATTATCCCCATCTGAAAAAAATAACGATGTGATGAAACATATTGGATTATCTGAAGAAAATCCTGGGGTAAACCGTATTGTGATGAAACCCGATTATTTCAAACCGGAAAAAGAAATTTCTAATGATGTAAACGTCATGATTACCGAGCTGCCTGAGATTGTATACAACCCAGAGGATAGGAAAGCTGATCTTGAATACCTTAATGAAATTAACGAATTGCGTTACCGGCCTGCTGAAATCAAGCAAGCTGTGCCGGTTTTCGAAGATGAAGAGTATATCATTAAAAATCCTGAAGGTAGTGAAAGATCCCCTCATACTGATAAACCGGAAATTGATTTTGATTACAAACTAAAAGATCCGATTTACATCGAAGCAACGGGGGTTCCTCTTTCAGTGGAAGCTGGGGAATTGAAACCTGTTCTGATTAGCGATGGAAGTAATATAATAAAAAAATCACGTAAGTTAAAAATTTCACCAAAATCACTTGACGTTAATCCGGAAAAATGGGATAAAACAGATACCGCTGGTCATAATCCAGAATTAAAAGATAATTCACACGCCGCTAGTAATAATCCAGAAAAGGGGGATAAATCACACGCTACTAATAACAATCCAGAAAACGGCGATAAATCCCACGTCGCTAGTAATAATCCAGAAAAGGGGGTTAAATCACAAGCTACAACTGTTGAGAATAAAAAAGCCCCTAAATCAATTTTCGATTACAAGTTTAAGATTCCGGAAATAATGAAGTTTGGTCAGAAAACTGATAAAGAATCGAGTGATAAAAAACCTGAGAAAACAGAGGATGCCAAAAAAATATTTAGCTCGGCGCAGAATTTCGATACAGATTTGTGGGATCCGAAATATCTCGCCGGAAAGATAGTCGCCACCAAAAAACCCGATTTAGTGAATTTCGACGAATTGAAAAAAGCTTTTGAAGAAAAAGTAAGGAACATCAAGGCAGAAAATCAAGTTGATTACAAAAAAGAAGAAGAAAACGCACCAGGAAAAGAAGTTGCTGATGAAAAAACAGATAGTGCCGATAAGCCGGATTCAGATAATCCAAATTACAACGAAAAAGATGAAAAAAAGAAAAACGAAGAGCAATTGAATTCAAAAGAACAACCGGGTGGTACAAACAGTGTGTATCAAATAATAAAAAATATTAAAAATTCGATTCCCGCATTCGGATCAGGAATGAAATTTTGGCCTTTGAAAACGAGCCCGCTTGGAAAACCTGATTCAGTTTCAACGGACGATTCAAATACCAACAGAAAATCAATCGCAATACCCCAATTTACCACACATAAACATCCTAGAAAATTCAAGATGGCGACGCAAAAAACACCCATGTTCGGACACAATTTAAATCACGAGAACGATTACCAGAATAACCACTTAGGGAAACACACAATAAATCTGGAGAAATTTGATTTAAAGGATCTAAAACCACTCATAGAGAGTTATATTATACGAAACAAAGGGAATACAGGCAGAAAAGGTAACTTGGGATTTGTGTTTCCGGGTGGAGAAAAACGAGCTTATAGGATTTTAAGACGGCCAAGGAAAAACGATTACGGTAAAGTCAAAGCCTACAAGCCCAAATTCGTGCTGGTTCCAGTCGTGAAAAATGTTAATTGGTTGAATTCTAATCCATCATTTGCCCGCCAGAAATATCCCGGGGGTTATTTGTATGTCTCACCACTGGGTCGCGTTTACTTTTCCGACAAGAAGGTTGCTAAATGATAAAAATAATATTTTTTGTTTGGAAATTGATTCAATGAAATATTTAATTAGTTGTAGATGAAATAAAGAAAATTTGTTTAAAACATTCTATACTGCTTGTTTTTATATTTGCTTTAATTTTCTTAGATAATTCCTCTTCAAACTGAAACCATAATTAAGAATGTTTATGTTTGAAAATATAAAATATTTATATTTATAAATGTTTCTTTAATACACGCATAAAAATGCAACAATATTTCATTTATAATTGAGTCGAGTAATGATAAAAATACATTTTTTGTTTGAAAATAGTTTCAATGAAATATTTAAGTAGTTGTAGATGAAATAAAGAAAAATTGTTTAAAAACATTCGATTCTGCTTGTTTTTACATTTGCTTTAAATTTCTTAGCTAATTTCTCTTCAAAATGAAACCAAAATTAAGAATGTTTTTATTTGAAAATATAAAATTTATATATTTATAAATTTTTCTTTAATACACGCATAAAAATGCAACAATATTTCATTTCTAATTAAGTCCAGTAGTGTATCCAGCCATTCTGTTTGAGGAGAAATCATGATATGTCATGGATATGAAACTCGCTGATGAAAAATCTCGTTCATGAAAACATGACGTTATATCGATATGAAATTCGTTAATGAAAAATCTCGCCGATGAAAACATGATGTTATATCGACATGAAATTCGTTAATGAAAAATCTCGTTGATGAAAACATGACGTTATATCGACATGAAATTCGTTAATGAAAAATCTCGCTCATGAAAACATGACGTTATATCAATATGAAATTCGCTAATGAAAAATCTCGCTGATGAAAACACATGATAGGGGCTAATGAAATCATGACATTACATCGACAAAAACTCACTAATGAAAACATGACATGAACATGAAACTAGCTAATGAAAAAATAATCGAAACAATGAAGAATAAAAAAGAAAAAAAACAGAAGATGCTAAATAAACGTGATTATTATTAATATTATTGTTAATACAGAAATCGATTAATTTTATTAATAGATAGATAGATAGATAGATATCTCTTTCTAGTAAACCGCAACCTTAAATCACACATTGCGGAAAATTACAATAAAATTAATCGGTTTCTGTATTAACAATAATATTAATAATAATCACGTTTATATAGCATCTTCTGTTTTTTTCTTTTTTATGGAAAATGGAAATAATCGTTTGAAAAAAAAGCCATTCTTTCGGATTTAATAATATGAATGTGTATTTAATTTTTTATCTACCAAGTATAAAGTATCAGTCTAAATAAAGAATAAATCGTTAATTTTCGTGAATTACGTCAATTTACTAGTTCAAATTAGAAAAGAAAATTGTAAGATATAATGAAATTAATAGGTAATATCTGATAAGTTATTTGAATGTAGAATTTAGTGAAATCCTTTAAGTTTTCATTGCACAAGTTTTTATTAGCAAAAATATAATTTGAAATTTGCTATAAATTTGATCGATTTTCATTGTTTTTCATACAAACTAAACATTAAAATAATTTTTAATTCATCTCATGAAATTCCTGCTTATTTTAGGATTATTTTAATGTATAATACAATATTGTTCAATAATCACAACAGCAATCTAACTCCAATTCGTGATTGCCAATATTTATATAGCTATTTTGTCTAAACCGCAGCCTTAAACAAAAATAATAATAACAATATTTTATTGGTGTTAAAAACTTTAGCTTACACAAGTCAAAATACAAAATGTAAAATTACTAACTAATAATGCAGCACACTTATCAAGTAAAGAACAGAATGTTTTTAAATAACCGCAATTTTTCCGATATATAATAAATAGCTTAATAAACCTAATTAGAAATGTAAGGTACATACAATAACACAATATAATCACAATAATTACTAATTTTTCGATATTTTTATAAAAAAGTGATTGGAGATTTTAATTAAAGATTGCTTTTTGAAAATATGCAAAAAACAAATATTACCCCACCCACGGTTTTTAAGATATTTTCAATATTCCAGTCATAGCTGAAACACTTATTTACAATTGAAATGTGTAAATTCCCTTTAATGAGAACGCGGGCCGTATAATATTTGTATACATTTAAACGGGAAAAAAATAACGTCATAGCATTATCGGGCGAAACGTGAAATGATGGCTGCGGCAAAAGTGCTCATCTTTATCGCCGTTTTAGCTGCATGTAATTTATTAGGTAAATATTTAATAATTTAATTACAACAACAAAAATATAAAATTAATTATTCTCTTAGAAGACGATAAATTAATATAAAAAACGACGTAACTACTTTTTTTGTTAATTTTATTCAAGTTAATAGAATACATATAATTTTTCTATTTCAATTGGTTACAGTAATTTAAATTATTTAAATTTAATTTAAATAATAGAATTAATAATAAAATACATATATTTTTTTAATTTCAATTGGTTTCAGTTATTTAAATTATTTAAATTTAATTTTAACAATAGAATTAATAATAAAATACATATAATTTTTCTATTTCAATTGGTTACAGTTATTTAAATTATTTAAATTTAATTTAAATAATGAAATTAATAATAAAATACATATAATTTTTCTATTTCAATTGCTTACAGTTATTTAAATTATTTAAATTTAATTTAAATAATAGAATTAATAATAAAATACATATAATTTTTCTATTTCAATTGGTTACAGTTATTTAAATTATTTAAATTTAATTTAAATAATAGAATTAATAATGAAATACATATAATTTTTTAGTTTCAATTAGTTACAGTTATTTAAATAATTTAAAATTAATTTTAATAATAAAATTAATAATAAAATACATACAATTTTTCTATTTCAATTGGTTATAGTTATTTAAATTATTTAAATTATATTTTAGGAAAAATTATATGTATTCTATTAACTTTAATAAACATTTAATTTATAAAAAAATAACACACATACATTCAAACAGAAAATTTAATTTAAATAATTGTTACGTAAGTCGCAGTAGCTAATGGGAAAATAATTAATTCATTATTAATTTTTGTGGTATATTAATTATTTTCATGTAATTTAATTCATTTATATCAAACCTGTATAAAAAAATAAAACCGTATTTATTTTCTAGTTTGATATAGTTGAAAGTAATTACACAATAAGTGTTTAATAGAAAGTGGCATAAAAATGTTTCCGTCTATTCAAAATTGTGATTTTAATTCTTACTTCAGGAGTGAATTGTGAAACCGCCGTCACGAATCAACATGGACAAGAAGTAGTCGATACAAAAAATGGTATGTATTTGTCGTGATTTCGTTAACAAAATAAGCACATTAATTAATTACCTTATTCATTTATGGCACAGAAATAAAATAAATACATTTCTATAAATAGAAAAAAATTCATTCACTTTGTCACAGTTATTTAATTATATTAAATAAAAATGATTTGATGTGCAACAGCAGGTGTACATTATGTAATTCAATGTCCGGCGTGGGTATTTGCTCGGGAAGTAGTTGTTTTAATGTGCATTTGTTTAACGTACTTACGTAAAGTAAGTCAAAAGTCACAGAGCTAAATGTGGAAATAATTTATTAATTATTTTCAAATCATTTTTATTTAACATTTCTGTATATTTTATTTGTACACTAAATAGTGGCAAAATAAATACCTGTCTCGTATGCCACTTGGCGGTGAATGAGGCTCTGAATGAATGAAAAATATTAATAGACTCACCAATATACAAGATGTTTCGTTAATGTTGGGAAATAATTAAACCGCAAGTTTCTGTGATCAAAATATGATGATGATTGAAACGTACTTATCACGAAATTGAGGTTAATAATAATAATAATAATAATAATACTTTATTACCCAACAGATACATTTATCCAATTACAGGGTAACATATGTTTTAAGTTTAAATATAACTTATCCTCAATTTCTTGCGATTAAAATATGATGATAGAACCAAACTTATCAATACTCAATTGTTAACCATATTTTTCTTCAAATTAAAAAAAACAATATAAATAGAAAAAAATAATTCATTCACTTAGTCGCAGTTATTTTAATAAATTAAATAAAAAATATTTGAAAATAATTAATAAATTGTATACATTTAACTGTGGATATAATTTATTAAATAATTTTTATTTAATTTATTATTTATAATAATAATAATCTTTGTTGCCTAACTGGAAATACACATTTTCCTAATTACAAGACCAAATAAAAAATAAAAAATAAAATATTTATTTTATGAAATAAATATGAATAAACTATTAAAAATCAACCAATAAAATACAGATTAGATTGAATAACTTTAAATTCTCGACTAGTTTCGGGTTATTAGCCCAGTTTCAAGAGAATTTAAACTTTCATTCAGCATTCATCTGGCGATACGATAACAAGTTTTTCGAACCTCATCAGACTAGTGTGTTCCATTTGCAACGCCTTGATGAAAACAATTTAACACCCTCATTCAATTTTATGAAAAGAATTTAATACCCTCATTCAATTTGATGAAAATAATTTGATACCCTCATTCAATTTTTAAAACTAGCTATGGAGGGGTGAGGAGAGTTAGTTGCTTGGAACTATATTAAAATGTTGACAATCGTCCTCCTGAAATTTCTAAAAACTCCGTGACTAACAATTTACCCCCATACATAGGCTTGGTATAACTTTCGTTTTCACGATAAACGGCATTGGAAGGAACTCGTGAAATTTATTTTTTTTTTTTTAAATGTTATGTTGAGGCATTATGATTTATCCTAAGTAATTGTTTCTTTTCTTTTTCAGAATGTAAGTGAAAATCGGGATAAAATTAATAATCGACAAAATCAGATCCATTGCAGCATTCTCCTCGATTTTCAATTTCAATTTACTTTATTAACGGAATCTCCATTTCCAAATTACAATTATAATTACATATTAAAAATTTTTATAAATAAAGTGTGACGCTCTAAAAAGATTATAAAACATATGTATAAAAAAAGGCAAATTACCAATCACAAATTACAACAAAATACAAAATAAAAATAATACGCATCAAAATATTTATTTATCAATCCCAAACAGTTCATTTTAAACGAATAATTTTCATGCCACTTTTATTTTAGATGCTACAGATATAATTTTCCTTGGCAACACAGGTAAATTCTAATACGACATTAATTTCTTCAATAATAATAAAAACATATTAATATTATAATTTTTCGCAAATTAGCTGCTGTGGTTATTTTAAGTAGCCTATGTAAGTAAATTATTAAATTTTCTATATCTACAACAAACATTTCATTAATATTTAATTTATGTTTTTAAATAATTGATTTAATTAAATAATAATCGCTAGAAACAAATCTAATGATAAAAAAATCACACAAGAATTCATCTTAACATTTCATACTATCAGTCATGATTAAATATTTCAATTTATATTTCAATTTCCTTCATTAACGGAATCTCCATTTCCAAATTACAATTATAATTACATATTAAAAATTTTATAAGAAAAGTGTGACGCTCTAAAAATATTACAAAACATATGTATAAAAAAAAGGCAAATTACCAATCACAAATTACGACAAAATACAAAATTTCATTAAATAATAATCCTTAGAAACAAATCTAATAATAAAAAAATCACACAATAATTCATCTTAACATTTCATACTATCAATCATGATTAAATATTTCAATTTATATTTCAATTTACTTTATTAACGAAATCTCCATTTCCAAATTACAATTATAATAACATATTAAAATTTTTATAAGAAATGATGGACTAATCAAGACAAGGACAACATAAAGACAGTTAGCTGTCATGATTTAGATTGACTAAATAAATTTTCAGTCGGAAAGTACCATTAGACAAGTACCAAATGAATTTGTCTAGATTTTTATATAAATGAAATAAATATGAATAAATTATTAAAAATCAACCAATAAAACACAGATTAGATTGAATAAATTGATTGATTGAGTTACGTGAAGATCAAATTAATTCGACGAATTTTCTCTATTTCAATTATTCACTAGAAAACTCAGATTTTATTTTAATTTATTTCTAGATTTCTGCTTGTTCGGTGTCTGTAAGTATTATTATACAGTGAGGATTTTATTTCATTCAACATAGCCTGTTCTTCCATGTATTCAAATAATCAGTGAAATATCAATAATAGCAACAATGATCTATCGTCAATAGCCATTTAACAATTAATAAACTTTTGGGAGATATACTTTACTTAATCAATATATAATAATAATAATAAAGAATTCAATTTTCAATTTACTTTATTAACGGAATCTCCATTTCCAAATTACAATTATAATTACATATTAAAAATTTTATAAGAAAAGTGTGACGCTCTAAAAAGATTATAAAACATATGTATAAAAAAAATTATTATTATTTTTTTCTTAGTGGCTCCACCATTGGCTTATGGTAAGTTTAAGTTATTTATTTATTTATTAACGGGGTACCCCATTTACAATAAAATATATAGAAATAATTACCATACAAATAACGTTAATCCTAATTACAATAATTAATAATTAATAACAAAAATAATGCCGACTCAGATTAAACTAAAAATACATCTAAATTAATCTAAATGATAATTACGAAAGAGAAAAAATAAAATAAAGCTTTTTTTCTTCTACGAATACAAAAAATATATGTTAATATAAAACATCCAAATCGCATGACAGAATTAAATCTACAATAATTATAAAAAAAATATGGAAATGCTATACTTTTAAAATGAGTACAATAGCACACAAAGCTACAACTAAAACTAAAAATGTCAATATCGCATATAAGAATCAACTATTACCTGAATCAATAAGTTAATTATGAATTATAAAAAAAATATCTTCTTTATGTTGGTTCATCCAACAACCAACATAAAGAAGGTATTTTTTTATTTGAGACTTTAATTATTAAATTTTATTTAAATAAAAAATATTTATTAAAATCTCCATGTAATTATCGCGTTATTGTTTCTAGGATTCGTGAGTTACTTTAATCCAACAAGTAAGTTCTTTTTCAATATACAACAATATTATTCAATAATACGGACATTACATTAATTGGACTGTAACAAAAACGTTAGCAGACAACCATGACTCTCTCGAAATTAGACAAAGACACAAAGACGACGTGATCTCTCACAGACTTGAAAGACAACGGATGAAATTATATCGATAATCAAAACGTTAGCAATCATGATTTTTTTTTAACATAAGCAAAACTGGACAAAGACGATTGTCTGACCGATCAGTGACTGAAAAACTCATATTAACTTGTTAATTATTAGATATATTTTGTATTTATGATTTGTAAATAAAAGTGTTTCTAGCAAACACTTTTATTTACAAATCATTCAATGACACGGATTTTATTTTAGTTGAAACGTATATGATATCCGGATTATGTAAGTAAATTGATGTTTCCAATACGATTAATTTATTTTTTTTGTCTCATTAACATTTTATTATTTTTTTAGTGGGTTATGGATATTGTCGCTAATTTTCGCGTTTAAGGCAAGTATTAAAATAATTAGATCAATTAATGTTGTTTTCAAAAAAAAATAAAACAATTGACTGAATCCAGGAATCATTCCCTAGAAGAAACACAAAATAGAAATCCTCAAAATAAGTACATTTTTCTTTATTTAAAAATGTAGCATGTGTCATTATTTATCAAATAAAATTCTTCAATTTGTTAGGATAACCCAAAAAAAAAAAATCGTTTAGAAGAACCTGAAGAAACTTCAGAGAAGAAAGAATTTACAACGGATTCCGGTGAAGGTTCTGAAAACAATGAATCAACCTCTGAGGCAGCAACACAAGCAATAATATTTAAATAAAAAAATTTAAAATAATGAATTTACACAATTGAATAATTGATTCAATTTCAATTTCAATTTACTTTATTAACGGAATCTCCATTTCCAAATTACAATTATAAATACATATTTTATAAGAAAAGTGTGACGCTCTAAAAAGATTACAAAACATATGTATAAAAAAGGCAAATTACCAATCACAAATTACGACAAAATAAAAAAAATAAATATTTATTTATCAATTCATTCTCAATGAGTTACTGGAGAGAATAAAATATAGTAGTGAAACAAACCAAGAAACTGTATTTCTTTTTTTTTTTTTTAAACATATACCTTTAAAACATATTTTACTAGACATAAATAAACAAAATAATTACTTTTTTTTTTAAACATGAATAATATTTTATTTTACAGAAAACAAGGAATGTGTGGGCCACCAATACAACCCAGTGATATTGTATTTAAGATAATACAGCTACAATAAATTATGTTTAAAAAAGAGAAAAATTGTGTTTGTCTTTCTGCTAGGAGATTCCGAATGACTGCGACTGCGATTCGAAGTTTTCTTTTTCTTTATGAATTGCGATTCGATATCACTCCTACTTCGTTTTTAGTCGCAGATCATTCGGAATCCCTAAAATCCCAAAATTATTTAGTAGTCCAACGAATATTTAGAACATGATGGAACACAAGGATGCAATAATAAAAATCGTATTTATTTATTTGAACGTATAAACTTTTTACAATTATACAAACTTTTAATAATGCTAGACAAATAATAATACAAAAATCACAAAAGAATGAAACAATATCGCATGCATGCTAAAATTATTTATAGAAACAAATATTCAAAATTGTTTATACAGCAAACAAAAAAAAATTAAAATAAAATATTATGCATGAAATGAAGATGCTGCTAAAAAGCAGTGTTTGCGAAATACATATCGTGATAAATTAAAAATATCAATGTAATTAGGCAATGAATTGAATGTGCGCATTGCTCAAGATATTGGATTATTATTAGAAAATTACAAAACAATTGTTTGTAAAACATTGATAATATCTTCAATTTGATTCTCATTCTTCTTCTTCTTAAAGCCCTTATTACCTGACCTTCACAAAAAATATGTATATATATCTTGTAAACATTTTTTTTTTCTGTATTACTCCTTGAGAATGACGATAAGTCGAAACTAGTCGGAGAGAATAAAAAATAGTAGTGAAACAAACCAAGTGACTTATTTAATTATCAACATTGATAATGATCGAAATGTACATCAGTTAATAAATAAATAAGTGAAGAAAAGTGTACAAAGTGTTTTCATTTATATCTTTTATTTTATACAACACCGCAACTAATATGTATACACATACTTATGTAGAGAAAAAAAGGGATTGATCGAATTTTATTGATCATTGCCAGAAATGTTCGTTGTTTAATTTCATTGTAATTATGTAAACATAATTCAGCAAAAATAACATTGAAAAAAAAAATCATATGTGTGTCAAATATATTCAGATGTGCATTTGCATTTGACCCAGCAAAACACAATAAATCTCGCACTTTGCATATCTAAATTCGAGTTTAATCGACCATTGGATAAACGTATGCAAAAACTAGTTAATAAGATTATTACGAGTGACTATTCACGGCTGTATATATATAAAGCAAAGTTTGGGAGGAAAATCAATCAATAGATTATTAAAAGTGAAAAATATAAATCGATCAAAATGCGTGTAATTTATTTAGTGATGCTCGTCAGTGTGATTTCGATACAAGGTATTTGGATAAAATAATACATTTTAAGTAAATAGAAAAGAGTATTATTCATTCACTTGGTAACAGTTTATTTAAATATATTAAATAAAAATGATTTGAAAATAATTAATAAATTATTTTCACATTTAGCTCTGTGACTTTTGACTTACGTTACGCAAGGATCAACATTTGTTGCATTATAGAATACTTTATTGATGTACAACAGCAGATAATTCAATGTCTGGCGTGGGTATTTGCCTGGGAAGTAGTTGTTTTAATGCGCATTTGTTTAACGTACTTACGTAACGTAAGTCAAAAGTCACAGAGCCAAATGTGAAAATAATTTATTAATTATTTTCAAATCATTTTTATTTAATACATTTTAAGTAATTAGAAAGAATGCAAATTGAATTAAAAAAAAGAAGAATTTCAGAAACTGAAATAAAATATTATTCAAAATAAAGTTTTTATTATTAAATTTAACTTCTTATTATTTCTAGTTCGTTTTTTTAACTGTTTTGTGTTGTAATACGTTATTGTACTTTTTTATTTTTAGCTGTAGCTGCGAAACCATCGCAAATACAAATAAAAAGACCAAGCCTAAACGATTTACGTAAGTAATTCTCATATAAACTTTTAGTTTGATAATGACAAGTGTAAATTGTTGAAACTATAGTCACTAAATATAGAATTCTGTTATACAAACAAAGTTTAAAAAAGTGTTTTATTATGATACAAAAAAATAAATTTCTCTTCAGTTCAATTTCTTACTTAACATTTGATGAAACATGTTTACACAATGAGGTAAAAAATAATCACAATAAATTTATTGTGAAACAAAACCGCGTGTTTTAATTTTACTTAATTAAATAAATTTCTTTTATAAACTTTATTTATTTATAATATTTCTTACAAATAGTAGAATCATTTGTTAATACAGAATTCGTTGCCGTCTAAATTCGACTCAATTCGATAAGTTTGATCGGCTGGAGTGCAATATTTTTTTGAGTTTATTACTTAAAACACAAGGGAATCAATCCGAGTTATACAAACAAAGCAAAAAAGTGTTTCATTTATTACAATTGAATTACAATGTATAACAAAGTAGAAGCCTCAACAATTAACAAGGGAATTTTATTTCTTAAGGATAAAATGTATTATTGTTTTAATATTTTTTTATTTCCATATAAAAAAAAAATATATTAAAAAAAAATTATAACATTTCAGTGGGATCAATACCGATTTTAGGTGGAATACATATTGCAGGTTAGTAAAATTTTAATAGGCTGGCAGATTCAAATTAAACATATATAAAAGTCTCGGGATTGTCAAATAACTCAAGATTCCAAAAAAACATATGTATAAATAGAAAAGAGTATTCATTTTGGTCACAGTTATTTAAATAAATTAAATAAAAATGATTTACGTAACGTAAATTAATTTGAGGATTAATTTAAAAAAAAAAAAACATTATCTTATCATTATTTGTGGATTGCCCATATTCATATTACGTCATATATTTATACTCAACGTACATCTTATTACGGGATTGTCTAGCTGGTTGAAGTAGGCCATGAATAAGATCCAAATCATATACGTTAAAAATACTTTAGATTGATGAATCTATCTTCGATTAATGCTGGATTTTGTGATGCAGTTACGAAAATTCCAATCGTTGGTGCGATAGTTGAAAAGTTCGGTAAGTACAAATTTATTTCTCATTAACAAAAAAAATTGTTTAAACAATTGAAGCTACAAAAATATTAAAATTTCAATGGTTGAGTCTGTCATTGAATGACTTTATTATAAAAAGATTCTCAAAGCCGTTCAATTCCACTAAACCAAAAGAAATAGTTGTGGAAGCTCGAAATGCATTAAACATAAGTTCATAAATTAAAAGAAAAATATTCTTAAGTAATAACAAGGAAAGTACAAGATTGAGAAAGTCCACTCACAAATATAATACAATTTTTAACGCACAGTTCGAAAAACCATGAAATGTTCTCGAACAAATAAATACTTCCCAAACTTTTTCAATTGCCTATCTATTAATCATTGAGAAAGTCCACTCACAAATATAATACAATTTTTAACGCACAATTCGAAAAAACATGAAATGTTCTCGAACGAATAAATACTTCGCAAACTTTCTCAACTTTTTAAGAAGATAAAAAATATTTTAATTAGCTCGTAATATTTCTTCACCTTATTGGAAATAAATACTTCGCAAACTTTCTCAATTGCCTATCTATTAATCATTGAGAAAGTCCACTCACATATATAATACAATTTTTAACGCACAGTTCGAAAAAAACATGAAATGTTCTCGAACAAATAAATACTTGGCAAACTTTCTCAATTGCCTATCTATTAATCATCGAGAAAGTCCACTCACAAATATAATACAATTTTTAACGCACAGTTCGAAAAAAAAAAACATGAAATGTTCTTGAACAAATAAATACTTCGCAAACTTTCTCAACTTTTTAAGAAGATAAAAAATATTTTAATTAGCTCGTAATATTTCTTCACCTTATCGGAATCTCGAATAATAAAATTTGACTTAATTTTAATTTGTGATTTTAGTTGATATTGGAGACACGGTGTTGAGTGTAGGTGAGTTTAATTCGATTATGTAATTATTTTGGCTAATAAGCGATAAGAAACAATCATTAATTTAAATTGTGTGTATTTTATTATGGGTCATCACATTTTATCCGAATATTTTGAGAAGGATGAAAATACTAAATCCAGTAGAAAAGACCATTGGTCGATAATCAATTGGAAAACTTTTACAGTATACATCGTAAAAATATTACGATGTGTACTGTAAAAGTTAAAAGTAGATATTGTATTACGTTCGTAAATAAAGAATATGTATATATTAATATTATGTTACATTCTGTAGAGTAGAAGTCAGTAGAAAAAAAAAAGAGCTTTACTGATTTAATTCACACGGTTATCAATCTCATGAAATTGCGAAAATTAACGCCTTTATGTCATTTTCGTATAAACTTTTATATCTTAATTTATATATTCAATGACCCTTTCTACCCATATGAGTGTAGGGTTAGATGTCTTAATTTAATACAACAAAATAAAAAATAAGATTATTTAATATAACAAAATATGGCTGAAAGACCTAAGGTCGATAGCCATTTATAAGTTTAGATCAAATATATTGTATAATATATGTAAATACAACAATAAAAATGATTGTATATATATATAACAAAATATTAATATTTGCAAAATATTTACAATACTTGCGTATCCGACAAGAAATTTTTCTGTTCGATAGCCCAGACAGTTTAACACTTACATGTATTGTAAATATTTATACTATACATTTTTTTTTGTATAGTCTCAATAAAGATGTGTGTTTATATCAATAAATGTAACGTGGCGTAATTTTTCAGTTGAGGATTTACCTGTTGTTGGAGAAATTATCGAAGCAGCCGGTAAGTTATTTAAAGTTATTTTTATTATATTAAATAAAAGTGATTTGAAAATAATTAATTAGCTCACAGCTAAATGTGGAAATAATTTATTAATTATCTTCAAATCATTTTTATTTAAAATATTTAAATAACTGTGATCAAGTGAATAAGTACTCTTTTCTATTTATGTTAATTTTATTGTTGTTGATTTTCTTTTTCAATATATTTCAATGTATTTTTTTACGCAGTGATCAAAGCAGCAAATTTTGGAGACCAAATATCATCAGTTGGTAAGCGAAAATAAAATATAAAAAATTATTATAACATTGGTTTAATTTTTTCACTATATCATTTCAAATATTTTTTCTTTCAGTAAATGACATCCCAATAATTGGAGCTATTTCTGCACCTGGTAAAAAAAGAACAAATTATTTTTAAAATTCTTGTTATTTAAAACTATAAAATATTATAATTTGTAATTATATATGTTTATTTTATAATTATATATGTTTATTTTAGCCAAGCTTGAGGTGTTCAATAATTTCATTGATTTCAGTAAGTATTATTGTAGACATTGTAATCTACTTCGGTTAGATAAATCGCACACAACTCATATGAATAGAGCATATTTTTGCGAAGGGAAAAAATGTTTAACCTACTTCCAGATAATGTTAAGAAATTAGATTATTCTAAATTTAAAAAATATACTTATAGCTCATCCTGTTTACTCAGTTGACAACTATTTATTATTATTCCCCATTACCATCGACGGCAGTGGTAATAATTAAACATATCTGTAATACAAATTTTTGTAACTTCTCTTCCTTGACGTTCACATCTTTCAACTATGTTATTCAACATTTATTGTAGCTAAAATGATAAATAAATAAATAAAAAATAATAAAATTATAAACGAAATGTTTTTTAACAAAACATAACGTTATAATTAGAAAACTCACGTGTTCAAAACTGAAATCAGAAATAACGTTATAATTAGGAAACTTACCTGTACAAAACTCAAAAAAGAAAAATCAGAAATAATTTCATTAAATAAATTGGCTCGAAATTTAATTATATTATTTTCCTCCACTTTCAGTCCACACAATTCCGTTGGTCGACGATATAAGCAAAACAAGTAGGTATTTTCCTTATCAATATTAAAAAATTCAATATTATTTACAAGATTGCACAAAATGAATTGAAGCGTGTAATAAAACAAGAATATATATATTTTTTGTGTAAATCGAATTGCATTTAGGTAAACTTATTTATTTGTAAATTTAATACAATATTAAATTGTTTATTTCAGTTACTGATGTTTCAATTATCGACGAAGTCGCTTCACTTGGTAACAAATCTAAGCACTTAATTACTTTTATTACTATTTACTTTTATATATACAAGGTGTACAGAAAATGAGTGAAAACCTTCAGGTAACTCAATTCATTAATTAATTTTTAATAGAAAATCCAAATAAAAAAAATGTTGTATGGTTCTTGATTGAGGCTCACGAGGTCTTCGGAATTTTAAATATGTGACTATAAATTAGTATTGCTTTTTTAAAAATATTTTGTAAAAAATCAATAGCATTAACAATCAATTAGACACGTGTATAATTCCATTGATGTAAATGATTAATAAATCGGATATTTTTACAATTTTATAACTTCATCAGAAGCATTCTTTTAATGAAAATAGATCTGGCAACGACGCACGCTCGTTTGTAAAAGAAAAGGTGTATGCAACACCTCCAGCGGATGATGTAGCAGTTATAAACAGGATAAATGCACACTTGTTTGATCCAGCATTGCCAAATGTATAGTTCTTTTAAGTGGCCCGTGAGGCTTAAGGAAGGACCGTGTGACTTATTTTCGTTAATATTTTTATCTAAAAATTAGTCAAAGAGTCACGCTACCTAAAGCTTTTCTCTCATTTTCTGTACACCGTGTATATATATATATATATATATATATACAGCTTTATTCAGACAATAACTTTTTATAATATACAGTTATATAATACAATTATAAGTTTGTATGAAAGTGTTTAAACGTGTTGTGTTTTTGTATTGTTTTGGTTCTCTATTTATTGCGAAATAATGTGTTCACTGCACCAAAGATAATATATGTCTAAATCAATCTATATTTCCACACAACAAAAAAATCTATCCTGGGCCATCGACCTGAGGTTTTTCTGCTCTTTACTTTTATATTTTCTATATTATTTATTGTTTTGTTCACCCCTACACCACCATTATGTTAGATGGGGATTTTAGATTATATATATATATATATATATATATATATATATATATTTATTGTTTTGTTTCAGTTGATAGGCTTCCGAAAATTAACAAAATATGTAAGTAAATTGTATCTAAAATAGAATCAATTTTAAAAAATATATATTTAAAAATTCCATGTCAGATCGACTAACATGGATTTTTTTAATTATTTTTTAAATTGATTTTATTTCGTGTCATTTTTTTATTTTCAACATTCGTTGTAAAATTATCTAACGGAGAAAATAAAAATAGTGATGTATGAAATAAAACTGAATTTTTATGTGTTATTGATTTAAACACTCCAAAAATAATTTATTTCATATTTATAATTTGCAGTCGACAGTCCGATGCTGGAATCGGTTTTTGATTTGAGTGAGTATCAAATACATTTCATTTTGTATCTAAAATTAAGTTTATTTGTTTGACTACAGATTTAAAATCATGTATAATCTGATTGGAGTGGTTTGTTTCTTATTTTTGATATACAACAAAATTGAGAAACAAACCACTCAGGAAACTGTTTATGAAATAATCTAAAGTTTCGAATCACGGAATTCGAAAGTGTGTGTACTTTCGAATTCCGCGATTTTAAAAAAAAACTATTTTTTGAACCAATACAGGTAAGCATCACACCTTAATAATTATTGTTTAATCGATTGATTAATGGGGAAGTTTTGCAAGAAAATCGTATTTGGATTTTGAATAAAATATTTTTTTTACCATCATATTAATAGAAATATATTTGTGTATTTATTGATTTTAGTTGACGTATTTTCTGCGGGAAGCATTGGTAAAATAAGTAAGTTTTTTTTTATTTCAATGAACTGATGAGCGGCTGATGATTCGTGTAAAATTGTCAATGCATCCCCCAAAATTTATTGACACTCGAGACAAAAGCGAGTTATGGTTGGATTGTTGCGCTCAGCAAGAGATGAAATCTACAGAAATACAATTTTAACGAATATTTTTTTTAAATATCTAAATATAATGTTGCCATAATCTTGAATCAAAACTATAAAAAGAAAAGAGTATTTAATATATTGAATCAAAACTTTGCATTGCGCAATAAATTGTCCAACAACAAAAAATATCCACTTATGGCTGAAAGACCTCCGGTCGATAGCCGATTCATCATCATCTACAGAATATAATTCTAATTTTTGTATATTATTGTACAAACATATACACATTTGAATAAAGATGGTTAGTTAGTTATCCGCATGTGCTGATTTGATGCTTAAATTTAAGGCTACGCTAAAAATTTGAAAAACTTGTTAAATGTAAGCGTTCATATAATGCTCATTTCCCCTTTTTGATAAAGCCCCCCCTCCCCCATTCTTGGTACGGGCCTCTATTAAATCTAAAATTCAGTAATATTTCCTCTCGAGTAATATTATGACATAGTTATTATATGACGTGTGTAAACCTATGTATAAACACAAATAAATTGATTGATTGATTGATTGATTGATTGATTGATTGATTGATTGAGTAGTAAATCCATTTATTGAACCCAAAAGAATTACAGAAGACCATTGACCTAGATCTTTAGCCAATATTTCCTTTCTATTAATAAGGATCAGTTAATAATATTTTTTATTAAAAATACCATTTATGTGTTTTAGTTGAATCAATCAGTTCATTCATGCACTTCGATGTCTTAAGTAAGTATGTTTTGAGTTGCTAAAGCAAAATGAATAAAATTCATATTGTATTTACACACATTTTTTTTAGTGATGGGCAAAGTCGATATTTTATTACTGCTAAATTAAGTATATTATAATTTTATAAATGTTATTTATTATAAAAATATTAAGAACAACTTCCCATTTATTAATAAACATAAATTTAAAATCATTTTTTCGTTTTAAATACTTAAAATGAAACATTTAGTAATACTCGATTACTAATATTAATCGATTTTGCCCAACACTAATTTTTTTATCAAATTAAAATTAAAATATATCATTATGTTTGTTTTATTTAAATAAAAGTAATATTTGTCCTTTCTCCTACTTATTTTTTATTTCACCTGATATATTTCGGAAACTATGTTTCCATCTTGAGTAGTTGAAACTTGAGGAGGAGGATAGGATCTTCAGTACTTGAAACTTCAACTACTGAAGATGGAAACATAGTTTCCGGAATATATCTAGTGAAATAAAAAATAAGTAGGAGAAAGGACAAATATTTTTATTTAAATAATTAAAGTCTCCACAACCAACAACCAACATAAAGAAGATGTTTGTTTTAATTAAAATTAAAACATCATTATGTTTTAATTTTAATAATTTTTTTCCCATATGAAAAAAAAGGATGAATGCATTTCATCGCTTTAATTCAAATTTTCATTTTAGTTGCGAAATTCCCATTCCTGGCAAACTTCGGCGAAAAATTAAGTGAGTTACAGAACCTACTTTATGAAACTACATGCTAATTTCAATTGTTTTATTCAATTGAAGTTAGCATGGACCGATTTGTCTCTTTCAGTTTGAAAATTTTTGTAGTATTTTTGCGCTATCGACCAGAGTTAAGTAATTTTGCCCCATTTTAATTAATTTCTATTGTATAAATCATTTCAGGCGAATATTTTCCGATATTAGCAGGAGTTGGATTAGTTGGTAAAATATATTTTTTAATAGTTTTAACATTGTTAGTTCATAATGTATAAAATAAAAATGAATAGATTATTAAAAATCAATAAATATTGAATAGAAAAGGGTATTCATTCACTTGGTCACAGTTATTTAAATAACTTAAATAAAAATGATTTGAAAATAATTAATAAATTATTTTCACATTTAGCTTGGTTGATTTTTAATAATCCATTCATAATTATTTAATTTTTTTAAGTTTAAATTATTTAATATTTAATAATACCAAAAAAAAAAAATCTCAAAATTATTAATAAACGATATTTATAAGGAAGAAAATTCTATCTAAAATATACTAAAAATTAATATTTATTTTGTTTAGTTGACGACTTAATCAAGTTAGGACAATCTATGATTACAATGGGTAAGGACACAAATAAATTATAAAGGCTATAGATTCTTTTATTTATAGTTTTTTTAATGTTGAGTGAAATAACATAATGTTACGAAATCGGGTTTAATCAGACTCATTGCAATGGGAAAGGACAACAATAAATTATAAAGGCTATAGATTCTTCTATCTATAGTTTTTAATGTTGAGTGAAATAATATAATGTTGCGAAATCGGGTTTAATCAGACTCATTGCAATGGGAAAGGACAACAATAAATTATAAAGGCTATAGATTCTTCTATCTATAGTTTTTAATGTTGAGTGAAATAATATAATGTTACGAAATTGGGTTTAATCATACTCGGAAATGATTAACACAATGTTTATTTATTTATTTAGAATACACTTAACACATTTATTTACAACACACCATCAATCTTATAACTATAATGTTGAGCGCGATGTTGAGCACGCGATCACGAGCTTTCGTGATAGACTGACTGCCTGCAACGCCACTAGCGCGCTCTTATATAGCGTGTTTGTTTCTCGAACTTTCTGTGATGCCGCGTTTACCGTCGCGCGCTCTGTAGAACATTCTAAAATGATGTTTCCAGGGCCCGTATTCCTGAAATTGATCGAACGTTTCGGGCGTATGAAATCTGTCGTTTAGATAGGAATTTACATGTGAATTTGACAGTTGCGTACGACCGATTTCATTCCATCGATTTCAGGAATAAGGCCCCAGTTTCTTCTTTCACTTTTTTTACAATAAATTTACTTCGACAACACATTTCTGATATCTTTCATAATGTTTGCTATTTAACTTTAACTTTATCTTTATTTTACGGAATTCTTCATTATAATTGATTACATTATACAATAATTTACATATTTGTATATAATCAGGTAAGTATTCCTAAACTATTAATAAGTAAGATAAGTGCATTCCTAAACGGTTCCAAAGAATTGATTCAGTGTTACTTATGACTTTACGACTTTACAAACTAACATCTACGGATATATAATTACATAAAGGAAATAATAATTTACCTAAATATTTGAAAACTAATTTACATGAAAATGTTACTTTATTGTTTGTTCTCTTTTTTTTTTCTAGATTTCTCTTCTATATTTTCATCACGTAAGTTAAAATTTCACACGTGCGACTGGATTCTGTCATCCGTATGTTTGATTATAGAAAATACAAAAAAAAATAAATAATGAAATGTTCTCAAATCGAATATTCTCTCTTAATTAATCGAATAACTAAATGATTAGATAGATTATTTAAAACTATTAAATATATGTGTGTGGACTATCGACCAGAGGTCTTTCTGCCCTAAACACATATTATTGTTTGTTTTTTCGACTGGATGCGCATTTATCGAGATAGGATTATTTTTTAAATCGCCTCAGTACAAATCAAATTTTAAATATATATATTTTTTTAGTATATAAAGAAAACAAAATTACTTTTTTATACCACTTGGATTTTTTTTTATTATCTTAAAATTTGTTTAATGAAACGTTCAGTCACCATTCATCTAACGTATGGATATCTAGTGATGGCCATTTCGGTTTTTCGAACCTCATCAGACTAGTGTGTTCCATTTTTGCCTATCAAGGCATTGCACTTGATAGGCAAAAGGTGACGCTTGCGTCGTCTTTAATTAATTATGATTAAAATTTGTGTTCATTTCAACTCTACAATTTTTTTGCAAAAATTGCTTGCTTCTTTAGGTAATAACATACAAAAATTAAATTCGGTTTTTATTAATTGCTTATTTTTTAAATATTTATATACTTAACATAATATAAAATATTCTGGACTTACAGTTAAATCTATTTTGCTGTCAATCCCTGGAGGTAAATATTCATATCTTTTTCTATTAATCCAATTATACCTGTCGATATATTTTTTTCTTTGCTACATGTTTAAAATGTCCTTTTCCTTTTGTTTAAGTGTTGATTATCGTCAAAACTTTAGTTGAAAGTGTTCCAGTTACAGCGGGTAAAATTTTATACTTTGATTTTGTATCAAAATTTTATACTTTGTTTTTGTATACAGAAACAATTAAATTAATTGATCATTGCCAGACATTTTCCTTGATTAATTTCATTGTGATTTAAATTATTGCATCTTTGTTTCATTTTTATTAATTAAATTAAAGTTGAAAATGTTATTTTTGTGTTTACTTATGTCAATTTTCGTAGGCGCTGCTGCTATTGACCTCGTGATAGCGAAGTTTAAGTAAGTATGCATGAAATACTGACAAATAAATTGTTTCTTACATACCCTTTACGAACGAACTATATAATATAATATAATATAATATAATATAATATAATATAATATAATATAATATAATATAATATAATATAATATAATATAATATAATATAATATAATATAATATAATATAATATAATATAATATAATATAATATAATATAATATAATATAATATAATATAATATAATATAATATAATATTATCTCCCATAATGGTGGTGTAATAATAAGTTTATTGTGTTACATATTTACATAAATATTTACACTCGTCAATAAGATTTGTTCAATACTGAATCAAAATGCGTATTTAAAATATTCATCGATTTGTTTTTTTTTTTTCTCTCTTTTTAGATCAATAATAGATACTATAAAAGGATTCTTACAGTAAGTAACATTTTACTCCTTTCAATTCCACCGTGTAAACACTTAAAATTCACACATAAGGAAATTCATGGGGAAACAGTATTTTGCCAATTAATATATTCTACTGCTAGATGAAGAAAATAGACTATATATTATAGATATGTATATTATTTACATAATAAAATTTGTTATATTTCTTTCTTATTTTTTTTATTTTAGAAATTTATTTGGAGTCACAGAAAACAAGCAGATTGAATACGCATATTCCGATAAAGTTTACAAGGATTAAGAATGGTGGAATTTGTAATTTCCACTTCAGAATTGTATTGATATTTATTCCATATTTTTTTATGTATGCATGTAATATTTATTTATGATGAATGAAATATGTAATTATTTAAAATAAAATTAATTTATTATGAACTAAAATATGTTTATTTATTTGTTCATTTAAACCCAACAGCAATAAAGACCAATTACAGGATAAATTAAATTTAGTTACAAAAATAATAATAATTCTCATACAAATTAGCTATATAGCAATATAAATTATACTGTAGCTATAGCTATAGCAAATAGCTATAGTATAATTTCATTAAAAAAAAAATACTAAAATAAAATTAAGAAAATAAATCGATTCTTTTAAAAGCAAACTTTCTTTCCACATTCACCTCTGCGATATTATGACTTACGTGCACATTAAAACAACTACTTCCCGGGAAAATACCCCGTCGTTGTTTTAATGTGCATTTGTTTAAAGTAGTTACGTAACGTAAGTGAAAAGTCACAGTGTTAAATGTGGAAATAATTTATTAATTATTTTCAAATCATTTTTGTTCACATTAAAACAACTACTTTCTGGGCAAATATCCTGTCGTTGAAGTAGATGTTTTAATGTGCAGTTGATGTAAATTAGTTGATTGAAGTATTAAAGTTAACGGAAGTTATAATTCCACAGAGCTAAATGTGGAAATAATTTATTTTCAAATCATTTTTATTTAATTTATTTAAATAACTATGACCAAATGAATGAATAGTCTTTTCTATTTATAGTAAATTTTCAATTAAAGCTTACAACAAAAATGTCTATAATTTTCCAACTATACTTATATACTTAAGTAATTAAGTATAATTAGTTACCAACAGAGAGAACGTCATTCGTTTCAGATAATTATCTGAGTAAATTTTAAACAGCTGAAATATATTTTTATATAAATATTTATAAACGAAAAAAAAAAAAAAATCGCGACTTGCATTTAAAAAATATTTATGAACTTAAAAAGTTTCTGACACAAAACGCGAGATATTTTTTTTATTGTAAAATTATCCACAAAAATATTTTTATTTATATAGAAATATCTTTATTTATAAATTTAAAATATATTTTCATATTAATTGTATAATACATAATTTAAGTTCAAGTATTCTTTATTGTACAATAATAATAATTACATATAAGTAACCAATATATTTTAAACCACATGTTATCACTCCTTATGTGGAGCTTCTGATAACACCTCGCGGGTCATATTGACAAGAAGTCAACAACAATAACTCTGAGCTCAAACTTTAACTCATACTTGTATTCAAACTTTACACAATTATTACATTTTTTCACTATTAACGAAAAGGCAAAGACATCTAATCAGCCCGAAGGCCGAATCAGTTCTGCCTCAAAAACAATTACAAACTTAAAACTTAAACACAGTGATTATAACGAGAGGACGAGACGTGTACAAAATAAGTCCTTTTGTATGAAAATATTTACACAGCCATTGAAAACGTTTCTCGGATATCAAAAATCTAATTACTTCTTTTCAAAATATTTACTTTTCAATATTGTTCAAAACAAGAATTACTGATAGATAATTTTATCTGATAAATATAATAATATCGAATAATACAATGACATTCTAAGAAATGTTTACAACACACACTTGTAAGGAATAAAGATGTAAATGTATACATTGCCGTATTATTTCTGATGTTAATCTTATTGTCGTTTCCTTTGTTGTAAATTTTTCTGTCCTTATGTCCGATTTTCTTCTTGTTTCATAATCGTCGACTTGCTTGTTAGTACATCAAAAAATTGGCCATCGATGAAAGATCTTTCAGCCATACGTATTTTTATTTTTATTGAAGATGTTTTTAACAATAGCAGAATATTTCTCATTTATATCTCTTTTGAGACAAAATTACATTTTTACAAACATTGAGTAGAACAGGACAGACAAACGTTTAGTTTAATGTATATACATTAAAATAAACAGGACAGACAAACGTTTATTTTAAATGTATATACATTAAAATAAACGTTTGTCCGTCCTGGTCTATCTGCCCTTTCTCATTTATATTCTTACATCATTCTTTATCTTTATCATTATCAAATTTATTCATAATATTCTCTTAGGTTAATTATGCGAATGCAAGTTTTAAATTATTTAAATTAAGTTTCACGTAACTGAAAGGATTATATTTTTAAAAGAACTATAATTCGAGATTAATAATTCTCTGCAGATTCTTTAATGAATTGAATATAAAAATAATTAACATTTACCGATACAAATAGAGCAATTAGGAATAATTAAAAACCAACAAGAGAGCGTGGCGTATGTATGAGATAACTCACTGAATAATTGTATAATAATTTAAATAAATATCTGTATATATTTTAAAAGTTGAAAATGGTTTATCCTCAGTCTTTCGTCAGAAAATAACACATAACGGCAACATGAAACTCTTACTTTTGCTCGTCGTGTGCGTTTCTTTCGTTGTCTGCGAAGGTAAGGGATTATTATTTATTATTATTTTTATACCAGAAAAGTTATAAGAAAAAAATGACTAGATTCAAATAATTAGAAGTTGATAACAAATAGTAAATAAAAAATTATGGATATCCATTTAGGAAGAATAATATATAAAATGTTTTCCTTTCTTCACTTTTGTATTTTTAAACACTGAATGTATTTTTCAAACACATTGTGCTTTTTATCAATAGTTTTTTTTTTTAATAAAATGAACACTATACTGTATTTATTTATGTTATATAATATTATGTTTTCTATACAGTCTGAATAAAGATATGTGTGGATATATTATAATATATACCATCATCTTTAGTGTACAATTTAAATTAGGTTAAATTTTATATAATACTCTTTGTAAATGGCTTTCGACCATCGTTTTTTTTTTGCAAAATATAATATATATATAACATCTTTATTTCTGCAGACAATTTTATATACAATAAATTAACAATATAATTCTTATAATATGTTATACGTTGTCCTTAGAAAACGGCTATCGACCATTGGCCTTCCTGCCGATATATAATATTTTAATCGAATTTATTTAATTATTTGACTTACAAGAATAGAATATTCATTCCTTTACTGCATGCACAATTTCACTGTTTAATGTCTTTTTAGAGAGCGTTGCTGTCACTGAAGAAACTTCTGGTAAGTAACAAAAAGCAATAATTAAAAAAAAATGTTTTATTTGCGCTATAAGTTACACAATACCTTATAATAATATAATTGGGGTAAGGAATATGGTAGAAGATCGCGGCATAATCGAGAAGGGGTCGACAATAACTTTTAATTTGTATTAAATAAAAATAATTTAAGAATAATTAATAAATTATTTCATTTTCAACTGTGACCAAGCAAATCAAGGGTATTCGTTCATTTGATATTGAAGAGGGAGAGAGATAGAGACATTACTCAAATAATCCAAAAATTTATATTAATTTTCCTTTTCTTACAGTATCAGTTCCCAGTCCATTGGCTGAATCTGGTAAGTATTATAATAATTATAACTATAATTTTTAAACAGAAAGAAGATCTAATTCGTGTACAATATACATACACATGAGGAAAATTGAAAATAACTCGAAAACTATCGATGGGGTATTTTTTGTTTTTTACATATTCTAAAAGAGCAAACTTTGCTTAATATCCCCACCCAATTTCATAGATATTCCCCCAAAATTGAATTTATTATGATTTTTTAAATTTAAAATATACAGGAAATTTGAATAAAAATCGCCTTTTTCTCATTAAATTGAAAATAACTCGAAAACTATCGATGGGGTATTTCTTGATTTTTACATATTCTGAAAGAGCAAACTTCGCTTAATATCCCCACTCAATTTCATAGACATTCCCCAAAAATTGAATTTATTACGATTTTTTAAATTTAAAATATACAGAAAATTAGAATAAAAATCGCCTTTTCCTCATTAAATTGAAAATTACTTGAAAACTATTGATGGGGTATTTTTTGTTTTTAACATATTCTGAAAGAGCAAACTTTGCTTAATATCCCCGCCCAATTTCATAAACATTCCTCAAAAATTATTTTTTTTACGATTTTTTAAATTTGAAATATAAAGAAAATTTGAATAAAAATCGTCTTTTTCTCATTAAATTGAAAATAACTCGAAAACTATCGATGGGGTATTTTTTGTTTTTTACATATTCTGAAAGAGCAAACTTTGTTGAATTTCCCCACTCAATTTCATAGAGACTCCCCCAAAATTAAATTTATTACGATTTTTTAAATTTAAAATATACAGAAAATTTGAATAAAAATCGCCTTTTTCTCATTAAATTGAAAATAACTCGAAAACTATCGATGGGGTATTTTTTGTTTTTTACATATTCTGAAAGAGCAAACTTTGCTTAATATCCCCACCCAATTTCATAGACATTCCCCAAAAATTGAATTTATTACGATTTTTTTAAATTTAAAATATACAGAAAATTTGAATAAAAATCGCCTTTTTCTCATTAAATTGAAAATAACTCGAAAACTTTAATCTTGCAAATTTAAATAACACAAAAGACAATAACAAAGCACTTATAAAAAAAATGTTTATTTAAACTGAGTTTATTATTTTCAGGAATTAAAATAGTTGCTCAAGTCGTGGGCTTGCCAAACAGCCTTGCAGACATGGTCCAAGGCGTTGTTTTAATCGGAGTCAAGAAGATTTGTAAGTACACTTTTATATTTATATATAAGAATCTTTATTAACCACTGAGAAAATAAGAACACAATAAAAATTGATAAAGCGTATATAATTTTATTTTTTATTAAAAATTGTAAATTCCATTGAAGAAAGATCATTTTTCATTATGTGATTAATGTGATTAATCACATAATGAAAAATGATCTTTCTTCAATGGAATGGAAGATATGAATAAACCCTTTTATATTAATGAAATTGATATTCCTTTTAAATTATATTAATATCTATGAATTGTAGAAAGTTCAATGTAAAACATTCATGTATAATTTAAATTAATTAAATATAATTGGAAAAGAAACACATCTGATGGGATTTGAATTCATGTCCCTCGATTTCTTGCTGAAACACACCACAGAGACGTGATGTGATTCAGTGCTTCAAGTCCACTTATATTCAATTTATTAAGACATTCGTGATGTCTAAACTGTTCCCATCTGAAATCGAATAATGGAATGAAAGATGCAAATGTCGCATTTTAATTAATTAAATTAAATTGATTTTCGTTTGTTATAATGAAATCACTTGATTTTGTTTTACCCAATTGTAACAAGAAATAATTACAAGTGATTTCATTATAACAAACGGTTATTAAATATGTTTTACCAAGTGATAAATGAGAGAAAAGTATACAATATAAATTGATTTTCCTTTTAAATTATATTATAATTAATGATAAGTTTGTATTTTCATAATAAGAATTTACTTTAATTGCAATTATTTCTTGTTACAATTGAAAATATTACATATTTTTTTATAAATAACAAAAAGTATGTGGAAATAATTTATTAATTACTTATAACTCAATAAAACACTTTTAACTTTGTTTGCACAACTATTAAAAAAAATAGTTGTGCAAACAAAGTTAAAAGTGTTTTATTGAGTTATAATAAACCATGTAGAACCAAGTGGAAGCCTTAACAATTAACAAGTTTATTGATTACTTTCAAATCATTTTTTATTTAATTCATATATATATATTTTTAATTTGTTTTAGGTGCAAAAACGGCAATCCCATTGATCTGCAAGAAGTAACTTTCGGCTGCACAAATAATTCGATTTCGTATTTAAATGATAAACGTTCGCAATACTTATAATTTTTAATAGCAAAAAATAAATAAAAATAAATTCTAAATTACATTTTCTGTCTTTGTATTTGTTTGTTTTTATTTGTATCCTTTATTAAATTATATATATAAATACATCTTTATTCGTGTAATTTTACAGAATTATTATTTATTCGGAAAGACCAACGGTCGATAGCCAATTGGTAGAAGAATTTATTTTCATGTTAGTTATTTATTGTATTTATTTATTACCTTATATAATTTTGAATGCAAAAACTAAAATAATAAAATGATTGTAAATTCAATATTTTAGTTGTACGTTTGGATTCTGTCATCCGTACCTTATATTATTTTGTATGCAAAAACTATTATTACTTTGTTAAAAATAATCTGCCAATAAAGATTTATATATATATTATTTATTTATAATATATGTATGTAACATATTGCGAAATGGCTATCGACCATAGGTTTTTTAGTTCATTGAATTATATGTAATGAAAATGTAGCCATCAAATTCACGCTGGAAATTTTGGAAAAGAAACTCCTATCCTGATAGGAGTTTTGATGGCTACCTTTCCCTTGGAAACTGACAGAACACTTCTAAATTCTTGTAAATGGAATAAAAATCAAACGATTTATAACATTATTTGTATAACAAGTTATGCAAACAAAATTGAAAAGTGTTTTAATATTTTTTTATTTTATTTTTATTTAGCACATTATTTAGAAGTATTTGATTTTGTTAACTTGTTGATCTATTTACATTTATTTACATGTATTTTTTCCTTTTTTTATTATATTCAAATTGTTTTGTTCTGTGATTGGGTTTATCCTGTTGGACAAATAAAGATAATTATTATTATTATTAAATAAACTCAAAATGTATAACCTAGGGCAGTCCGACGTGGTCGAGGAAATCTTCCATAGAATGGTGAAAATCGTGAAATACGAAAAAGAATGATGAATAAAAACCCATGTGGTACAACGAAGTAAAAGCCTTAATAATCAACAAATAGAATAAGACTATTTTTTCACAATTTTTATTTTTGATTTTTTTTTCAGAATTATTTTATTAAGTGAAATCCTCAATAAAATAATTCTGAAAAAAAAAAAAATGCGACACACGTACGAATCCCCGTGACCATTCCTTCTTATCATAAAACAATAAATCAACAATTTCATTACAAACCGTATAAATTTTGCATTTCAAATCACTTCATACTAAATATTATTACAATCTTTCTGTGTCAAGGCATTTTTATTAAAACGCACACTTAACACAATTTAACGTATCCTTAATTGAGTAATTAGTGTTATTACATTTTTTCGCGGTATTATTATAATTATTTTTTGTTGTGATAAAGAATTTGAAGCTAAACGGGAGCCCGCCTGGAAAATACATAAATTGAATTGCTTTCGCTTGTGTTTTACAATTCAGTCTTCAATCACACACATAAGTTTATAATAATAATAAGAAAAAAAAAGAAAACCAAAATGAAATTATTAGTGTGCGTGTTTTTATGTCTTGTAATTGTTTATAGCGGTGAGTAGTTTTTATGAAAAATACATTCATGTAAATTAATTTCAACACTTCTATAGTAGAGGCTGTTATTAAGGGTAAAGTTTAGTAGAAAGAAATGGCTGTATAAAATCGGACAGTTTTTTCTTATTAATCACTAAAATATTGATAAAATTAAATTAAACTTGTAAATTAATAAAATAAAAACGATTTGAAAATAATTAATAAATTATTTCCACATTTAGCTCTGTGATGTTTGACTTACGTTACGTAAGTACTTTAAACAAATGCACATTAAAACAACGACGGGGTATTTTCGCGGGAAGTAGTTGTTTTAATGTTCACGTAAGTCATAATATAACAGAGTTAAATGTGGAAAGAAGATTTACTTTTAAAAGAATCGATTTATTTTCTTTCATTTTTTTTAAATATTTTTCTTAATGAAATTATAATATGGCTAATTAATTTGTATGAGAATTATTATAGATTATTATTATTTAATTACAGGATAATTTAAATTTAATCACAATAATGATTAAATTTAATTTATCCTGTAATTGGTCTTTATGGCTGTTGGGTTTAAATGAACAAATAAATAAACATATTTTATTTAAATAAAAATACTTGTCTTTTCTCCTACTTATTTTTTATTTTACTAGATATATTTCGGAAATATATCTAGTAAAATAAAAAATAAGTAAGAGAAAGGACAAGTATTTTTATTTAAATAATTAAAGTCTCCACGACCAAAAACCAACATAAAGAAAACATATTTTAGTTTATAATAAATTAGTTATTATGAATAATAATAATAATTATTTATTGAACGGACCAGCCATTTATAATTTGACTAAAAATATAAAACATAAATTACACAAATATGCATATACATAAGTGCGTGGGCAAGCTAACATTCAGTGTACAATATCCGCGAGACTTCTCCTAATTAAATTATACTTAGTTTTTTAAAAATTACCGTAACCTTAAATGAAACTCCAAATACAGCATCTCATATTAACAAAAAAAGACTTTACATTAATATTTACATTGAATTAAAAGATTTGTTATTTTATTTTGTGTAGCAAACGCCGAAGATATAGAAGTGGAAAATGGTAAGTATAATTTAAAATTACAAAAAATATATTCATTATCAATTCACAAGACAATGGACGACATTAGCGATCAAAACCTTTCTGACACAGCAACTGACAAGGACAGACGCCTACAAAATCAGGCGGAAAGACCAACGGTCGATTGCCAATTGGCAGAAGAATTTATTTTTATGTTAGTTATTTATTGTCTTTATTTATTATTATCACTTTGTCAAAAATAATCTGCCAATAAAGATTTATATATATATATATATATATATATATTCATTATAAAAAAATATATATTTATTTGCAGCTATTACAAGATTAAGTGATTTTGCCGGTGAGTAACAATATATACATACAGTAATTTAGTGCAAAAAAAAAAAGTAGGAAAAAGAAACATCGAGTGTTCTCCATTATTAAAAATCCGAATTAATTGAAACAACTATTGAACAGGTAATTATTTTTTTAGATGAAGTCGTGCCCGCGATTGCTCCTTGCGCAGGAGCAATTCGGCTCCTGAGGAAATATGGAAACGTGATGACCCTACTGCCGAAAGCCAAAACGTATTTGAACGAAATTTGTAAGTTGAATTAAATAACTGCAGTAAATGATAAATGCTTCATTCACATCATATTTATTATATGTAATAATATTAATTAAATGCATTTTAAGAAATATTTATTGATTAATAACGACATTTTTTTGTGCTTTCGTAGGTTATTCAAACCCAAAAATCTGCATTGAGTTGGCGAAAGCTGTAATCCCAACGAGGTTTTAAGGATTGGTTTAAATTGAAATTATCGCGTGGAGAGATCAACAAATAATTAGAAGAGAGGATTTAATTTTATGTATATAATAGCTTATTTATTATACGAATGAAATTTGGTATTTATATTTAAAAAAAAACAACGTAAAAATAAACCTATTTAAATAAGTTAAAAAAAGCGGAAAGATCTGTGATCGATAGCTCATACAAATTAAACATCTTTTTACTACTATAATATTTTTATTCAAAGTTATTTGTTTTATATATATTTACAATATATTATGGTATATTTGTTTTTTTTTTCTCGACCTATGGTCTTTCCGCCAACATCTTTTTATTATCTGCATAGTCTGAAATTTTGCTCCGGGTTAATATGGTTATATCCCACTTCCTCGTCCCGAATTCCATGAAGCTTTAGATGAAGCATTTCGAATTCGCAGACTTTTATTAACACAATTAATGATTAATGGTTTTAATATTTAGACATTGGTGGTTAATTTTGTTTGAAATAAATATGAATAAATTATTAAAAATCAACCATTAAAACAGAGATTAGAATTAATTAACATTCAAACTATTAATATCTAAAACTACTGTTTCGTACAATATGTGTAATTTTATTTAATTAGAAATTTTCAACCAAAGTGATTTTAATATTTAATATTTCCAGATGTTAATAATTATTTTCGTGATACTGTCATTGAGATCCAGTGACGTATTTGTTTATATTACCGACAAAATTCCCGATAAATATTTAAATCGCACTGTGTATTGAATAGATAGCACAAATTTACACGCTCGAACGAATGTGCTGCTTTTATAAAAAAAAAGTACGGTTTCATCCTCGCATTTTGAAAATATAGAAACACGTGAAATATGAAGATCGTTTATCTTATTTTTGGAGTAATTTTATTGGCGCAATACTCACAGGGTAAGTAATAAAAAAAACCGAAATGGCCATCACTAGTTATCCATACGCTAGATGAATGCTGGCTGAACGTTTCATTAAATAAATTCAAAACAAGAAAAATAAAAGGAAACATATCCCGCAACCCTAACATCCAACCCAAATTCAAATATCCCACTTCAACCATTCATCAATTCATCTCATTACATCAACCGGACCTTGACAATGACGTTAGCGATCACAATTTTTAAAAAGCAGACATAGACTGGACAAAGACAGGCTGAAAGACCACTGGTCGATAGCCAGCTTCAGAGTTGGAATTATATTGTGAACGTTAGTGTATTGCTAAATATTGTATTGTAACTGTATATTCCAATCTCATAAATAAAGATGTTTATGTGTGTGTAAAAGGAAACATTAAATTATCTGTAATACAATTGATTTTTTTTATTTCTGTGATAAAACGTAATAAAATACAATAAAATGAAAATATTTTGTTAATTCAGAAAAAAAGTGCAGCACAATATGCTTTGTATGATAATTGATTCTGTTACAATTAATTAAATGTGTATTCCTCGAGCTCATTACGAATGCATAAATTGGATTTGAACCACTGGAGGGAGATTTAATACCACAAGTGTCTGTTGTGTGGTTGGTAACGCACTCTACTGGAAATCGAGGGGCATGGGTTCAAATCCCATCAGAGATGTTGCTTATCCATTTTATATTCAATTAATTCAAATTATACCTCAATGTTGTTAATTTAAAATTTACAATGTATAAAAATGAAACTTTATATATATTTTTCTTTTAAAATAAATATTAAAAAAGATGAATATTTTTTACTGGAGATTAAGGATTTTCGTTAGCTGTTTATTTGTTCTAATTGACATAATGTTTTCAGTAAAATGTGAAGACGACCCAATTTCTAGCGATGATGAATTAAATTCATCGGATACAGAAAGTGAAGAAATTTATGAAGGTAAGCAAAACAATCGCAAATTTCCATACTGAAGGACCTAAGATCGATAACCATTAATAAAAGTTATATTATTAAATGTATTGTATAATATATGTATATGTAAATACTACAATAAATAGAAAAAGAGTATTATTCATTAAATATTTTAAATAAAAATGATTTGAAAATAATTAATAAATTATTTTCACATTTATTTTCAAATCATTTTTATTTAATATACTACAATAAAGATAATTGTATGTATATATTAAATTAATTTTAATTTTATTTATTTACGGAATTCACCATTTTACAATTAATATTTATAACTAAAACAACATTAATTTCATGTAATCAGAATGAATTATAAACGAGGTAACAAATGAATTACAAGAAAATAATAATTACGATAACAAAATACAATAAAAACAAAAAATCCCATATTAACATAATGATGCAAGTATTGACTTCTTCATAACGTGGGACAATGATTCTATAGCAAAGGTAGCATTAATGTTGCTTTAAACACTTGTTTGGTCCATTCCTGGCCAATTTGCATTTTTTTAAATTAGCTCATGGAGAGTTATAAGCCGCAATAAAATATTTTTTTTACTTAAATTATCTGTTTTAATTTAATGTTTTAAAGGTGGCGCTTGCGTCGTCTTTAAATTTTCTGCTTGAAATTAGTCAATGAACCATCTTAACTGAAGATTATCACACCTTTTCTGGCTTTGTATTTCATTAATTGAAATAATTTATTAATTATTTTCAAAACATTTTTATTTAAATTAATTAATTATATTTTAATTATTTTAATATAATAATAAATAATATTAATATATAATATATTTAAATAACTGTGACCCTTTTCTAGTTATATTAATTAATTGTAAATTTATAAAAACAATCGATACTTGAAAAGGTATAAGATTTCGAGAAAAATAAAATGTAGTAGTTAAATAAATCTATAAATAGTTTTATCACTAAATTAATTAATTATAATTAATTCAATATTCGGCTATCAATATAAGATATTTCTGTCTCATGTAATGCTTGAGTGAATTTAATAAATAATAAAATTAAATATTTCAGATTCATGGACTCTTACAGATAAAGTAGGTGAGTTATTATAATTTTTTTAAATATTATTTTATCAGACTTAATTAACATTTTATTATTATTAAACGCAGTCGAAGTTACAAAGAAAATATTTCCCAGTCTGATTGACAAAGACATCGCTAATAATCCTATTGTAAAAGCTGCCATCAATTTCGCACCTGTCATCGTTGAAATGGGAGTGGAAAAAATTTGTAAGTATATATAAATAAAAAAATATATATATTGGTATATAATACATTAATATTTTAGTAGAAAAAAAAAACAGTTAGTTTTTTTTCTATATAAATAAAAAATATATATTAGTATATAATACATTAATATTTTGGTTGAAAAAAAAACTTAGTTTTTTTTCTATATAATTAAAAAAAAATATATTGGTATATAATACATTAATATTTTAGTAGAAAAAAAAATACTTAGTTTTTTTTTCTATATAAATAAAAAATATATATTAGTATATAATACATTAATATTTTAGTAGAAAAAAAACAGTTAGTTTTTTTTCTATATAAATAAAAAAATATATTAGTATTTCATCCATTAATATTTTAGTAGAAAAAAACACTTAGTTTTTTTTCTATATAAATAAAAAAAATATATTAGTATTTAATACATTAATATTTTGGTTGAAAAAAAAACTTAGTTTTTTTTTCTATATAAATAAAAAAAATATATTGGTATATAATACATTAATATTTTAGTAAAAAAAATAGTTAGTTTTTTCTTCTATATAAATAAAAAATATGTATTAGTATATAATACATTAATATTTTAGTAAAAAAACAGTTAGTTTATTTTCTATATAAATAAAAAAATATATTAGTACATAATACATTAATACTTTAGTAGAAAAAAAAACACTTAGTTTTTTATTAGTCGATCACTGTGAGAATTGTTTCGCTACACAGTAGCTTCATCAGGCACACGAAAAAAACTATATGTTAATTAATGTTTGTGGCGTTACATTTTTGAAGGAACCGTAATTTAATATTAGGCAAATTAAGAGACTTGTTATGTTTCATATTTTTATTTTCATGAACATAACAAGTGTCTTAATTCACCTGATATTAAACTACGTAGTTTTTTTTTTCTACTAAAGTGTTGGAAATGGAATTTCATCAAGTAACAGCCTCTAGAATCAAATACATTAATAAGGTTGCGTCGTCTTTAATTTATTAACATTAATATATATATATATATATTTTCACTATAAATAATGACGTAAAGTTTACAGTCTTAATTATTTATCTTGAATTATGAAATAATTGTGTTGTGTTTTTGTATTGTTTTTGGTTCTCTATTTATTGCGAATAATGTGTTCTTTAAACACTGCACCAAAGAAAATATATGTCTAAATCAATCCACAAAAAAGCTGTATATTCTAAGCATGTTTTCTTTAAATACTTTCCTTGTGTTTCAGGCCGAATTTTTCCAGAGATTTGCAAAGGAGTGGTTGCTCAAATTGACAAAGAGTAAAATGATAATGATCTCGTTTATCGAAGGAGCTTGGTGAAATTATTCGTTTAAAAAAATATATTTCATAATTTAATGCCCCTAATGCTTCATGCATATATATACAGGATATCCTTATTTATATATATATATATAATCGATATCCCCTTTTACAAATTGGTGTCGGGGGGATATCATTATTTATATTGTATTAATAGTTTTAATGCCAATCAGTATGCGTTATTATAGTTCTGATTTATAAACAACGGGTTTAAATAAAATAATGCAATATTATAGTGAATGTTTTATTTTAATTCAATAGATTTTTAGTCTTGGGGCAGAAAAACCTCCGGCCGATAGCAAAACAAAAAACTTTATTTTAATGTATATATTCAATGTTTGTAAAATTTAACTGTTTGAATAAAAATTTAAGTTTAACTTAATTTTTTACGGAATTCTCCATTATAATTGTTTTCATTATATAATAATTTACATATTTGTATATATTCAGGTAGGCATTCCTAATAAACTATTAATAAGTAAGAGAAGAAGAAGAAGAGGATTAAGAAGAAGAAGAAGAAGAAGAAGAAAAAGAACTATGCAAAGAATTGATTCAGTGTTGCTTATAACTTCACAAACTAAGATTTAATTTATTTGTATATATTAGACTTAAATGAGACAGTAAAATATTATGAACAGAAAAACTTAACTTAGGTCTATCTGGGCTAGACTAACACCTACATGTAATGTAAATATTCATATTTTGAATTAATTAATTTGTTTTCACAATGAACTGTTTGGGATTGATAAATAAATATTTTGATGCGTATTATTTTTATTTTGTATTTTGTCGTAATTTGTGATTGGTAATTTGCCTTTTTTTATATACATATGTTTTGTAATCTTTTTAGAGCGCCACACTGTTCTTATAAAATTTTTAATATGTAATTATAATTGTAATTTGGAAATGGAGATTCCGATAATAATGTAAATTGAAATTGAAATTTCTCACTTAACCCGTGGTGAAACATATTTAATCAAAAGTAGTAAATATTCATGTTATATATATATATATGTATTATTAGTATAGTCTGAACAAAGATGTCTGTGTATATAATAAATATTTTCTTTACTTCACTCTCCACACACATGTTAATTTTGATCACAAAGTGAAAACAAGTTTTTGATGAAAATATAGATTTAGTATTAAACGAAATGAACAACAGTAAAGTATGAAAACAGTTTTTTTTTATTTATTATCATAATAATAAAGGTGTAATCATGGTTTATGTCGAGAATATTTACACAAAATTAATATAAATTCCGATCCAGATTGTCAATGCAGCGAGCCTGGTTGTCTAGAAAGTTTACTAATGAATTGTAAACTATTTGTAATAGAAAGATTGTTTAAGTCAATACATAAAAACGTAATTTTTCCGTGCAATTATGAGACTATATTAGATTGAAATAATAGTGAAGTTTATAAACAGATTTATAAATTTTTCCAAGAAATAAAATTGAATATTAAAGATTTTGTAATAATAAAAAAATGTAGTGGCCGAAAAACCTCCGATCGATAGCCGTTTCTCCTAAGAATTTTAATTTGTTTTAAATTGTATCATGTATTATATATACAGAGAGTTTTTTTTTATCAGTATACATTAGGGGAAGTGTATACCTGCAAAAAACGCGAGTCAAACGCATTGAACCGATTAATGTATGTGTGTATGTTTAGTTGACTATTTGGCATATGTGTGTTCAGTTGCGTGATATAGGCAACTAAACACACATACTATGTATACCTCCAAAATACGCGAGTCAAATGCATAAATGTATGTGTGTTTAGTTGCCTATAACACGCAACTGAACTCACATATGCCAAATAGTCAACTAAACATACACACATTAATCGGTTCAATGCATTTGACTCGCGTATTTTGCAGGTATACATAGGGGAAATGTATACTGATAAATAAAGCTCTCTGTATATATAAATATATATATATATATATATACAAACATCTTTATTCAGATAATATGACAACAAAATTTATTATAACAATATGTACAATTGTGCTGGTAGTCTGTCATGGGCTATCGATCATATTTTTTTCTGCACTGTATGAATTTATGGTGATTTACAAATTAAACTACGCTAGCTAGCTGAACTGTCATGTATGCATGAGTTAATGAATTGGTGGATAATGACCGAAGGGTTTGTATTATATATTAAATTAAATAATGTGTGTATTCTTTGGGAATAAAAATACACTAGAAGAATCCTATGGTTTTGATCCTAATGAACCGAGGATTAGTGTTGAGTTGTCTTTAAAAGTCGTGATGAGCCCCTTGGCACGAAGAGTATCCATTTTTGTTAATCCTCGTTGGGTCTTAGGATTAGTTTTAAGTAAGAGAGAAATATTTATTTATAAGAATAAATTATTAAAATAAATTTTATGTTGGCTAATGCATATAATCGAGAGCCAGGTAATAATAGTAATAACTATTGTATATTTGGTTTGAGTATAACGTGACGTGATGTAACTTGAATAAAACACTTGTTTTTTTTTTAAAATTGTGAAGTAAGGAATTAACCAAGTGTTTTTATTCAAATAATAACTATGTTTGAATTATTAAGTAGAAATGTAAAAACGGTGTTAATTTTGTTCTGAGGTTCCATAAGTCATCATGTCATTATAGTTATATTGGATTCAAAAGCGAATGGCAGCGGTGGGATTCGAACCCACGCCTCCGAAGAGACTGGTGCCTTAAACCAGCGCCTTAGACCGCTCGGCCACGCTACCTGATGAACGAGATTTTATGTAATTTTTTTTTACGATTGCCAAAAATTCTGAAAATATCAACAAATTTTTTCATATAATTTGATTTCCGATAAGTTTTCATTGATTAACAGTAACTGCTCAATTAAATCGAACAAAAAATAAACTCAATTTTATATTTATCTTGCAAACAGTACAGATCTGCTGCAATCCAGAATATACGATGAGTAAAAATAACAAAGAGGCTAAGTGCCAATTTGCTAACATTTTTGTTTTATATATAAGGTTTTATTTTCGTATTCTTTCTATCTTAGGCGTATAATATTATAGTATTAAATTATTTGAAAATAAAAAGCTTTCTGCTTTAGTATGAGACTCGACTCGACAGCCAATTGCTAGGTTACTCCATGCGTTATTAATAAAAAAAGGGTCATACAATTTGTAATACCTTGGTCGTGGAGCCTGACATGAAGTTAGCTCGCGAGTCGCCTCTCACAATAAGCCCTCGAAATCATGATTTAATCCGAGAATTTTCATCCTTAACGACCAGGTGACCTGATATACATCCCACTATTTAATAAGCTCTCTAAAATGTGTTTAAACAAATGCAATTCGTATTTAGGTATATTAGGATAATTATATTCACATGTCACAGTTATTCAGCTTAGTTTGATAATGGTTGATGGATAGTGGATTTGTAACGACTTTGAATTTTTCCCTTAGTAACACAGTGGAGAAGGTTAGTAGAGTACAGTGTTAGTAATTAAATATTTAAACGAATTTAAATATAATTTATTTTCAAAATTAGAAACTAAATTTCAATAAAATGACATTCGAATTGATCATATACCGATCTGCAATAAATTCTCGCAACATAGCTTTTATCTGTTGGAGAGTATTACTTACACAAACAATAGGAATTGTTGAAACGTGTGGAATTGGACGATTCTCAAAATTTGCCACAAATAAATGAACGATATTCCTCATCGAATTGCCACCGTATACCCATTTAATAATTTGTATTCTCTCTTCCAGAGTATAAGACATCGCGGCACTTGACAATTCCAAATTTGAAGCAAAATTTGATAAACAGGATAATATTTATTTTCGAATACGTATTCATGGTAACAACAACTATTACGATTCGTCTGCTATATATTTTAAATTTCTCTCACTTCAGAAAAACCTATTGTACTGTATTAACCTACGGATTTTGCTGTTGCGTGAATGAATTGTTGTACGGAATAATGACTATTAACAAATTTACAAATACACGCATTCAACGCGGTCACAATATGTACAAATTCTATCAGCCGACACATCACAGGGCTGTTAGAAATGGCCGGATATAAATTTAACAACCGACACTACGCCCGGTTGATAATTAATATTTTACCTTTTAATTAACGAGGGACGAACCGCCAACTTATTAATTAAAAGTCTGAATTCTTATGGAAAAAAATATAAAATATAATTTGTATAAAAAAGTTGTGTTTTTTATTAATTGAAAAAGCACTGCGATGAGAATATGTGAGAATTAAAACTAACTTTTCGAAAATTAATAGAACCTAAAATAACTATTGTTTCTAAATAATTAATTCCTTAACAAATGTATTTTATTATAGTAGAAATTTTACTTATATATAATTTTGTACAAAACGCTAATGGCAGCGGTGGGATTCGAACCCACGCCTCCGAAGAGACTGGTGCCTTAAACCAGCGCCTTAGACCGCTCGGCCACGCTACCTGATAACAGATAAATCAAGCCTCATTTTCACAGTTGTAAAATAGTTTATTTATAACTCCTCACTTCTCGGCCTATTAAAAAACGTGGTGTTATTTATAACTACGTTCTGCAGCCAAATAACGACGGCAATTACATCTCTAATTTTAGATTGATTCGTAATGTGTTCACAAGATGGAATCTTCATCTTCTCGTCTAACATCAGAATACTAACTACATCCTTCTAGATGATTCAGTTTTCTGTGTTAGAGGAAAAATCGGAGATTCCATCTTGTAAACGCTTGAAGAATCTAAAATTAGATCACGTGTTTTTTTCTATTCTACACGAGATGTAATTCGTATCGTTATTTGACATCTTGTAATGGGCTGAAGTAAACTAATTTTCTTACCGTAAAATCATAAATACAATTCCTACCAAGTGACAGGAATTGTATTTATGATTGACATACATACTACATAGCATTGAAAAACAGTATTAAACAGAATAATAACAGTGACGTTTTGTTATTCAGAACTGCACTAATGTAGTTCTTGGTTATCAAATTTCATACATTCGTTATTGCCTTGAATTGACACACTTACTTATACTACAGTTAGAGAAAATCGATGTTGTCTGCACATTGTAGTTTGAAGACACAAAATTCGACATAATCAATTTAATTACAATGTATACTCTTACGGGATAATTTTATTCTTGTGAGATGAATAACAGACACCGTTTAATAGTAACCATATTGACATCTAGATCCACCTGCGTGCAAGTTTCGTTTTTAAACTTAAATGCCTGAGGAGGTATAATCGCTCCAAAAAAATTCGCATGCAGATATTTGTGTATACAAACAATTGGCAACGATGGTTTGAACTTATGCAAATATCATAACCCTTATTTTTAAATTTTTTGCTTGTAATTGGAGACATGACTTTGCTTTATCCATCGTTTTAATTACTTTGTCTAATTTTGCTAGTGGGATTTTTAAATTCTTTGCTTGTAATTATAGATATAATTTTGCTTTATCCATCGTTTCAATTACGTTGTGCCATTTCCATCTAATGCTACAAAATGCCTTGTTCAATTTTGCGATTGAGTGTCTGCAAAATATTTACAATGGCAGCGGTGGGATTCGAACCCACGCCTCCGAAGAGACTGGTGCCTTAAACCAGCGCCTTAGACCGCTCGGCCACGCTACCTGATAAAAGATAACTCAAATCCTACTTCCCAGTTTCATCTAAAATCTTACAAACCTTACAAATAAAACCTTAAAATAGTGTTTTATTAGCCCTTAGCTAATAAAACACTATTTTATTTCCCTTCTTCACTAATTTATTTTTCTGTTAGATGTACATTTCGAGCACCATGTGCTCATTTTTAATAACATAAGGGATTTACAAGGAATGTAAAACGCGATTTAATTTAATGAGAATTGAAGTAATTTGTGGATAAAATCAAAATAGTACAGTTATGTGAAAGTACATATCCTAACTGCCAATAATTCATGCATAATTTATTTATTTAATTATTATTATTATCCAACAGATTACTATATATTATTACAGAACATCTTAAGACTAACAATTGCAAATAATAGCGTGTAAGCACAGTATGATGAAACGAATATTTAATTCTTATATATAAAAATAATATAAAATATGAGAAAAATTAGATAAATTAATTGTTGAAACTTGTACGCAATTTATTTATTTACAGTATACACCTTTTAACAAATGTTTACATAAAGTTTACAGCTTAAATCTAATAAATACTAAGGTAAAAATAACAGTTATTTAATAATATAATTATTTAAAATCATTTTATTAAGTGTTTCTTTTCAGATGCCAAAACGAAATTTTCGGCGAATTTTCTTTAAGGTTGCGGTTTAGTGGAAAGAGATAACTATATAGTAAAATGGAAATAATCGTTTGAAAATAGAGCTATTCTTTTGGATTTCATAATGTGAATGTGTATTTACATTTTTTTATAAAGTATCAGTCTAAATAAAAAATAAATCGTTAATTTTCGTGTATTACGTCAATTTACTAGTTCAAGTTAGAAAAGAAAATTGTAAGATATAATGAAATTAATAGGTCGTGTCTGCTAAGTTATTTAAATGCAGAATTTAGTGAAATCCTTTAAATTTTCATCGCACAAGTTTTTATTAGCAAAAATTTAATTTAAAATTTGCTATAAATTTCATCAATTTTCATTGTTTTTCATAATTATTTTTCACAGAAACTAAACATTAAAATAATTTTTAATTTATCTGATGAAATTCCTGCTTATTTTAAGATTATTTTAATGTATAATACAATATTGTTCTTTGATCACAACAACAATCTAACTCAAATTAGTGATTTCCCATATTTGTATAGCTATCTCTTTCTTCTAAACCGCACCCTTAATAAATACAATCTAGGTCGCAGCACAGCCGAAACGAAAAACAAAAATGAAATTGAATAAATTAATCCAAATTTATAATAATCAATGTATTTACATTTCTTACAACATATAAATTACGTTTTAAATGAATCGAATTTTTTTACGCAATAAACAATGCTAATAATAATAAATGTTTAAATGAGATGTGTCGTTTCGTTTTGCGTATATGTGTATGCGAGAAATAACAATATGTAAAATTATTGAAAATGTATTTATTATGTTTTTCCTTCCAATTTTAACGAAAACTAGATAACAAATCGCGCCCGAACGTAATTAACATTTTTTACTAGCTGGTTTTCGCAATCTAATTAAATGTTGTATTTTGTGTAAAAAAAATAATCTCGTTGTAATGAAGAATATAAATAAAATTTATATAAGACTGGGAGGATTTAGAGGTTAAATAAATGAATTGTCAATGAGTTTGTTAAGACGCACCCCCGCGTTAATTCACTGTAGGGTAGCTGTGGGGGTTTACCAACATGGGGGGCGTTACATTAAAGCAAGGGAGCAACGGGTGCGCTTTAACATACTCATTAACAATTCATTTATATAATAATAATAATAAATTTATTACCCAACAGGAAACAGTAGTCCAATTACAGGATAATACAAAATAATTTTGCATAATAATAATAGCAAGACAAACATGAATATAAATATAAATATAAATATAAATATAAATATAAATATAAATATAAATATAAATATAAATATAAATATAAATATAAATATAAATATAAATATAAATATAAATATAAATATAAATATAAATATAAATATAAATATAAATATAAATATAAATATAAATATAAATATAAATATAAATATAAATATAAATATAAATATAAATATAAATATAAATATAAATATAAATATAAATATAAATATAAATATAAATATAAATATAAATATAAATATAAATATAAATATAAATATAAATATACCAGTACAAATATCGATACGAAAACAATAAAGTATACAAATAAAGATTACAAATTGTAAAAAGAATTAGAAGCGTAATAATATTGATGAAAGCGTATCACAGAATATATCACAATCATAAAACCGTTCGTTAAAAATTCTACACATTGTGCTAATAGGAGAACGTAAACCAGACATATTTCGATTGAAGTGAACATAGAATGTTGGTTTATGTCGCCCGTTGAATACTGGAGCATGAAAGTTGATCTGGCTTAATATATCACTGCAGTCAACATGGTTGTGTAAAATCTTAAACAAAAACGAAATACTAGCTGTATGACGTCTTTGTTCAAGGGACTCAATGTTGACAATTTTAAGAAGCATAGTGTGATCAAATCTTTGAGGAGGGTAATGCCCAAATAGTTTAAAATGCAGAAATTTTGCAAATTTTCTTTGAACACTTTCAATTAGTAAAATTTGTTGTTGAGTTTAAGGGAACCAAATCAAAGAACAATACTCCAGTTTAGATCGGACGTAAGCGTTAAATATTGATTTCAAAGCTATAGGACTTCGCAAGTCAGAATTGCCGTGAATAAAACCCAGAGCCTTAAAAGAGCTGGCCGCCAGTGTTTGCACATGGTAATTAAAAGTAAATTTATCATCGAACCACACGCCCAGATCTTTAAAGGTACGCATTTTTTCTAGAATATTGTTATCGATCGAGTAATTGAATGTAATGTATTGACTTTTTTTTGGTAATAGACATACATTTATATTTGTCCGAATTTAACAGTAATTTATTAGATACACACCAGTCTGAAACAATATTAAGCTGATTTGACAATATTCAGGCGAACTAATAAACGAATAGATCTTTAGGTCATCAGCATATAGTAGATGTTTGCACTTAATTACACTCGAGAGGTCGTTAATAAAAAGATTGAAGAGAAGAGGCCCTAGGACAGATCCTTGTGGAACCCCCGAACTAGGAAAGAAAGAATCCGATTTAAAGGTATTAAAAGAAACGTAGGTTCCACGATGGGAGGAAATAAGTAGTTTCGAATTATAGGAAAACCCGAAGAGTTCCAGTTTGTTAATTAAGAGACTATGGTCCACTCGATCAAAAGCTTTTGACATGTCTGTGTGGATCACATCATAATCCTTCACAAACAAGTTGTTATTGATAATGAGTGCATATCACTCGAAATATATATCTAAACATTAGAAAATAAAGTGTGAAGAAAGGATACAACAGTGTTAATTATTTTGATTATATTCTTCACGTAACTCAAAACCAATCATAAATTTTGTTGGCTGTAAAAAAATAATATTTTTGATTTAATATTTATCTGCAAAGCAAAATCCGGCTTGATAATTTTATTAAAATATGTCACATGGAAGTGCGGAGCACACGAAAAAATCAGCGCGTTAAATTAAAACGGACATATTTTTTTCATATATTCAAATAATCCACACAGCTTGTAACAAAAAAAAAAAATGAAAATTAAAAAATCACATCTTATCATCGCCGAATACAACACGGGTATAAATAATAAACAGTGAATTTTTACAGTATAACCATGTAAAATAATTACGGACTAAATGCAAATTCGGCGGGTATTTGCAATTTTAAGTGAATACAATTTCGCCGGGATGTCGTAAATGTTTAACATAGTATACATATTAGATTAAACCGGGAGGTATAAATGGGATAAATACGAGTCTTCTGGGTTAGTTGATACCACCTTTGGAAACAAGAGACATTTCCGAGCTTTAACAAAAATGAAATACTTCTTGGTCGCCACCGTTTTCGCTTTCGCCATCGTCGGCTCATTCGCCGCCCCAAGTAAGATTTTTTTATTATTATATAATATCTACACTCTACAATAATGGATAAATTTGATCATACTTACAGTAAACGTTTTTAACAAACACTTGGTTATACTGTTAGTTTTTGACAAACACTTCGTTGATTAATGAGGCACTTAATCTTTGAAAATCCATGGTTGCTGGTTACTTGAATTAATAAAATATTTATGATTTTCAGGTGAAAAAAGTTAATAACTTTCTTCACCTGAAAAAGCTACAGAGTAGCGAAACAATTGTAGTGAAATTAAATTAAGAAAGTTAACTTTTTTCACCTGAAGAAGCTACAGCGTAGCGAAACAATTGTAGTGAAATTAAATTAAAAAGTGTTGAAAATCATAAATATTTTATCAATTCAAGACAAACACTTCATTTATTGATGCAACTAGAATATTTGGATTTTATAAAAATCGACATTTATCATTTCACCCTTATTATTATTGTTATTATTCATTGTTATACTCGGTTGTTTCTAAAAACATAAAAACAACCGGAGAGCATTGACATCTAAGGGAGAATTAACTCCATCCATCTATCAAGTAAAGTTACATAGATAAGAGCTTCCTAAAGATGCAGCAGGTTTGTAATATAGCAGTCTTTTATATTAAAGATAGTAGACCATTAGGAATTCCGTTGGTAGCTAAATTATTTTCCAAATGTTTCATGACAATTCCTTCTACAGAAATAATAACAGGAATGATTTTATATATATATATATATATATATACAGAGAGGTTTTTTTAGCAGTATACATTAGGGGAAGTGTATAACTGCAAAAAAAAAAACGCGAGTCAAACGCATTGAACCGATTAATGTGTGTATGTTAAATTGACTATTTGGCATATGTGTGTTCAGTTCCGTGTTATATGCAACTAAACATACATACATCAATGCGTTTGACTCGCGTATTTTGCATGTATACATAGGGGAAATGTACACTAACATAGTTTCCGAAATATATCTAGTGAAATAAAAAAAATAAGTAGGAGGGAAGACAGCTATTTTTATTTAAATAAAAATTATTGTAAATAAATATTATACACTGTACATATCAATATCTCTCTCTCGATATTTAATAATTATTATCAAAACATACCTTTATTTACCTTTCTTTTTTCATTTTGTTTCAGATGGTGAAAATAGTAAGTAATGATAGAAAAAAATAATTTATTCACTTGATCACAGTTTTTTAAATAAATTAAATACAAATAATTTGAAATTAATTAATTAATAAATTATTTCCTTTTCAGCTACTGGTACGTATTATTATTATTATTATTTCAGGAAGTGATCTTTTTGAATATCAAAAAAAAAAACATCTACCATTCTTACTGATTTTCAATTTTAAAACAGTGATTCTCTGGCGTCTACCTTGTAGACCCAAATAGTTGACGATGCCACTTGAAATTAGGCGCTTGCGTCGTCTTTAATTTATTATTCAATTTTAAATTCATTTTCTTTTTAGCTGCATCCGAAGAAGAAAACAAAATCAAAGGTGGGTCTCGCGATGAAATGATTTATAATTTTGCGAAATAACAAACGAAATTTTTATATAAACAATTCATTGTTTAATAAAATGTTCAGCCAGCATTCATCTAGCGTATGATGGCCATTTTGGTTTTGGGAACATCATCAGACTAGTGTGCTCCATGTGCAATGATAAAAGCGGCTGAACGGATTTTATATTGCCATCATAATAAACGAAGCCATATGAAAATAGGCAAAAGATGGCGCTTGCGTTGTCTTTCATTTATTATGAATTCATTGTTTGTTTCTTTTAAGTATCTAGCCGAGAGATAATCGGGTTTATTTCGTACGGAAAATGTTAAGTTTAACGTGTACGTTGTAAATTACCTTCACATTCTATGATTAATATATCCATCGCAAAAGTTGCTTAGACTGTGATCATAAAAATTACGTAAAAGTTAAACTTAACATTCGCTATACAGAATAGACCCAATTGATTAAAATTATGGACTGCATCAGTTTCTGTATAATCCAATGTTTTGTAAACCATTTGGATTTACATACACACTTTTGTCATATGCTGAATTTACTCTTATTGAACGTATTTATAAACCTATTTATAAATGTATGTCAATCTTGTAAAAAAGTGATTACTGTAATGAAATTATTACTATTATCTTTGTTTAATCAATCATTATCTGAATTTATTAATATTATTGAGCGTGTTCAGGGAAATTTTGAACATGTAGCGCTGCAGCGCAAACCGCTTGATGTTCCCTGAACACGTTTTCGAGGATAAGGACGCTCACGAAAATATGGCGGTTTTGTTAACGGCTTGAAGAGCGATTCAGCGGAAAAAAATACCGCTTGATAAAGCGCTGCAGCACCACACATAAAGCGGTACCGTTCAGCGACACCGCTTTCGTTAAGCGCTGCAGCGCTACAGTTCCCTGAATGCGCCCATTGTTCTAAACGCTGATGGTAGGTTAACAGGGTTGGTTTCCAAGAAGTAATATGGACTTCTTGGGAACCACTTCCGTAAATTAAATACATAAATATCTTTATTGCGACAATTACATACATTTTTTTTTTACAAAAATTGACATATAATATATAAAATAAAATGAAACTGTTTGTCTAACCTGGGGTTTCGACTATAAGTCCTTCTGCGCTTATTATTATTATTCATATTTGGCTAAATTGTTTGTTTTATTTACAGTTGTTTTCAAAGAAAGCACCGTTTCCAATCCACTCACCGAATTAATCGGTAAGTATTTTATGAAATCCAATCACACTATAAGGATCATGAATCCATTGTTGTAAAAGTATTCGTATGCAGCGGTTGATTCCTCAAAAAAATCTCGAAACTGCCTGAAATTTAATTTTTGTACGATGCATGCTTTTTCTTGTATTCAACAGTAAAGTTGAGCAATATTATCTTACCATAAATAAGCTTTTATTGCATAAAATTTTCGATTTAATTTAATATTTTTCTTAAATGAAATGTATATTCTTAAATGGAAATTCCGTAAATAAACCGCTTGGTTATTTTATTAACAAAATAAGTAATTTTAAATAATAAATATAATCAACATAAATTGTTACTGATGTGTATATTTTCTAGAAATTTTAATTAATTCATTTTGTTTATTACAGGTTTCTTGTTATGTTTGGTCAAGAGCATCGTAACCGTCCTTCTCGGTAAGATTTATTTTAAGTTACTTTAATTAACTGTAATAGTAATATAGTCTTAAATTTTCGTATCAACAAATTTGCATTCTGCAGCTATTTCCAGTATTTGGTCGTGGGTGAATCTTCACGATTAAGCCCCAAAATCGTGAAGATTCACCCACGACTTCTGGGTTATGAAATTTCTCATTCCCTGCTGTTTACATTTCTCCGTTGCATCCTCTAAATAGATCGTCCCTTTAATGTCTATTGTTGTTTCCGAAAAGCCGTAATGGCCCAGTTAAGATTCTGATGTGATATCTAGAGTGTCTAAGGAGTTTCTTCGCCTCCTAAATATCAAGTTTGGGGAGATACGTTTATATATATATTAAATAAAAATGATTTGAAAATAAGTAATGAATTATTAGATACGTTTATGTTTGACCAGACGTTGTTAATTTTGTCTAAATCTCTTCCTGTTTCTGGGAAGTCAATATCCTTGCTAATTTTGTAAGAACACTGGGCGTCAGCTAACAGATGCAGACAAGACAAAAATAAACCTGACGTCCAGTGTTCTAACAAAGTTGTCATCTATAAGCAGACAAGATAAAAATAGAGCTCACGTTCAGTGTTCTAACAAAATTGTCATCTGTAAGCAGACAATATAAAAATAGAGCTAACGCCCAGTGTTCTAACAAAATTAGCAAGAGCTTTCACCTCCTAAAAGCAGGAAGAGGGATGGAGGAAATTAACAACGTGTGATTTTGATGTCTTTCATGCTTAACTATTACCAACAATCTTCTTTATGTTGGATGTTGGTCGTGGAGACTTTAATTATTTAAATAAAAATAATTGTCCTTTCTCCTACTTAAAATAAGTAGGGAAAAAAAGTAAAAATACTTGTCCTTTCTCCCACTTAAAATAAGTAGGAGAAAGGACAAGTATTTTTATTTAAATATTATCAACAATGTTGCCTGCATTGTCTTGGCTGTCTTTTTTAATCCACATCAAGGTTTTCGAGTTCCTTGCCGCAGCCCCTTTAGCCTATCCATACATCTGCGCAAAAAAGTTGGGATTACTTTAGATCTAATGCCGCTTTACTGTCCGAAAGAGTACTATTATTATTATTTTTTTTATGTTAGTGCTCTCTATGATCTCTGTCTGTGCCACCGTGGTATGTCTATCAAGGGGTACCCAACAGGTTATACATAGCGTTCTAGAGAACACTCCAGCAGCACATCCGGTGTATGTTTTAGATCCACCTTCTGATGAAATTAAATGAAAGAATATTTAGATATATTGTGCTCATCATCAAATGGGCCTTTGGTCAGGATTTGCATCTGTCCCTCCGACAGGTTTAGTTTCAACCAGTGTAAATTGTTCAAGCCTTTCCTGCTGATAATCTGTTTATTCTAATTTCATATTTATAATTGAAGTTAAATGAAGGAATATTTTGATCTATTGTACTCATCATCAAATGGGCCTTTGTTCAGGATTTGCATCTGTCCCTCGACAGGTTTAATTTCAACCAGTGTAAATTGTACAAGCCTTTCCTGCTGATGATCTGTTTATGCTAATTTCATATTTATAATTGAAGTTAAATGAAGGAATATTTAGATCTATTGTGCTCATCATCAAATGGGCTTTTGATCAGGATTTGCATCTGTCCCTCCGACAGGTTTAGTTTCAACCAGTGTAAATTGTTCAAGCCTTTCCTGCTGATGATCTGTTTATGCTAATTTCATATTTATAATTGAAGTTAAATGAAGGAATATTTAGATCTATTGTACTCATCATCAAATTGGGCCTTTTGTCAGGATTTGCATCTGTCCCTCCGACAGGTTTAGTTTCAACCAGTGTAAATTGTTCAAGCCTTTTCTGCTGATGATCTGTTTATGCTAATTTCATATTTATAATTGAAGTTAAATGAAGGAATATTTAGATCTATTGTACTCATCATCAAATTGGGCCTTTTGTCAGGATTTGCATCTGTCCCTCCGACAGGTTTAGTTTCAACCAGTGTAAATTGTTCAAGTCTTTCCTGCTGATGATCTGTTTATGCTAATTTCATATTTATAATTGAAGTTAAATGAAGGAATATTTAGATCTATTGTGCTCATCATCAAATGAGCCTTTGGTCAGGATTTGCATCTGTCCCTCCGACAGGTTTAGTTTCAACCAGTGTAAATTGTACAAGCCTTTCCTGCTGATGATCTGTTTATGCTAATTTCATATTTATAATTGAAGTTAAATGAAGGAATATTTAGATTTATTGTGCTCATCATAAAATGGGCCTTTGGTCAGGATTTTTATCTGTTCCTCCGTCAGATTTAAGTCTCTCCGCTGTCACCCTTGCCACTTCCTTGATGTGAAAATCATTAGGTGGCAAATAGTGTAGTGTTTTCATAGCAGCTGTAGGATATTCTACTTAATGTAATAAAAGAAAAACATCCTTCAGACAATTTATTGATTTATTAAGGCATACGCCTTTTACAATTTAAATACAATTGAAGAGAAAATATATTTCTATGAAATTCTACATATAAAATTTATGGAGAAAAATCTTAAATTTCTACAATATAATTTCTTTTTGAAGAAACCAAATGATATTCCATATAAAGAAATATTACAATTTTTAACGCTAATCAGATTAAACTATTTCATCATTCAATTAAGCAAATTATCCATGGGATTATTAAGCGATTTAAACAGGATCTTATAAACGAAAGGATCATTCAATAATCCAAAAAAATAAAATCGTATTGATTCCTCACAATCACGACTTTCTCAATAAATTGGGTTTTTGATTTTTTTTATATCTATATTTGTTCTTTATTTCTACAATAAAAATTTATGTTCTAAAAATTAATTAATTCTATTTATTTTTTTTTCAGGAGTTCTTACAAGTACGTATAGCGGCATGCCCATAATATAACTCAGATTGAAATTTAAACAACGTTAATTAATTAAATTAAACAAATTAATAAAAAAAATGAAAAATTCGTAAGAATTGTATTTAATTTCGTTTTCATTTCTTTACAGACCTTCCAGGTAAAATTACTTTATTAATAATATCAAATATTTTTAAAAAAAACCCAAAAGATTAATTATTTTAATTTAATTGGAAATTAATTGCGAATAAATTTATAGCTACATTTTGTCCTCGAGGTTTTGATGGCAAATTTCGTCTCGAATCACTAGAGCTCTATTTCGCCAATACGTTGTTACACACACATTGGGCCTTATTAATCGGTCGTATGCTACTGTCAAATTCACATGTAAATTCCTATCTAAATGACAGATTTCATACGATCGAAACGTTCGATCAATTTCAGAAATACGGACCATTTTTGCATAAAAGAAAACAAAATCTCTTAATCGATTTATTAGAAATATTCTGAATATTGCAGTTTTTTTTTGGGGGGGGGGGGGGGATTTTTATCGATCGATTTAGTTTAATTTTTTGAATATTTCAATTTATCCAATTGCAAGTTTTAGCAAGTTAACAATTGTATAAAAAATGTATAAAAAATGCAAAATATTTCGATCTATTTGCTTCAAATATTCTGTATATTACATTAATTCAATTGGATTAATTGTTACTCATTTGTTTTTTTTTGTCCAACAGAGTTTTAATCTGTTGGACAAAAAACAAATTACATTTTCTATCGACTTATTGATTCGATTAAAGAGTCTTGCACTACAATATTTAATGATATTTAAGTATATAAGAACCCGTTGTTTTTTTCACTTGTTATTATTTTATTATAAGAACGCTTGCTTTATTTTCTATAGAATACACGAAATAAAACAAGCGTTTTATTATAATTTATTATAAAAATTATTTATTTATTTACAAAAATATTGGCTGTGACTGTGGCTTCGATCTATGTTAATGAATAATAAAAAAAATAATAACAATTAGACAAAAAATTGCTCTTTGTAGTCTTATAATAAAATTTATTTATTTATTTACAAAAATATTGGCTGCGACTGTGGCTTCGATCTATGTTAATGAATAATAAAAAAATAATAACAATTAAGCAAAAAATTGCTCTTTGTATTTTTTTTTTAATAAAAAATCGAATCAATTATTATTTTTCGTTATTGTTTTATTTGTAAGTTTATTTAAAATGTAATATAATATAAATTAATAAATACAATAATTATGATTTTGTAGGTCTTCTCTCAGGATTGACCGGTAAGTTAAATTTCTAGTTATTTCAAAATATCTTATTAATTAAATACGCAAGAAATAATAAAGAAAATCCACTTGTAATAAAGCAGCCCTAAAAAAAGAGTTTAAATAAATAATATTTATTCAGACAACATTACATAAGCTTATAGATGCATTTATATTTACTTAACAAGAATAAAAATTACGTTAGTCTGTCCATCGGGGCTATCGAGCCCTTTCACTTTTATTTTACTTTCAATTACATTTATTAAACTAATTATCTAACTTAGTTTGATATAATGCTTACCGTGTAATTGAAGCTAGTCACTGAGTAAAATTAATTTTTTATAAAGTATTTCATTTATTAAAATAAAAATTACTATTTAACACGAACATAAAATCAAACAAAAAACTCTAAAATGGTAGAAACTTGAAAAGAGTGTTAAATTAAATTTCAAAGTCAATAAAGTGCAATATAATAAAAAAATTCTAATCATTACAATTAATAATATAACCCGATACTAGTCGAGAATTTAAAGTTATTCAATTTAATCTGTGTTTTATTGATTGATTTTTAATAATTTATTCATATTTATTTCATCTTATCATTACTTTTATACGCTAAAAAAATACACGGGATTCTTATTATTATTTTTTTTTTTCGTCTTATAATTTACACCTTTTTTGTATCTTGCAGGTGGTCTCGGTGGTCTTCCTGGTCTTGACATCATTGGCGATCTTACCAGTAAGTTTTTTTTTATTTAATTTATTTACGGATTCACCATTTCTACATTCTTGCATATATTGAGCATATAAAATACCAACTTATAAATTAAAAGAAAACCAATTTATTTATTTATTTAATTAACGGAGGCCGTTAAATGCAGTAACATACATACATGATACAATGAATAGTTACAATAATAAAATAATAGAATTAACAAAAAAAAAACACATTTTTAAAAACGAACTATTTTGCACTAAGTATACGGCGCAAAGAACTTACAGAATCTGTAAACATGTCAAAGCTGGATGCTTTGATAAATTCATTTGCATGCCTTAACATGCCAACATCTTCTCAATTACAAGATAGAGGAAAAAGAAACATTATTTAATAATTATCAAAAATCAAATAATAGCTAAACAAATAATAAATAACTCAAATAGAAAAGAGTATTCATCCACATGCATTTGTTTAACGTACTTACGTAGCGTAAGTCAAAAGTCACAGAGCTAAATGTGGAAATAATTATTTTCAAATCATTTTTATTTAATAAATAACTCATTTGCAATCGAAAAGAGTTTTTATTCACTTGATCAGAGTTATTTATTGTTATTAAAACGTCTGTGTTTTATAGCAGATTTAAAAATCGAGGCGGATTCTAATAGACCTGTTTGAAATCTCAAAGTTGTTCCCACAGAGGGGGCAGCAGGGGTCTGATTTTAGAATAGGATGATGTCCCCTTAGGAAACATTAATTTCCGGTCTCATAACATTTTTTTTCCCATACGATGCGTATTTTTCAAATTATTATGATTTGTCAAGTTGAATTTTTTTCTTTATATACCGAGTATGGTACACTCGGTAGAAAAATTCTAATCATACAGTGCTCTAACTTTTATACACTAAAAAAAAAATACACAAGATTGTAAAAACTACATGATTTCTGTTTTTTTTTTCTTATTTACACTTTATTGTATCTTCCAGGCAATCTTCCAGTTCTTGACATCGTTAACGACCTTACCGGTAAGTTTAACTCACTTTGATTTTTTTAGGAACTTGGTTTGAAAATGAATCGTTAAATTTTGATATAAAGAAAACACTTAACTTTTTTATACCACTTTTATTTATTAAAATAAAGAAAACACTTAACTTTTTTTATACCACTTTTATTTATTAAAAGTGGTATAAAAAGTTAAGTGTTTTCTTTCTATCAAAATTGAAAATGTACCACAAAGTGAACGCCTCCAAGATCCAAGAATTGAATCGTTAAATATTAAAAATACACTTAAGTTTTATTAATCAGAAAAAATCGGTAACATTCTTCAAGAATACGAGATGGAAATATTTGTTTTGCAATCATTATTTGACTCAAGATAGAAAACTTTATTCAATAATTCAATAGCGTAATGTTTTTATTTATTTTTTCAAATTTTCATTAATTATTTACTCAATCAGAAAGATCGAAAACAATCTTTGTGCTTGAGTAAATAATTATTGCAAATTTGAATATTTGAAACTTGATTCAAGAATTCAATAGGAAAATATATATACCTATTGAATTCTTGAATCAAGTTTTTGTTTTATTTAAGATGGAAATATTTTTTTGAATTGAATAAATAAAACACTTTAAACTTTGTTGACATAACACAAAAAAATGTATTTATTGTGATTATAGTTTCAATAATTTACACCTGTCATTATCAAACTAAAAGTATATTTTTTTTCAAATTTGCAAAAAATATTTTACTCAAGCAGGAATATCGAAAACATCATTCAAGAATTCTAGAAGGATTTTTTTTAATTTACAATAATTATTTCACTCAAACAGGAAGATCGAAAATATGATTCAAGAATTCAAGAAGGATTTTTTTTAATTTACAATAATTATTTCACTCAAACAGGAAGATCGAAAACGTTATTCAAGAATTCTAGAGAATTTTTTTTTCAAATTTGCAATCATTATTTTACTCAAGCAGTAAGATCAAAAATATCATTCAAGAATTCTAGAAGGATATTTTTTAAATCTCCAATAATTATTTCACGCAGGCAGGAAGATCGAAAACATTATTCAAGAATTCAAGAGTGATTTTTTTTTTCAAATTTGCAATAATAATTTTACTCAGACAAAACAATCGACAGTCGATATCCATTTTCTAAGGATTAATAATTGTATGAAATAAATATAAATAAATTATTAAAAATCAACCAATAAAACACAGATTAGATTGAATTACTTTAAATTCTCGACTAGTTTCGGGTTATTAGCCCATTTTCAAGAGAATTTAAAATTTGTTTTATTAAAATTTCTAATTAATTATTATTAAAATTTTTAATAATTTATTCATATTTATTTCATACAATATGAACTACCAATGTCTAAATATTAAAGCCATTAATTAATAATTGTAGTGATGTAAATATTGTGTTGTTTGTATGAATTCGTTGCTTTTTATAATTTGCACTTTTTTGTATCTTTCAGGCAATCTTCCCGGTCTTGACATCGTTAAGGACCTTACCGGTAAGTTTAACTCACTTCGTTTTTTTTTATTATTTCACTTGTGGTTGTATGAAAATGAATCATTGAATATTAAAAATAAAGGGAGTGATACATTTAATTATTATTATATATATAACATCTGAAAAGATTGAAAATATTATTCGAGAATACGAGAGGGAAATATTTGTTTCGTAATAATTATTTCACTCACACAGAAAGATCGAAAACATCATTTAAGAATTCAAGAAGAATATTTTTTAAATTTACAATACCTATTTCACGCAGGCAAGAAGATCGCAAACTACTCAAGAATTCAAGAGTGATTTTTTTTTTCGAATTTGCAATAATTATTTAACTCAGACAGAAAAATCGACAGTCTATCTATTTTTTAAATATTTAATAATTGTAGAAGGATATTTTTTAAATTTACAATAATTATTTCACACAGGCAGGAAGATTGCAAACTACTCAAGAATTCAAGAGTGATTTTTTTTTCAAATTTGCAATAATTATTTTACTCAGATAGAAAAATCGACAGTCTGTCTAATTTTTAAAGATTAATAATTGTAGAAGGATAATTTTTAAATTTACAATAATTATTCGAGTGATTTTTTTTTCAAATTTGCAATAATTATTTTACTCAGACAGAAAAATCGACAGTCTATCTATTTTTTTAAAGATTAATAATTGTAGAAGGATATTTTTTAAATTTACAATAATTATTTCACGCAGGCAGAAAGATTGAAAACTACTCAAGAATTCGAGAGTGATTTTTTTTGCAAATTTGCAATAATTATTTTACTCAGGCAGAAAAATCGACAGTCTATCAATTTTTTAAAGATTAATAATTGTTGAAGGATATTTTTTAAATTTACAATAATTATTTCACACAGGCAGAAAAATTGTAAACTATTCAAGAATTCAAGAATGATTTTTTTTTTTCAAATTTGCAATAATTATTTTATTCAGACAGAAAAATTGACAGTCTGTCTATTTTTTTACAGATTAATTATTGTAGAAGGATAATTTTTAAATTTACAATAATTATTTCACGCAGGCAGGAAGATTGCAAACTACTCAATAATTCAAGAGTGATTTTTTTTTTTCAAATTTGCAATAATTATTTTAATCAGACAGAAAAATCGACAGTCGATTTCTATTTTCTAAGGATTAATAATTGTAGTGATGTAAATATTGTGATAATATCTATTTGTTTCATTTTAGTTGCGTGAAGAGATTTTAATCACAATTAAAACACTTTTTATTCCTCACTGCATTTTTCAATGCGAAGTAATTTCAATTTCAATTTACTTTATTAACGGAATCTCCATTTCCAAATTACAATTATAATTACATATTAAAAATTTTATAAGAACAGTGTGGCGCTCTAAAAAGATTACAAAACATATGTATAAAAAAAAGGCAAATTACCAATCACAATACCAATATCTATTAAATAAGAATAAATAAATTAACAAATAAATAAATAATAATCTTCATTTAGTATCTTGCTAGATGATAAAAATATCACCTGATATATTTAATAGCACTTTTATAACACTAACAAAAAATATAACTAAATCAATTCCTCCGCACAAAATCGATTCTAAAAATTTGAAAAATTCTAAACATACAGTGCTCTAAGTTTTATACGTAGGATTGTATGAATTCGTTGCTTCTTATAATTTACACTTTTTTGTATCTTTCAGGCAATCTTCCCGGTCTTGACATCGTTAAGGACCTTGCCGGTAAGTTTGACTCACTTTGTTTTTTTTTATTATTTCACTTGTGGTTGTATGAAAATGAATCATTAAATATTAAAAATAAAGGGAGTGATACATTTAATTATTATTATTATATATATAACATCTGGAAAGATTGAAAATATTTTTCGAGAATTCGAGAGGGAAATATTTCAAATATGCCATAATTATTTTACCCTAGTAGAAGGATCCAAAACATAATTCAAGAATTCAAGAGGGATATATTTTTTTCTTTCAAATTTGCAATAATTACTTTACTCAGGCAGGAAGATCGAAAATATAATTCAAGAGGGAAATATTTTTTTCTTTCAAATTTGCAATAATTATTTTACTCAAGTAGAAAGATCAAAAACATAATTCAAAAATTCAAGAGGGAAATATTTTTTTCTTTCAAATTTGCAATAATTACTTTACTCAGGCAGGAAGATCGAAAATATAATTCAAGAGGGAAATATTTTTTTCTTTCAAATTTGCAATAATTATTTTACTCAAGCAGAAAGATCGAAAACTTAATTCAAGAATTCAAGAGGGAAATATTTTTTCCTTTCAAATTTGCAATAATTATTTTACTTCAAGTAGAAAGATCGAAAACATAATTCAAAAATTCAAGAGTGAAATATTTTTTTCTTACAAATTTGCAATAATTATTTTACTCAAGTAGAAAGATCGAAAACATAATTCAAGAATTCAAGAGGGAAATATTTTTTTCTTTCAAATTTGCAATAATTATTTTACTCAAGCAGGAAGATCGAAAATATAATTCAAGAATTCAAGAGGGAAATATTTTTTTCTTACAAATTTGCAATTATTATTTTACTCAAGTATAAAGATCGAAAACTTAATTCAAGAATTCAAGAAGGAAATATTTTTTTCTTTCAAATTTGCAATAATTATTTTACTCAAGCAGAAAGATCGAAAACATAATTCAAGAATTCAAGAGGGAAATATTTTTTTCTTTCAAATTTGCAATAATTATTTTACTCAAGCAGGAAGATCGAAAATATAATTCAAGAATTCAAGAGGGAAATATTTTTTTCTTTTAAATTTGCAATAATTATTTTACTCAGGCAGAAAGATCGAAAATATAATTCAAGAATTCAAGAGGGAAATATTTTTTTCTTTCAAATTTGCAATAATTATTTTACTCAGGCAGAAAGATCGAAAATATAATTCAAGAATTCAAGAGGGAAATATTTCTTTCTTTAAAATTTGCAATAATTATTTTACTGCAGGCTGAAAGATCGATAACATATTTCAAGAATTTAAGAGAGAAATGTATATATATATATTTTTTCATTCAAATTTGCAATAATTATTTTACTTCAAGCAGTCTAGTAAAGAATAAAAGAAGAACTCAATTATTGATTAATTTAGTACACATTATTTCCATCGTAACAGTTTAAGCCAGTTTTATAAATAAATTGTGATGTTAAAAAAAGTTACATCATGAATATAATACAGGCAGATGGTCGATAGCCGTTTTCTAAGGACAACGTATAACATATTATAAGAATTATATTGTTAATTTATTGTATATAAAATTGTCTGCAGAAATAAAGATGTTATATATATATATATATATATATATATAAATAATTGGGACTAAATAATTGATTATTTTATTTCGTGTAAATTATTTTTTTTTTTTTTTCACTCACATGTTTCTATTTATTTTAGGCAACCTCTTGTCAGGTAAGCACTCACACCAATTTCACAAATAATCCATACTGAAATAGAAAACTCAACCATAAAAAGCGTGATTTATTCAATATTAAATTACCCATATATTAAATAAAAATGATTTGAAAATAATGAATAAATTATTTCCACATTCAGCTCTGTGACTTATGACTTACGTTACGTAAGTACGTTAAACAAATGCACATTAAAACAACTACTTCCCGGGCAAATACCCACGCCGGACATTGAATTACATAACGTACACCTGCTGTTGCGTATCAATAAAATATTGCATAATGCAACAAATTTTGATCCGAGAAATATTTCATGCAAAAACAACAAAAGGTACGTTACTTAATTTAAGGCCATCTGCAGACACGTGTTTCGGGATCTATCCCTCGTCGGTACAGCTATGCCTTACATAATTTAAAGATGTTAAAATAAATCAATTATAAGTCAAAACTCACATAGCTGAATGTGGAAGTAATTTATTAATTATTTTCAAATCATTTTTATTTAATATATTTAAATAACTGTGACCAAGTGAATGAATACTGTTTTCTATTTATATTAAATTACCCATTACTTTTTATTTTAGGTGGTAACAATGCCGCCTCCGGTAAGTACTTTTTCAATTAATAATTATTATAAACCATTTAATGAGTTTTGAGTTCACGTGAAATATTATTATCTTATCTTTTTATTTTAGGTGGTAGCAATGCCGCCTCCGGTAAGTACTTTTTCAATTAACAATTATTATGAACCATTTAATGAGTTTTGAGTTCACGTGAAATATTAACATCAATAATAACACAATAATTTTGAGTTCACGTGAAGTGTTAGCATCAATAATAACACATTAATTTTGAGTTTACCTGAAGTGTTAGCATCAAGAACAGAAGAGTTTTTTTTTTTTAATTAAAATTTGTATATTTCTTTTTTGAATGGTTACTCATTTTCCGAAATGCGTTTTCTTACAGGACTCCTTGGCGTAAGTATTATTAGCAATTTCTAAGATTATATATGTTATCCGTAGAATTCTATTAGAATAATAATTCCAATAGAATTCTGATGGAATAATAATTCTAATAGAATTCTGATGGAATAATAATTATATTTATGAAATAAATATGAATAAATTATTAAAAATCAACCAATAAAACACAGATTAGATTAAATTACTTTAAATTCTCGACTAGTTTCGGGTTATTAGCCCATTTTCAAGAGAATTTAAAATTTTTTTTTTTAAATTCTCTTGAAAATGGGCTAATAACCCGAAACTAGTCGAGAATTTAAAGCTATTCAATCTAATCTGTGTTTTATTGATTCATTTTTAATAATCTTCTCATATTTATTTCGTAAATATAATTATTATTATTAATTATTTATTTCATACAATATGAAGTACCAATGTCTAAATATTAAAAACATTAATTATATTTATATTTATTTTAATTTGTATTAATGTTTAATTAAATATTTTCAGGGTCTCTTGGTAAGCAATATTTTTTATTTCTTTGAAAAAGTCATTGTTAATTATTTTCAATACATTTTTTTGTCATTTTCTAACAAATCAACAATTTAATAATAACAATTCAATTTTTCTAACCGGCTTAAATTAACAACGAAATCATAGTAGCAAAATGTGGATGGAATAGCACCCTGTCCCACTTTACTCTTTATTATTATTTATATTATCAATAAGAAAACTCAATCAAATAAAACACTTTAACTTTGTTTGTATAACACACTATAGTGTGTTATACAAACAATTTTTATTTGATTGAATTAACATGTATAACGAAGTAGAAGTCTCCACAGTTCATAATTTAATAAGAAAACTCGTTTAGATTGTGTCGATTAAAATAACGCGAGTGTTAAATTCAACATTACACGAATGGAATCTCCATTTCTAAATTACATTTATAATTACATATTAAAAATTTTACAAGAAAAGTTTGACAAAAACATTACAAAACACATGTATAAATAGAAAACAGTATTCATTCACTTGGTCACAGTTATTTAAATATATTAAATAAAAATGTACTTGAATAAATAGTCCGAATTTAATATATGTAATTATAGAAGGGAGTATTTATTCAATTGGTCACTGTTATTTAAATAAATTTAATAAAAATGCTTTGTAAATAATTAATAATATATTTCCTCTTTAACTATATATTGTTTTCATCGTGATTATATTAATAATTTAATTAATTGTTTCTTTTCAGCCGTTCTAAGATGGGAATTCCTCCATAGCCTTCGACACTTTAAGGACAGAAAACATCGAATTTGTTTAAATTATAAATAAATGTATGCCAATAAAATCCGGTTATTATAAAAGAAGTTTTTTGTATTTTTTTTTGTTTTCCTTATTTCCAAAGAAATAAAACTTACATTAAGAAAACCTTTATTTTGAAATAAATTCTCATTTATACCGTGGCGAATTTTTATTAATGTAATTCTTCATGTATTATAACATTTTTTAACCCTCTTATATAACATAACTCGACACTCAATACGGGTAAAAGAGGATAAAATTAAGAAAGAAAGAAAGAAAGAAAGAAAAAAAGAAAGAAAGAAAGAAAGAGAGAAAGAAAGAAAGAAAAAAAGAAAGAAAGAAAAGCTTTAAAAAACACCTTAAAATAATAATAAAAGTATACATTAAGAATACACCAAGCTTGATCTGTAAGAAATAAGTTTTTGATGTATTTTCTAATTCAATAGTAATTTCTTGATAGTTGAGGCTTCTACTTCGTTATACATGTTAATTTAATTTAATCGATAATTAAACAGATAAAAAACTATGTTTGTACACAGTTAATTATGTGTTTAAATATCCTTTAAATTAAAAAAAATAAAAACTCCGCACCAATAGTTTTCCCACAAATTTTCCTCACTCATCCCTTTGTAAGAAGATTAATCGCGTTCGGGGAACTATAGCCCTGCAGCGCTTTACGAAAGCACTGTCGCTGAATGGCATGTGTGGCGCTGCAGCGCTTTATCAAGCGGTAAAGCATACATTCTTTCCGCTGGATCGCTTTTCAAGCCGCGCAGCTGTAACAAAACCACCTTATTTTCGTGAGCGTATTCAGGGAACATCGCTGCAGCGCTACATGTCTAAAATTTCCCATTGTCTCAGCTTCCACAGTGGAATATTTACGTGCCTTCCGTCCCATTTCCCTTAGTTTTTATTTGTTTTGATGAACAGCTGATTTGAACAGAAATAGACATGTTAATTTAATTTAAAGGATATTTAAACAAATAAATAACTGTTTGTACACAGTTATTTATTTGTTTAAATATCCTTTAAATTAAACAAAATAAAAACTCCACGCCAATAGTTTTCCCACACTTTTTCCTCGCTCATTCCTTTGTAAGATGATTGATCGCGTTCGGGGAACTATAGCGCTGCAGCGCTTTACGAAAACAGTGTCGCTGAATGGTATGTGTGGCGCTGCAGCGCTTTATCAAGCGGTAAAGTATATATTTTTTTCCGTTTGATCGCTTTTCAAGCCGTGCAGCTGTAAACAAAACCGCCGTATTTTCGCGAGCGTACTTAAACTCGAAAGCGTGTTCAGGGAACATCGCTGCAGCGCTACATGTCTAATATTTTTCATTGTTTAAAAAAAAAACAGCTTCCATAGTGGAATATTTACGTGCTCTCCGTCCCATTTCCCGTAGTTCATATTTGTTTTGATAAACAGCTGATTTGAACAGAAATAGAACAACCTTGAAGAAATGTGTGTTTATTTATTCGAAGTTCGTTGCACTAAAATTCAAATTCGATGCTCACTCTAGACAAACCGCGTAGAAAAAAAAAACTCACCTGCGTTTGTCTGAGTTGGAATAACTGTACACTTTTAATTACAAATACTTTTGTTTTCAACCTTCCTACCATACTTAAAGTGTTTGAAAATTGCACCCACAGTAGTCTGAAAACTATTCTTTCTAATGGTGTGACAATTACTTTAACAAAGAGGATTTAGATAAAACAAGGCTCAATAAAACTAGAGACACTAGCCGACACGTCCTACTCGTTCAAAGTCGACGAGTTAAAAATGGATATGGAAATATTTCGATAATTATTTTTATTTGAGAGGATCATTATAAAATATTCAAAATGAATTATTAATTATTTCCACATTTAGATCATTATAAAATATTCAAAATAAAATATAAATGATTCAAAATGAATTATTAATTATTTCCACATTTAGCCATGTGACTTTTGACTTACGCTACGTAAGTACGTTAAACAAATGCACATTAAAACAACTACTTCCCAGGAAAATACCCACGCCGGACATTGAATTAAATAATGTACACCTGCTGTTGCACATCAATAAAATATTGCATAATGCAACAAATTTTTGATCAGAGAAAATTCAATGTAAAAACAACAAAAGGAACGTTACTTAATATAAGGCCATCTGCAGACACGTGTTTCGGGATCTATCCCTCGTCAGTACAGCTATGCCTTACGTAATTTAAAGATGTTAAAATAAATCAATTAAATTAATTCAAATGCAATCAGCAAAATTAAATCAATTATATTAAATCAAATTAAACTAAATCAATTTAAATTAAATTAAACCAAATTAATACAATTTAGTAGGAAAAATCTTCTACTTGTGGTAACACAATGGGCCTAAGTGAGCAATTCTGAGGCTGCTGCCACTCGAACCTAACCTAACCTAAATTAATACAATTTAAATCAAAACCGAATAAAATTAAACGAAAAGAATTGAATCAAATTAATTAAAAATTTAAATTAAATTAATGTAGAGGCATGTGTTAAAATCCAATTAAGAATCTTAGGCTTTAATTAAATAAGACACTTGAACTTTGTTTGTATAAAACAAATTATTTATTATTGTGACCGCAATTTCGCCAAATTAACTTGCCATTATCAAACAGAGTGATAATAAATAATTTGCCTTATACAAACAATGTTGAAGTGTGTTATTTATTTTAAGCCTTCTCAGTTCTTAATTGGACATTAAGACATGGCTCTACATTAATCCAATTTAAATTTAACATTAATATTAATGAGGTTTCTATTTGCGTTTGATGAAATCGATTTTGTAATAATTATTCCAAATTTTAACTAATCCGTCGCTCTTACGAAATCCGTTTGTGGTTTTCGTGATAATAAAAATAAATAAATTAACATTTCATGTTATGGAATATTTTTTTATGGATTTAAAAAAAAACATTTACATTAATTTACGCAATAATACAACTCGGCTTATTTAAAATTCGAAAGAATAAGCAGTAAAAATGATAAAATCAGTGTGTAATTTATATTAAATGTTATGGGTTAATTCCCCCTTATTACGCAGTAGATTTTAAGGTCGCGAACAATGCTTGAACCACACATTTTTAAATCGGTAGCGAAACAAGTGACATGTACCGCGAATTATTGACCGTCGTCTTGTTCCTAACTGCTTTCTGCGAGTGTGATAGGAATGTGGTGGAAATCAATCAGGGTTTGCTCTCGGGGAAATTGGGCAGGGATCGGAAAGGAAATGAGTTTTATAGTTTTCTCTCCATTCCTTACGCGAAGAGTCCGGTCGGGGATCTGCGTTTTAGAGTGAGTTTAAAAAAAAAACATTTTTTTACAATTAATTGTTGATTTATGTTTTTTTGTAACTAAATGAAACTATTACTATATTGTTTTTTTTTTAACCATTTTCAAGTACCACATAGTAACAATCATTATGTGTTTTTGTTTGTTTGTGTAGGATCCTCAAGAAGTGGAACCATGGAATGGTGTGCTGAACGCAACGGTGGATTTGCCATCGTGTCTTCAAATTATTTCGGGAAAACCGTTTGGACAAGAAGATTGTTTGTTTCTAAATGTTCATACTCCAAAAGTAAGTACAATTAATATAAGCAAAAATCTTAATTTCCTAAATAGTGAAGATTTTTGTTGGTGAGTACGTGAAGTTTCTTGACATAATATAATAATATTGGCAGAAAGACCGATGGTCGATAGCCGTTTTCTAAGGACAACGTATAACATATTATAAGAATTATATTGTTAATTTATTATATATAAAATTGTCTGCAGAAATAAAGATGTTATATATATATAATAATATTTTATTCCTGTCTTTACTGAAAAAAAAAAATACACTGCCGGGATTTCCTCTTTTCATATAACTGAAAAAACAATCGTGTTCTTCACTAAATTACTAAAGTAATAAAAAATAAAATAAATATTCGATAGCCGATTCATCATCATCTACAGAATATAATTCTAATTTTTGAATATTATTGTACATATACACATTTGAATAAAGCTGGTTAGTTAGTTAAAGTAAATAAAGGAAAGCTGCTTTATTACCTTCCCCATGCAGTTACTTTGGAAAACAAACCGAGATTAATGAAAATCATTTGTATGTACCTACAAAGGTACTACGATATTGTATCTACTCGTGGTTTCATTCAGGTTTACATCTACAGGATTACAGCCACTAAAGTAAATATTTAAGACATAATTTATAAATTTAATAATAAAAATGTTCACTCAGCTTCCACGTCACAAAATGGAAAAACTCTTCCCAGTCTTCTTCTACATCCACGGCGGAGGCTTCGTGGAAGGTTCAGGCAGCACTGAATATTTAGGCCCGGAATTTTTAATCCCAGCCGACGTCGTCGTCGTGACGTTCAACTACCGCTTGGGAATATTCGGCTTCTTGAGCTCGAAAGACGATTCGCTCGGCATCTACGGAAACGCAGCTCTGAAGGACCAAAATATGGCTCTGCGCTGGGTCAAGAAAAACATCAAGAAATTCGGCGGGGATCCCAGCAATGTGATGATTGTAGGCGAAAGCGCCGGAGCCGCCGCAATTCACTACCACTTGCTGTCGCCGGCTTCGAAGGGGTTGTTCCATAAAGCGATCATGATGAGTGGATCGGCGTTAAATTCTTGGGCTCTTGGTAATCTGGGCAGTTTGGAATTGCTCGGGCGGGAAAGGATGCGCATCGAGTCGGGCGATTCGAGGAAAATATTTGAGGTTTTCAACGGTTTGCCGGTTGAGGATTTGTTGCAGTTTGAAACAATTAATGATGTAGTAAGTAAGAAAAAAGTGATTTTAAATATAAAACAATATATTTCTACATTATTTCATCTCAATTTAAACTTAAAGATAGACATAGTCTATTTGTAAATGAAAGACCTTTATTCTTTCATTTACAAATCGACTATGTCCATCTTTCCCCACTAAATTAATGCTTATTCCTGGTAGCCATCAGGCAGGGGGTTGGTGTGAGGGTTGTGGTGCCATCCCCCACGGAAAACGTTCGGATCTGATCCTCAAGTATTCGTATTTAATAATAGACAGAGATAAAAAAACCTACAAAGACCAATAAGAGAATTTTTTTTTTAATTTAAATATAAAAGAGTTTTTATTCACTTGGTCACAGCTATTAAAAAAATCTTAAAAAAATAAATTTAAGACGTACTACTTTTATACTGTCAATAGGATGTCATTAACAAATTACCATAAAAAAAAAACGAGAATAGAAAGTATCAAACAGGATTCTGTAGGATTTTGAAAATGTCTCATATTTTAATGAAATCTGTGGCTCGAGTTAAAAAATCATAAAAAATTAAATTTACGACATACTACTATTATACTGTCTAGATATCTTCATTAGGATGCTATTAACAAATTAGCATAAAAAAACAATAATATAAAGTGTCAAACAGGATTCTGCAGGATTTTAAAAATGTCTCATATTTTAATGAAATCCGGGCTAGAGTTAAAAAATCATAAAAAAATTAATTTACGACATACTACTTTTATACTGTCTAGATATCTTCATTAGGATGTCATTTACAAATTAACATAAAAAAACAAAAATATAAATTGTCAAACAGGGTTCTGCAGGACTTTAAAAATACTCATATTTTAATGAAATCCGCGGCGTTACTTAAAAATTCATAAAAAAATAAATTTACGACATACTACTTTTATACTGTCTAAATATCTTCAATAGGATGTCATTAACAAATTAACATAACAAAACGAGAACAAAAAGTGTCAAATAGGTTTCTGCAGGATTTTGAAAATGTCTCATATTTTAATGAAATCAGGGCTAGAGTTAAAAAATCATAAAAAAATAAATTTACGACATACTACTTTTATACTGTCTAGATATCTTCATTAGGATGCTATTAACAAATTAGCATAAAAAAAACAATAATATAAAGTGTCAAACAGGATTCTGCAGGATTCTAAAAATGTCTCATATTTTAATGAAATTCGGGTTATAGTTAAAAAATCATAAAAAAATAAATTTACGACATACTACTTTTATACTGTCTACATATCTTCATTAGAATGTCATTAATAAACTAACACTAAAAAAACAAAAATTTAAAGTGTCAAACAGGATTCTGCAGGATTCTAAAAATGTCTCATATTTTAATGAAATTCGGGCTAGAGTTAAAAAATCATAAAAAAATAAATTTACGACATACTACTTTTATACTGTCTAGATATCTTCATTAGGATGCTATTAACAAATTAGCATAAAAAAACAATAATATAAAGTGTCAAACAGGATTCTGCAGGATTTTAAAAATGTCTCATATTTTAATGAAATCCGGGCTTGGGTTAAAAAATCATGAAAAAATAAATTTACGACATACTACTTTTATACTGTCTAAATATCTTCATTAGAATGTCTTTAACAAATTAACATTAAAAAATGAAAACAAAAAGTATCAAACATGGTTCTGTAGGATTTTGAAAAAGTCTCATATTTTAATGAAATCCGGGCTTGGGTTAAAAAATCATGAAAAAATAAATTTACGACATAGTACCTTTATACTGTCTAAATATCTTCATTAGAATGTCATTAATAAATTAACATTAAAAAAACAAAAATTTAAAGTGTCAAACAGGATTCTGCAGGATTTTAAAAAAATCTCATATTTTAATGAAATCCGGGCTAGAGTTAAAAAATCATAAAAAAATTAATTTACGACATACTACTTTTATACTGTCTAAATATCTTCATTAGGATGTCATTTACAAATTAACATAAAAAAACAAAAATATAAATTGTCAAACAGGGTTCTGCAGGACTTTAAAAATACTCATATTTTAATGAAATCCGCGGCGTTACTTAAAAATTCATAAAAAAATAAATTTACGACATACTACTTTTATACTGTCTAAATATCTTCAATAGGATGTCATTAACAAATTAACATAACAAAATGAGAACAAAAAGTGTCAAATAGGTTTCTGCAGGATTTTGAAAATGTCTCATATTTTAATGAAATCAGGGCTAGAGTTAAAAAATCATAAAAAAATAAATTTACGACATACTACTTTTATACTGTCTAGATATCTTCACTAGAATGTCATTAATAAATTAACACTAAAAAACAAAAATTTAAAGTGTCAAACAGAATTCTGCAGGATTCCAAAAATGTCTCATATTTTAATGAAATTCGGGTTATAGTTAAAAAATCATAAAAAATAAATTTACGACATACTACTTTTATACTGTCTAAATATCTTCATTAGAATGTCGTTAATAATTTAACACTAAAAAAACAAAAATTTAAAGTGTAAAACAGGATTCTGCAGGATTCTAAAAATGTCTCATATTTTAATGAAATCCGGGCTAGAGTTAAAAATTCATAAAAAAATAAATTTACGACATACTACTTTTATACTGTCTAGATATCTTCATTAGAATGTCATTAATAAACTAACATTAAAAAAACAAAAATTTAAGGTGTCAAACAGGATTCTGCAGGATTTTAAAAATGTCTCATATTTTAATGAAATCCGGGCTAGAGTTAAAAATTCATAAAAAAATAAATTTACGACATACTACTTTTATACTGTCTAAATATCTTCATTAGAATGTCATTAATAAATTAACACTAAAAAAACAGAAATTTAAATTGTCAAACAGGATTCTGCAGGATTCTAAATATGTCTCATATTTTAATGAAATCCGGGCTAGAGTTAAAAAATCATAAAAAAATAAATTTACGACATAATACTTTTATACTGTCTAGATATCTTCATTAGGATGCTGCTAATAAATTAGCATAAAAAACAACAAAAATATTAAGTGTCAAACAGGATTCTGCAGAATTTTAAAAATGTCTCATATTTTAATGAAATCCGGGCTAGAGTTAAAAAATCATAAAAAAATAAATTTACGATATACTACTTTTATACTGTCTAAATATCTTCATTAGAATGTCGTTAATAATTTAACACTAAAAAAACAAAAATTTAAAGTGTAAAACAGGATTCTGCAGGATTTTGAAAATGTCTCATATTTTAATGAAATCCGGGCTAGAGTTAAAAAATCATAAAAAAATAAATTTACGACATAATACTTTTATACTGTCTAGTTTTCTTCATTAGGATGCTGCTAATAAATTAGCATAAAAAACAACAAAAATATTAAGTGTCAAACAGGATTCTGCAGAATTTTAAAAATGTCTCATATTTTAATGAAATCCGGGCTAGAGTTAAAAAATCATAAAAAAATAAATTTACGACATACCACTTTTATACTGTCTAAATATCTTCATTAGAATGTCATTAATAAATTAACACTAAAAAAACAAAAATTTATAGTGTCAAACATGATTCTGCAGGATTCTAAAAATGTCTCATATTTTAATGAAATCCGGGCTAGAGTTAAAAAATCATAAAAAAATAAATTTACGACATACTACTTTTATACTCTCCAAATATCTTCATTAGGATGTTGTTAATAAATTAACACTAAAAAAAACAAAAATTTAAAGTGTTAAACAGGATTCTGCAGGATTTTAAAAATATCTCATATTTTAATGAAATCTGGGCTAGAGTTAAAAAATCATAAAAAAAATAAATTTACGACATACTACTTTTATACTGTTTAAGTATCTTCATTAGAATGTCATTAATAAATTAACATTAAAAAAACAAAAATTTAAAGTGTACAACAGGTTTCTGCAGGATTCTAAAAATGTCTCATATTTTAATGAAATCTGTGGCTCGAGTTAAAAATTCATAGAAAAATAAATTTACGACATACTACTTTTATACTGCCTAAATATCTTCTATAGGATGTCATTAACAAATTAAGATTAAAAAACGAAAAGAAAAAGTGTTAAACAGGGTTATGCAGGATTTTGAAACTAGCGCATGTTGAAGGCGACTTTAAGAATCGTAATAAATTATAGATTGTTATTTTATTATTATTATTTTTTTATTATTTTAGGTTACAAAAATCCACGAAGGAATCATATCAAACCCCGTGGTGGAAAACCCACACCCAGGCGCCTTCCTAACCCAAACCCCGATGCAAATAATTAAAGCGGGCAACTACAGCAATGTCCCATGTATAATTGGCTACACCAACAAAGAAGGCCTATACTTGGAAGTGAAATCCAGACTTGACAGTGGAAAACCGCCGATCGTGCAGGACTTCGAAAAGGTTATCCCCAACGACCTCGATAAAAAAGGGAGTAATTTGGAGGAGTTGAAGGCGAAATTCAAGGAGTTCTATTTCGGAAACGAAGAGCCGACTTTGGATAATTTCTACAAGTCTCGTGAATTGCTAGGAGGGGTGTTTTTCGTCAGTGGAATCGCGAGGGTTATTCGTAATCAGGTTGGAACTTCGGAAAGGGATTTGTTTCTGTATAAAATCATTGCCGATACTGAGTTGAATTATATGAAGAAAATGACGCCGCATACTGCGAATGTTAAAGGTGATTTTTGAATTAGTCTAAGATTAAAAAAAAAAACTATTATTACACAGTTTCTCTTCTTTAGTCAATATACAGGATTATACACGCTATACGCAATAGTGTTGTGGTGAAACTTTTGATTTCTGCGGAATATATTTTTTATCATAATATATCGCGTGTTCCAAATACTATAAAAGAATTAAAGTTTTTTTTCTTTTTTTAATGGAACATCATATAAATTGTTGACGATACCACATGAAAACAAACATTTTTTCCTAATATTCTTAATTTATTAATACACACTTCATATTCCGACATAAAACTAATTCCAAGTTTTTTCTTTTTGTTAAAATTTTTAAGGTTGTTCGCACTCCGATGATCTCGGTTACATATTCAACACCGTGCTGACTCCGAAGATCCGGAAAGGCAGCGTCGAGGATTTGGCGATTGACAACGTCGTCGGTTTGTTCACGAATTTCCTGAAAACCGGAAAGCCGCGCAAAGATTGGCTGCCGGTGACTCCGAAGAAGATCAACTACATGGAAATCTCGGTGACGTCAGTACCAGACGTCGATCCTGATAAAGCGCATTTTAAATTCTGGAACGATGTTTACGAACAGTATGGGCTGGATTGAGTTTCGATTTGAATTGAGCATTGAAACTTGGCCACGATTAAAAAAAATATACAAAAATTACGCGATCCTACGTGGGTTATTCCATAAAAAAATACCGAGAATAATTCAGGAATTTTTCCTGAAGATACAGTATTCTTCAGGAAAAAATACCAAGATGATTCGTGTGATAAGTTTTCACGAGTATATTTTTCTATAAATTTAAAATAAGTCTTTCCAAATGTAATTTTAAAGTTTTAAAAAAATATTTATTTCAACTTAATTATTACCTATATTTTTATGAATTCATTTGATTTGGCTGTTTGTCATTTTAAATTCATTGAAAAATTTCATTTTTTTAGAATTTTAGTTTCAATTCATACTCTATAAGATAGTGAACATTCTTTTAACCAAATAAGCATTTCAATTTTTGCTTACATGAGTGATTCAATAAAAATTCCGCCGAAAAAAAAATCCTTTAGGAAAAACCACGAGAATTTCAAGGAGTGATTTCGACGATTTTCACGTTATTATTTAAACCTTTCTATTTCAGAAACTGTAATAAAACAAAACGTGATCCACAGTTTTTGAGATATTTTTAATATCAAGAGGAATTCGTCTAATTTCGGCTAAATTTAAATTAAAAAAAATCGTCTTTTCAACAACGCACTAAAATTTTACCTTTACTCTCTCTGAAGATGTAAAAAAACCCACACATCGTCCTTTTTTTTGTATTATCAATTTTAAACTGAATTTATTTATATGGATGCTCAATTTTTAATAACGTACCTACAAATTATTTCAAATTTATTATTATTAAAATTATAAAAAATTAAGCATACATATTGCTCAATTTTTAATAACACACTTACAAATTATTCCAATTTTTAATTATATGTGCATCCAATAATTGGTAAAAATTAGCAAATAAATAGATATTTAAACACTTCGAATCCCATAAACCCACAAGCATAAATGAAAACTAACGAGCTTAATTATCGCAATATAAATATAGACAATACCTAATTAACTCGCTGCTTTACAAGCACAAACTGCGTGTAATTTAAATGTATGTTAAAATCAAGCTGAAAATTGTATATATCGGGGTGATTACAAACAATTTCATACGAATTAACATTCATGGATTTAAATACAACCGCGTGTGGAATTGTAAATGTGGGGCTTTATCTTATCATAAAATTACACTGGTGGTTGCCAAATATATATATATAAAAGATTGTCGCTTGTTTTGATAACCTTACATATTTTTTTTACACTCGCGATTTGGTCCAGTGTTGTGGAAATGAGGGTTGGAATCGTCGTTGCGCTTTTGGCTGTTTTCGCCGTGTCTGCAGCTGAGGAGAAGGCTAGTACACAAGATTTTGTTGGTGCGTATTTGTTTGTTTGTTATAGATACGTGATTAAAAAGTTGTGAAATTTTTCTTAAAAATAGTTATTAAATATTTTTTTATTTTCCAAAAAAATGAGAAACGTAAAAAAATTATAAGAGAAAAAAAGACCATTCCGATCGACAAGCAACCTTTACATCTTTTAATTTTAGGATAAAATAAATTAAAGGTTAATTAAAGGACTGAGAATCATTGTTTCGTCCACTAAATACGTCAAATCACGAACGAAATGCGACGTGTCCCTAATTCTTAAAAAGTGCTATACTCTGACAGACAGAAAAATGAAAAAAGATGCAACCCGTGGATGTCTATAAAAACGGATAGAATTTTCCAGCCTACTTGATTTTTTTTTCTTGGCGAGTTATATATATATACGGATTTTTAATAATAATAATCTTTATATATATATATATATATATATATATATATATACGGATTATGGTAATAATAAAAATACTAAATAAATATTAAAAAAAAAAAAATACAAAATCAAATGAATATTTTATATCTGTCAAATGGCTATCGACCAATGGTCTTTCCACCTTAAGCATTATTATTATTATTATTTATCAATAATATTTTTTCTTATTATTATTCGGTTGCGATAGACCGATTCCAAATAGTTATTGATGGAGAGTGAACTCCGATTCGATGTCACAATATTTTTTCATTTAGAATTCCATAGGAGATTGATTACTTGGTGTTTCATTTTTAATCACGCAATGTACACTGTATATTTATTTTATAATATTTTCATTTGTTTACAGCACAATTGGATTCAAGTAAGTAAAAATATTCATTTAAAATAGATTTATATTCTAGTCAGGGCAGAAAGACCTATGGTCGATAGTCCAGACTACTAACACAATTGTATATTGTTATAATAAATTTTATAAATTTTTATTATTATATTGTCTAAATAAAGATGAATATATCATTTCTGCCGTTTAAAAAATACGAACTCCATAGTAATCAGCATTAAATGACAACAACAAAAACACTGCTGTAGATTAGTAGTCAAGCGGATTTTATTATTTTGGTTATACAAAAAAAATATTTATATCTGCTTGAGAGCTAATTTAATTAGCTGGATGTCTTAATAAGACTCTCAACTATTATACAATACTAATTTTTTGTGCTTGTTGCCATATACAACCACCCACGGCGCCCTCAATTTTGGTCATTTTCCCATAGTTCGACAGATTGGACTCCAATTAAAAAAATCCAAAAAAATATTAAAATCCGCTTGAGAGCTAATTTTACTACCTGGATGTCTTAACAAGACTCTAAACTATTAGACAATACTAATTGTTTGTGATTGCTGCACCGTACAACCCTCCCACGTTACCCTCAATTTCGGTTATTTTCCCTTAGTTCGACAGATTGGACTCCAATTAAAAAAATCCAAAAAAATATTAAAATCTGCTTGAGAGCTAATTTAACTAGCTGCATGTCTTAGTAAGACTCCAAACTATTAGACAATACTAATAGTTTGTACTTGCTGCACCGTACAACCCTCCCACAGTACCATCAATTTTTGTTATTTTCCCTTAGTTCGACAGATGGGATACAAATTACAAAAAAATCCAAAAAATATTAAAATCCGCTTGAAAGCTAATTGAAGCCGTTGGATATCTCAACAAGACTCTAAACTATTAGTCAATAATAATTTTTGGTACTTGCAGCACGGTACAACCCTCTCACGGTACCCTCAATTTCGGTTATTTTCCCTTAGTTCGACAGATGGGACTCCAATTACAAAAAATCAAAAAAATATTAAAATCTGCTTGAGAGTGAATTTAACTAGCTGGATATATAAATAAGACTCTCCACTCAGAGACAATACTAATTTTTTGTGCTTGCAGCACCGTATAACCCTCTCACGGTACCCTCAATTTCGGTCATTTTCCCATAGTTCGACATATTGGACTCCAATTAAAAAAATCCAAAAAAATATTAAAATCCGCTTGAGAGCTAATTTTACTACATGGATGTCTTAAGAAGACTTTATACTATTAGACAATACTAATTGTTTGTACTTGCTGCACCGTACAACCCCCCACCGTAACCTCAATTTCGGTTATTTTCCCTTAGTTCGACAGATTGGACTCCAATTAAAAAAATCCAAAAAAATATTAAAATCTGCTTGAAAGCTAATTTTACTACCTGGATGTCTTAACAAGACTCTCATCTATTAGATAATCCTCATTGTTTGTGCTTGCAGCACCGTACAACCCTCCCATGGTACCCTCAATTTCGGTTATTTTCCCTTAGTTCCACAGATTTGACTCCAATAAAAAAAAATCCAAAAAAATATTAAAATCCGCTTGAGAGCTAATTTTACTAGCTGGATGTCTTAACAAGACTCTAAACTATTAGACAATACTAATTGTTTGTACTTGCTGCACCGTACAACCCTCCCACGGTACCCTCAATTTCGGTTATTTTCCCTTCGTTCGACAGATTGGACTCCAATTAAAAAAATCCAAAAAAATATTAAAATCTGCTTGAGAGCTAATTTTACTATCTGGATATCTTAACAAGACTCAAAACTATTAGACAATACTAATTGTTTGTACTTGCAGCACCGTACAACCCTCCCACGGTACCCTCAATTTCGATTATTTTCCCTTAGTTCGACAGATTTGACTCCAATTTAAAAAAATCCAAAAAATTATTAAAATCCGCTTGAGAGCTAATTTAAGAAGCTGGATATCTTAATAAGACTCTAAACTATTTTACCATACCAATTGTTTGTACTTGCAACACCGTACAACCCTCCCACGGTACCCCAAATTTCGGTTATTTTCCCTTAGTTCGACAGATTGGACTCCAATTAAAAAAAATCCAAAAAAATATTAAAATCCGCTTGAGTGCTAATTTATCTAGCTGAATGTCTTAATAAGACTTCAAACTATCAGATTATACTAATTGTTTGTATTTGCAGCTCCATACGACCATAACTTTACATTATGCATCTTCAGTTATTAAGCAAGTTTTATTAATAAAGTCATGCTGAATTTCTAATGATAAGGGAGATTTCAAAGGTGGGCGCTTGGATAACTTGCCCTGTATCTTTATTGAGACTATACAAATAATACAAAACAATATAACATAAATAATTAGAATAGATGTAGAGATAAGTCAGTCTGGGTCATCGTCCACAGGCCTCTTTGTCCTGTTCAATAATATTATTCTTGTAAATATTAATATTTATTTTTATAATTTTCTTTTAGTTTTAAATGGAGAATGTAAGTACACATTTCAATAAAATAAAAAAAATCCTTCGAAAATACCTCTCCGTATCTTAAGTTGCCTAATATAAATTATTAGCTTCACTCCTTATCTCTAACATGTTCAATTTGTTCAGACCAAATATTATTTCTAATTTCCCATTAAATTAATTTCAGTGGGAATCGCAAACTGTAAGTAACACAATTTTATTTACTATATATATTATATATTGACGCGATCAGGTATGCATAGAGATGTAGAAATAATTTTGCAAATTATTATTTTACTTTTTTTTTGTGGGCCTAATCTTTTCGAAATTATAAGAACAACCTATTATAAGTGGCTTAATTTTAGTAAAAGACTTTTTCACTTATTAACAAAGATATTGTCAGGACCGATGAAAAGCGGATTGTGCGGCCCGGCGCATTCACCATTTTTGAAACTACCGATAAAGAATTTTTTTATTTTTTATTAACTAATAATAATAATTTGGCGGAAAGACCATAGGTCGATAGCCTGTTCAAGCAAGCAAGAAAGAAACAAATATACCATAATATATTGTAAATATATGTAAAACAAATAACTTTGAATAAAGATATTTTAGTAGTAATAATAATAAGCAAGATTCAAATAAGGTATCCAGAATACTTTCTATTTACGCCTTTCACTATTAGCAAAGAATTTTTTATTTTCCGTGGCTGGAAATTCATGGTTAACTTCTTATCGGTCTTAATATTAATAATAATACTAGCCAATGACCCTTATAGTCGATGAAGTTGGAGTGGATTTTAGCACGCCTTTAACTATTAGCAAAGATTTTCTGATTTTCCGTGGCTGGAAATCCATGGTTAACTTCTCATCGGTCTTAATATTAATAATAATACCGGCAAATGATCCTGATAGTCGATGAAGTGGGAATGGATTTTAGCCAGTAGTCTTCCGGGAAAAATCTGGGTGGAGTCCTGCACAAACGGATTTTCCACTTCCAAAGACACAAAATATTAACAATTATTATTATTAGCATTCTTCACAAGAAGAAGCAACATCATAACGAAACAATTGTAGTGAAATTAAATACAAAAATTTTGTATGAAATAAATATGATTAAATTATTAAAAATCAAGCAATAATTTCATATAATATGAACTACCAATGTCTAAATATTAAAACTATTAATTACAAAAAAAATGATTTGTTGAAATTTTAAAAATATTTTATTTATTCATTTCTTAAGGTAATCATTAAAATACTTATTTTTTCCATTACAGGGAAAGAACTTTTAGGACCAAGTAAGTATGATTCCTAACACTAATATTTTGCTTTAATTATAAGGGTGCTTTTTTTAATCACATATCTTTTTATTTCTAGTCTTCCACGAACTTGGAATGGGTAAATATTGTTTTTGTTTGATTTTTATTAAAGCTAATATTAGCATATAGTTTTTAATTCACTTGATTTATTTTACAAATAAATTAAGTTAATTCAATTAAAAACTATAAATTACTAGAAATGTGTTGACAAGGCTGGGGTGGGAAAAGCAGAGGAGACGTCTGGCATCTTAGTAAAAGAAATGAAATATTTAAGTTGGGTTAATTGTTTTTTTTTTGTGTGTAAAGTTATGCCAATAAAGATTGTTTTTTTTACTAAGTGATCAATGAGAAACTAATTAATCGCCTACCATTAGACAATGGGGGCGCTTCTAACGCGAAGATCAACTCAAGAAAAATGTATTAGCTTGAATCGCTAATTAATCAAACAAACTCTTCTGATAAAATTACAAATAAATGTGGAAATAATTTATTAATTATTTTCAAATGATTTTTATTTAATTTTTATAAATGAAACACTTTTTTTACTATGTTTGTATAACTCCGATTAAAACGTAAAAAAATGTTTCATTTATTAAAATTGAATTACAATGTATAACAAAGGAGAAGCCTCAACAATTATCAAGTTCATTTTTATTCAATTTATCAAATTAAATAATGGTATTTTTCTAATGTTTTCTTTTTTTATATTTATAGATGATTTAGTGCAAAGTAAGTTTATAGTTTCATTAATATAAGTGAAAAGAAAATTATTTTTATTCAATAAATTTGTTACCATCGATTTTAAACACACGCAATAATGATTATTTTTATTTATTTTTGGATATTAATCAAACTTACTTTAATATACGATTTTACATACACGCAAAAATTATTATTTTTATTATTTTTGGATATTAATAAAACTTAATTTAATATACGATTTTACATACACGCAAAAATTACTATTTATATTATTTTTGGATATTAATCAAACTTGATTTAATATACGATTTTACTTACAGAAATAGTCAACACCGTCGTTACCAAGCCAGCTGAAATTGTTGATAACGTATTGCCTGCAGGTAACTTCTTTTTTTAAAATAATAATACTGAAGCAGGCTGAAAGACCACTGGTCGATAGCCAATTAACAGATATAAATTATACATTTGAGTTTGTTAATGTTTATTACTTATTTTGTATACTTTCTGTAAATATCTGTTATAAACATTATTATTATTAATACTGAAGCTTAAAAAAAACACCATTGTTTAAAAGGTTTAAATTAACTATATAGTTTTTATTAGTTATTAGATTTTGCTTTTGCTCTTTTAATTAATAGTTTATTTAAAATAAAACACTTAATGATTTTCAACTATTTTTTTGTGTATTTCACGACAATTGTTTCGCAACGTTATACTTATAACTTATAAGTTCTTCACCTGAAGAAGCAACAACGTTGCGAAACAATTGTCGTGAAATACACAAAAAAATAGTTGAAAATCATTAAGTGTTTTATTTTAAGTGATCATGGATTTTCAAAAATTAAGTGCCTCCATTATCTACGATAATAGTTTATTGTTATGCTTTGTTATTAGTTACAATAAATGTATGAAATAAATATGAATAAATTATTGAAAATAACCAATAAAACACAGATTAGATTGATTAACTTTAAATTCTCGACTAGTTTCGGGTTATCAGCCCATTTTTAATAAATTATATATATTATATAATACAATAAATGTATTTCATTATATAAAAAAGGTGATTTCCGTGAATAAATAAATAAACTACTCATATGTAGTATTAAATATTGGTTGAGTTTTCAGTTACGTGAAGATTGTTTGAATTAATATAATTAAATATTTATATTTATATGAAATAAATATGAATAAAGTATTAAAAATCAACCAATAAAACACAGATTAGATTGCACAATACAATATGAACTACCAATGTCTAAATATTAAAACCATTAATTATATTTATATGTTTATAAATATAATATTTATATATATATATATATATATATATTTGGTCGATAGCCAATTGGCAGAAGAATTTATTTTTATGTTAGTTATTTATTGTATTTATAAATCTTTATTGGCAGATTATTTTTAACAAAGTAATAGTAATAAATAAATACAATAAATAACTAACATAAAAATAAATTCTTCTGCTAATTGGCTATCGACCAATTATTTATATTTTTATTTATTTTGATTTTTAGTAGGTGGACCACTTTCATGTAAGTACTAATTTGACCTAATTTTTATTATTAATGAAAGCATTTTAAAGCTAAAGCTAGTGATAAAAACCATATCACATTAAATAATTAAAATTAATATCTGTTATAATATTAATTTCAATTATTTAATATTGAATATTTTTTTAAGTTTATATAGAATTTCTGTCGGTTCCCAAATATTTTTATCAATAAGGACATTTTTATAGTGCATATATGTTGATTAACAATAAAAAAAAAAAAACGAAGACGGTTCACAGATTGGTATTTATTCAAATGTATATATGTATGTATAATAATATACAAAAATTAGAATTATATTCTGTAGATGATGAATCGGAATTGGTATTTATTTAAGTCGAAATTAAATAAATACTGAAAATACAAATAAACTGTTTATTTATAAGATATAATAATTTGAATTAATATAAATTATTTATTCACAGTGCTCACAGGTAAGAAATGTGTTGTTTTATATACAAACATCTTTATTCAGACAGCAGACTTTGAATTTTTTACAAACATTTATATTTACAATACATATTGGTGGGTTAGTAGTCTGTCATGGGCTATAGACCGGAGGTCTTTCTGTCTTATATTGTTTTATTTATTTGTGTTAATCAGAAGCGTAACACGCATAGGCTATAGACCGGAGGTCTTTCTGTCCTATATTATTTTATTTATTTGTGTTAATCATAAGCGTAACACGCGGGCGAGGATTGCCCGGTTATTCCGACAACACTATTAAGCTAAAAAAAATATATTATAAATACTGTTACAAGGTATAAGTATTAATAAAGCATAATTAAGTAAATTTAAAAATTCTTAAATTTCCATGCAATTCCATTGTGATTTAAATATAAATAGAAAACAGTATTCATTCATTGTGATTGTTAATTAATTTTTTTTGTATTTTACAGATCTTATTCAACAGTGTAAGTATAGAAATAATAATAATTTTCTTATGGTTTTCAGGAATTTTTGTAAATTACAGAAGGCGCAGAAATAAGAATTTAATATTTAGACATAAATTAAAATACGTTACAGTTTCCATCCGGCAATTTCTAATTTCTCTATGTCATTTTCTACATCTACTTTCAATTAACCTAAATTTAAAATCGCGCTCTATTTAATACCTTCCGATTTTTTACACACAAACTAATTTTTTTTTTTTTCACTTTCCAGTGTTAGCTACCGTTTTACAATGTGAGTATTTTTATATACACAGAGGTTTTTTTATCAGTATACATTTCCCCTATGTATACCTGCAAAAAACGCGAGTCAAACGCATTGAACCGATTAATGCGTGTATGTTTAGTTGACTTTTTTGGCATATGTGTGTTCAGTTGCGTATTATAGGCAACTAAACACACATACATCAATGCATTTGACTTGCGTATTTTGCAGGTATACATAGGGGAAATGTATACTGATAAAAAAGCTCTTTCTCTCTCTCTCTCTCTCTCTATATATATATATATATATAACATCTTTGTTCGTGTAAATTTACAAAATTAAATATTATTTACAATACATATCTTACAATTTCTCGAAATGGATATCGACCAGAGGTCTTACCGCCATAAGTAGTGAGGACATAATTGTATAAATAATTGTAATTGTAGATATTCACAAAAACAGTTTTTTTTATCGATACAAGATTTTGTGAATTCACTCATCAAGTTTTTACTTTATTTAATTTTTCGTTGTATCCTTTCTCTCGCCTCCTTAATTTCTCTAATAAAAAATAATACGCATCAAAATAATTATTTGGTTTTTTTTTCTGTGATAAATAAAGGTATTATTTTTATTATTTACTTTTATTTCCAGTGGTGCAATCTCTTTTGGGAGGTAAGTAGAAACATCAGAATAAATTATATATATCTTTATTGACAATTTTTTATTTTTTAATTGACAATAATAAAAATTATTAAATAAAACATTTTTTAACTTTGTATTATATAACAAGTTATACAAACAAAGTTCTTATTAATAATTTGTTAATTGTTAAGGCTCTCACTTGGTTATACATTTTGAGTTTATTAAATAAAACACTTTTTAACTTTGTTTGTATAACTTGTTATATTATACAAACAAAGTTAAAAACTATTTTATTTAATCATTTTTATTATTGTCAATTAAAAAATAAATAATTTTCAATAAAGATTTTAACTTTATTTGTATAACTTGTTATATTATACAAACAAAGTTAAAAACTGTTTTATTTAATAATTTTTATTATTGTCAATTAAAAAATAAATAATTGTCAATAAAGATTTTAACTTTGTTTGTGTAACTTGTTATATTATACAAACAAAGTTAAAAAGTGTTTTACTTAATAAACTCAAAATGTATAAACAAGTGAGAGCCTTAACAATGAACAAATTATTAATAAGAACTTTTGTTCTTAATTGTTTAACAATTAACAAATTATTATTAAGAATATTTTTAAAATGTATAGATCACTTATCAATTGGTATTTCTGTCTGTATTTTAAATACATTTTTTATCATTGTCTTTTTTTGCAAATTATTTCGTCATTGTGTTTTGAAATCGTGGATGTAAATTTAACTGTCTATGCCTTGGACATTTTTATTTCTAAATTAAAGTGAATTAAAATATGTAATACATGAATATACGTTAGAAAAAAAACAGATCATGCATTAACGACTTCTTGAAGTTGAAAAAATAAAATATTGTTAATTATACACACGATAATTAATTATAATATTATTTAATATGTTTTGGTATAATATTTATATATTATTTTGTTAAATGGTGAATTTCCGTTAATAAAGTTAATTATTATTATATAAAATTAATATTTTTCAGGACTTCTCAGCTCTCTCGGAGGTAAAGTATATTATTAGATAGAATAATAACACTATTGCTTGCATAATTTTATTGATTTTATATTAAATATTAACTACTGATTAAAAATGATTCACCACGTGCTAAGTGGGAAATTAATTAAAAATAAGACAAAGAGTGTGTTAATTATCACACAAATGTGCCACTAATCCCGTAATTCAGACAATTACATCTTTACAAGCACTAATTATACACAAATAATTTAATAAAACACTTTAATCTTTGTTTGTATAACACTAAATTATATATATATATATATATATATATATATAAATATCTTTATTTATGAATTTTGTACAATGAGTTGTGTGCTTACATTTTAACTAAATTATAACTAACTAACCATCTTTATTCAAATGTGTATATGTATGTACAATAATATACAAAAATTAGAATTATATTCTGTAGATGATGAATCGGCTATCGAACTAAATTATATTTAACTAAAACTTTTAGTTTGATAAAGACAAGTGTAAATTGTTGAAACTATAGTCACAATAAATTTAATTTAGTGTTATACAAACAAAGTTTAAAGTGTTTTATTGAATTGATACACAATGTATAACAAAGTTGAAGCCTCATTTATTAATAAAATACAGAAACAATTAAAGTATTTGCTTGTTCTGATGTAACTGAGCAGAGGTCATTCCGCCCTTTATATTTATTTCCTAATAAAATAACTCATTGTAAATGTTTTCACCACATTTTACATTTTTAATATTAATTTCAAAATTTTTAGGTATAACAAACAATCTTCCACTCGCGGGAGACTTGGCCAAAACCGTTGGAGACGTAACCGGCAATCTTCCAATCAATGAAGTAACCAGCGTTGTCCAGGAATTAACCGCTGATATTCCGATCGTGGGAGACCTGATCGGCTCCATTAGCGGTATAACTGAAAATCTTCCAGTTGTGGGCGGAAGCGGCGGCAGTTTGATTCCAAACCTTCCAATTTTAGGATCATTATTAAAATTTTAATGAGAACGTTTGCCAGTGAAGACGTGAAATAAATCGTTGCGTAATTAATTTGTGATTTTTAATAACCTATTTTTTGAATTCAAATACACTACTCTAATATTTTTACTCCTATCCCAAAAGATATTCTCATTTTTTTTGTCACAATAAGGTTGATTGTTTCCACTTTTGTCTCTTTTTACCTGAACCATTACGGACTTCACATGAACAGATCTTTTATAAGCTGTTTTAACTGATCGATAAATAAATAATATTCTAAATATTCTCTAATAATAATAATAATTACTGAGAAGGCGATACCAAACAATAGACTGGATATTGTTCTGTTCTAAAAGATTAATAGATCAGCACTGTTGATAGATGTGGCTATACCATCCACCACAAATTTAGAATCTACTCATGCTGAAAAAAATAATAAGAAGAAAGTACTCGGACCTACTCACTGAAATCAAGGATATGTAGCATTTGGAATCCATTTCAATATTGCCTACAAATCGTCGTTTTCAGCGGAAATATAAAATATCCTGATTATATTCTGTAGATTCATCATCTACAGAATATAATTCTAATTTTTGAATATTATTGTACATATTTGTATTTGAATATAAAATATCTAATCACTAACTAATATCTAATCACAGTGACTCAGACAACAACGTTAGCAATCATGACGTTTAAAAAACTGACATGAACAGGACAAAGAAAGATCTCTAGTCGATAGCCAGTTTGTGAATTTTGTTTTATTGTAACAGACAATATTATAGCATATATTAAAATGTAAACACACACCTCATTGTACAAAAGTCATAAATAAAGATATATATATATATATATATATAAATTAAGTATTGTTATGTATTTATCTATATAATAGCGTCTTTGTTAATTATGAATTACATATTTGTGTATTATATTTATTTAATGTGAATTAATAATAGAATAAGATGACTAACGCCATTTATGCTGATCATGTATTTTATCTTTGTATAAATAGTTTATTTAATTATAATAAAACCAGTCTGTAATCAGCATTCAAACACGTCGTTGTTTTGTAATTTGTACCCAATAAAGATTTGTGTCCTTTTTAAAAACACAAATCACTCAACAAGTAACTTAAGTTAAATATATAGAATATCTCAAAAATATAGCATATTATTTGATGCATATTTAATTATTAAAAATATAATTTCGCGGCACGTGTGGCACGGCTAAAAGCAACAACAACAAAAATATTTTATCAACGCGCATCGTTAGTATATTTCGAAAAAGATTGAAAACAAAATATTATAATTTTTATTGGCGTTTAACGCAGCAGGGACATTTAAAATGACGTCCTTTCATATTAAATGGCGGCTCGTTATCATCAACGGCAAACATATAAATAAACATGATTGTCGCGCGCGATTTCGTTAAAATATAAAGGCGTAGCGAACATTTTCACGAAAATCGGCTTGTTCGTTTCTCTTCCCAAACATTCACCCGGATAATTATGTGCTACGGCGGCTAGAGCATATAAATGTTACTTAACTATGTTGTATAATTGATTAGTTAGTGTGGTTATATGCGGTGATTTTTATAATTAATTGTTTTGTTGATTGTTTTAGAAAATTTATGCAATCATAAATTTAACCAAATATAAGATTGAATAACTACGAATATATATTCAAAATCATTATTTCTGATTATATCTTTCTTATCCTTAATCTTATCCTCGTTTACCCGTATTGGGTGTCGAGGATTACATTATGTAATACATATAAATACATTCATTTACAAATTATTAGACGCCAGAAAATCGCTATCGATCGAATAAATTATTAAAAATTTACAAATAATATAAATTTAAAAAAAAACGGATTGAATTGAATAACTCTAAATTCTCGACTAATTTTATATTATATTATAAAATATATTATATGATTCAACTTGATGCATAGTAAACAAATATATCTAATATTAGATACAAAATACAAAAAATCATCTTTTCGGGTAATAATTGAAAATATTTCAGAAATTGTGTATGGGATAATTTTTCACTTTAAAGTAAACACGTTTGTTATAACTTTCAAAAATTGTTTATTTTGTATTTCTCTACAATTGTTTCGCCACCTTGTGGCTTCTTCAGGTGAAGAACAAGTGATTAGCTTAACCTAAATTACAAATAATATATAGGAGGAGCAATTAAGTAGGAGGGGTGGGGGTTACAAGTTTTAAATTAAGTAATGGACATTACTTAATTTAAAATTTAATGGGATAATTTTTGTATTTTTTACGTGTACTGAAAGTATAGTAATATCCTAATATTTCATAAAGATGCCCCAAAAATTAAAGTTAACTTTTTTTAAATTAAAAAATCGACAAAAAGTACGAAAAATCATCATTAAATTTGAAAATTGAAAATATCTCAAAAACTACCCAGGGGAATTTTCACATTTATTGAAAGAAGATATTGTAGTTTCATTGTATCTTCAAATATTGAAAAAAAAAACAAGAAAAATCCGAACGAAAGAAAGTAAATTCCAATTCGAATGGAATTTACTTTCTTTTAATGGAATAATTTTTGTTTTTTACGTGTACTGAAAGTATAGTAATATCCTAATATTTCATGAAGATGCTTAAAAAAATTATGAAAGATGTCTCAAAAAATTAAAGTTAACATTTTTTAAAAATTCAAAAATCGACAAAAAGTACGAAAAATCATCATTAAATCTGAAAATTGAAAATATCTCAAAAACTACCCAAGGAAATTTTCACATATATTGAAAGAAGATAATGTAGTTTCATTGTATCTTCATGATTATTTCAATTTTTGAAATTCAAATATTGAAAAAAAAAAAATCAAGAAAAATCCGAACGAAAGAAAGTAAATTCCAATTCGAATGGAATTTACTTTCTTTTAATGGGATAATTTTTGTTTTTTTTACGTGTACTGAAAGTATAGTAATATCCTAATATTTCATGAAGATGCTTAAAAAAATTAAAGTTAACTTTTTTTTTTAAATTCAAAAATCGACAAAAAGTACGAAAAATCATCATTAAATCTGAAAATTTTAAATATCTCAAAAACTACCCAGGGGAATTTTCACATATATTGAAAGAAGCTATTGTAGTTTCATTGTATCTTCATGATTATTTCAATTTTTGAAATTCAAATATTGAAAAAAAAATCAAGAAAAATCCTAACGAAAGAAAGTAAATTTCAATTCGAATGGAATTTTGAAATTCAAATATTGAAACAATAAAAAAAACAAGAAAAATCCGAACGAAAGAAAGTAAATTCCAATTCGAATGGAATTTACGTTCTTTTAATGGGATAATTTTCGTTTTTTTACGTGTACTGAAAGTATAGTAATATCCTAATATTTCATGAAGATGTTTAAAAAAATTAAAGTTAACTTTTTTTAAAAATTCAAAAATCGACAAAAATTACGAAAAATCATCATTAAACCTAAAAATTGGAAATATCTCACTACCCAAGGGAATTTTTGCGGATTACAAACAGGTAGGTAGTGACAGTTAACAAATGCGCAAGAGGATTATCTATATTGATGAAAAAAAAAAAAATGGAAATACCGACAATTAAACTGATGTATTGATGAAATCCGACAAACAATTATATAAAACATAATTAATTAAAGACGACGCAAGCGCCATCTTTTGCCTAATTTCAAGTGGCATCGTCAACGATTTGGGTCTACAAGGTAGACGACCGAGAATCATTGATTCGTCCACTAAAGGAAGGCGAACTTGTCCTGTTTAAGCAAACAAGGAAAACGAAATTAAATGTGAATTATATAAAAATTAGAAATTTACTATTCCCATTTTATGAATAAATAAAGCGAAACCTGACAAGGATACACACTTTTTTTCGCTCATGCTCTAATTATAATTTGTAAACTGACAAAAAAATTAGCATGTAAATATCACGATAGTGATTCGTGTATAAATAAGAATATATGTACATCGCTCGAGGTACCTTGTGCGAGTTAATCTTCAAACATGAAGCCCGCTCTCCTGACCATCCTGATTTTGTCTCTTGGATACACCAATGGAGAACCAGGTATGTTTCAATTGAACCAGTTGTATTGTAATATAATTACAATAATTTTACATGGGGAGTAATTGAGCATGTCGAAACAATGAATGGGAATTTGCGGAATTATATAATTTATGACGTGGCGTTTTGTAATTTCTTAAAATGACAATATTTTTTTTAAATAAAAATAAATCATTATTATAAAAATAATACTAATATAATATACAATAAGTACATATTGTTCACGAGATGTTTTTTTTTTCTGATAGTTATATTCTTTTAACCCTACACCCATATGGGTAGAAAGGGTCATTGAATATATATATATATATATATATATATATATATATATATATATATATACAGAGAGGTTTTTTTATCGGTATACATTAGGGGAAGTATATACCTGCAAAAACGTATGAGAAATGTATACTGATAAAAAAGCTCTCTGTATATTTTTTTCATATCGTAGATAGTGGAGGCACTTAATTTTTGAAAATCCATGATCACTTAAAATAAAACACTTAATGATTTTCAACTATTTTTTGTGTATTTCACGATAATTGTTTCGCAACGTTGTTGCTTCTTCACCTGAAGAATAAGGTCCAAAAAATAGTTTTAATGTACACTTCTCTGCAATAAAATTAAACACAACAATTTTTCACAATATTTTAGTTGTGTAATTCGGGTGTGTTTTAATTGCCTCATAGCAGTTTCAATAAATGATAAAATACTAAACTTGAAAATAAAACCTTCATTAAAAAACAAAACTAAGATCTTTCGAAAATAATAATAATAATAATAACAATAATAATTAACGCTCGTAATAAACACAACAAATCTTTATTTTTTTCTAATCTAATGATGCCATTTCCCGCAATTATTGCATCTAATCGCCGAGGAACTGAATGTATTAATTGCCTAGGATAATTTTGATCGCCCGCCAGTTCTTCCCAAGTTTATTATACTGCCTCCCATCATTGTTCAAAATTCTCTTTGGTATAAGATTTTTATCATTCTGCCCCTAATATTTAATAAGGTTGATGTTTGAACTATTTGCAACCCATGGTATGTTTCAAAATTGTTATTTTGTCGTTGCTGGATTTGAATACTTTCTCTCTCTCTCTCTCTCTCTGTGTTTTGTCTAATGAGTCTTTTTCATAAGCGTTTTACTTATGTTTATACACGTTCCAATCTGTACTGTTTAGTGTGTTCTCTGTTATGAGCCTTCCTGATTGTACTTTTCGCCTTCGTATTGACATTCGTGTGGTTCAGTCTTTCAGGGACATGACCGTTTGCACGCTATTTCTTTTAGAACATACGTTAAATAATATTTTATGAAAATACTAATAATTTCATATAATTTTACAGTCATTGGTGACATCATTGGTAAGTATAAATATTTTTATAATACACTAATTCAATTCATTCAACAGACATACATTGTCATTGTTGTTAAAAAATAGTAAAGACAAAACAAAAAAAGGATTAATGCTGTGGGGTTTATCAGCTAAATTGTAAAGACTTCCCTAAGAAATATATAGGCCAAAGAGGAAGAACTTTCGAAGAGAGGATTAAAGAACATTACAAAGCCTATATAAAGAAAAAGGACACCTTAATTTATTCGAATCACCTGCTAGAAGAAGGCCACCACTTCAATGAAAAAAAACAAAAGTGCTTCATGTGTGCAACAAATAAAAAAATCTAAACATCCTCGAAAGTGTAGAAATTAACAAACACTTATCAAAAGGGAATTTGTTAAATGAATAAATAGAACTATCGAACTCCCTTCTCCTCAATATTTTCACAGTAATTACAATATATACAAGTTTTTTTTACGTAGTGAGTGTGAGTATTTAATACTCACTACGTAAAAAAAAAAACAATACAATATATATAAGTTTTTTTTACGTAGTGAGTGTGAGTATTTAATACTCACTACGTAAAAAAAACAATACAATATATAAAAGTTTTTTTTACGTAGTGAGTGTGAGTATTTAATACTCACTACGTAAAAAAAAAACAATACAATATATACAAGTTTTTTTTACGTAGTGAGTGTGAGTATTTAATACTCACTACGTAAAAAAACAATACAATATATACAAGTTTTTTTTTACGTAGTGAGTGTGAGTATTTAATACTCACTACGTAAAAAAAAACAATACAATATATACAAGTTTTTTTTACGTAGTGAGTGTGAGTATTTAACACTCACGACGTAAAAAAAAACTTGTATATATTGTACTCACTGTGAAAATGTTATTATTATATTTCTTTGCATGAAGAAGCTACTATATAGCGAAACAATAAATAAAAGTGAAAATTAAAAACTTAATAGTTTAAAAAAAGTCGTTCATCAGAAGATGCAAATTTATTCATTAAAAAATGAACTTTACTATATTAAATTTAAATTACTAACAATATTTTTTTTATTAAAATGTACAACCAACATTCATCTAGCGAATGGCCATTTTAATAAATTTTAAAATGTTTGTATCAAATATTTAATAAGTAAAAAATGAGAATAAATGAATGAATAAATATTATAAGTTATAAGTTAAATAGACGAATTGCAAATTTCACAAGACGAGAAAAAAATGCGAGAACTTACTTGTACGCTGGGTAAAGAAAAAGTGATCATCTTAGAATTTAATCTCGGGGAATAATTTTGGAAGAATGATTTCATTGGTTGAAAGTAATCACGGGGTGCAAAAGATTTCTATCTCTTCTTTTGCACCCCGTGACTACTTTCAACCAATGAAATTGAGGGAAAAGTAGGATAGCATACAAATACTTGGAAGTTTTAAAACGTGATCCAGTCTGCATTTATTTATTTATTAAAATACGGAGGCCGTTTCATACAGTAACATATACAGAATAAAATAAATTAGTCTGGTTACAAAAAAAATAAAATAATATACCAACATACTGAAGTTAGGGCTGTAAAACTCTGTTGCTAGAAAATTTATATACAGAGAGCTTTTTTTTATCAGTATACATTTCCACTATGTATACCTGCAAAATAGGCGAGTCAAACGCATTGATGTATGTATGTTTGGTTGCCTATAACCCGCAACTGAACACACATATGCCAAATAATCAACTAAACATACGCCCATTAATCGGTTCAATGCGTTTGACTCGCATTTTTGCAGGTATACACTTCCCCTAATGTATACTGATAAAAAAACCTCCCTGTATATATATATATATATATACATAATCTTTATTGACAAACGTACTACAACACCTACATATAACACAAAATATTATAATAATGCTGTGAGAGTTTGCGAAAAAAATCTTTATTATCCCGTAAAAATCACGTATGAAATCAGCACAAAGGATTCGTTCAAAATTTTTGGATAAAGAGTTTTACAGCCTGTATATTGGGGTGCGCGAACTGACGTCGTAAATTCAGCTTGGGTCCCATGGTAAATGTAATAAACTTATAAATCAAAGAGTCCATAATCAATTAGCGGATATGTCTGGAACAATTTTATCCATTCAATTTTTTAATGCAAAAATGTAAAAATTAATTAACTCAATATTATTATCGACTTGTTATATATAAAATGTATTTTTTTTTTATAAATAGAAAACAGTATTCACTCACTTGGTCACAGTTTTTTAAATATATTGGATTTGAATAATTGCCTCGCTGGCTATTAATGTAAATAGAAAATATATGTATATATGTATTTTTTTGTTTAGGTGGTCTTTTGAATACCGCCAACCCTCCCAAGAATAGTAAGTATGCTTGTAGAATATTATGCAGCGAACTAGAAATATTATGTTTTATTAAACATAGTCTAATATGCAGTTTATTACACTTCACTGGTTATTCTAATCATAATAAGATAAACTTATATAAATTCAATAGTTGAGACTGTCACTTGATAAAGCTTGAAAATGTACATTTTTTCACTATTAAATAAATAGACAAATCCCAAACCTCTGCAACCTTAAAAATATACAAGCAGCAGAACGATTAGCTCCGAGAATACTTGTAAAATTAAGGCATATCACAAATCCCCTTTATTAAACCTATGTTTGAGGGAAAATGCTCTAGAACCTACACGAAAATACAATCACTCTGAGTTTCATAACAACTTTTAGTGCGACTGACAAACAAAAAATTAATAAGATTTCCGGACGGCTAAAAATAAATAAAAATGGAACTGAATATGAAGTATCATGCGTTGCATATGTAAGAAATTTTATAGATATAAAGTATTAATATTTTTTAATTATTTTTTTTTATAGATGAAGCCGTGAATGATGTATGTAAGTACGTTTTGTAACCTAAACTGTTTGCAATTAATTTAATAATCGAGAACATTCTAGATTATTTATTCGAAGCCATTGATTATATAAATATGTACTGCTAGTCTTTCTCCGTTTCCCATGTAAACACTGATCAATATTTGTATCCAAGTGGGAATCCAACTAAGCCCCGCCCCATTGAGCAAAAATGTGGGAAATTCAAAAACCATTCTGCTCAACAGTTTTTGAATTTCCCACCTTTTTGCTCAATGGGGCGGGGCAAAAAGATCGCTTTGAGGAAACACCGATTTTTGTGGCGCTGCAGCGTTTTAAACAAGCTTTGAAAAATGAGTAAATCGTACTAGAAATATACATCTAGTATTTAAAAATATAAAATGAAGCAAGAAATGAATGTTTCAATTATCTCATGATTTTTATTTTGTTTTCAGCAAGTAATTCGGCTGCAGGCGGTGGTAAGAATTTTTCTGAATATATAACAAGTTATCTAAAAACTCAATTGATATCGCTGCATAAGTTACGTATAATAAATAAATTCTTAATTTAATAAAATGTAATTGGTGGTGGGCTCACGGGGATGGTTCTCAAGAAGTGCAGAAGAGTAACAATAACACGTTTTATTTTAACTTATACACAATGATTCAACATGGTAGTCGAGGAGCTAGTGCCAATGCTCGCGGTACACCCCCTCATCCACCCTATAAAATGAATGGGCGTCAGGGGTGGTGCATGCGCTTTAACTGCAATAAATCGTTCAAATACCATTAATTTAAATTAAATAAAAATAATAGGATAACGAAAACACTTTTTTATACAATATAAAGATATATTGAATGATAATTATTCTTTTTATAGTCTTAAGTGGAGTTTTAAGTGGTAAGAATTTTTAATTTTAAAATTTAATATTGTAGTTTACTACAGAAACTAATATTTTTTTAAATAAAATCGATGTTGATAATTAAATATTCACATTTTTTTTTAAATATTCTTAATGAGGAAATAATAACGCACGAGTTTTTTCCTTACTTCACTTTTTAAAAAGTTAAGTAAGGAAAAAACTCGTGTGTTATTATTGATACTAACACTTCACGTGAACTCAAAACCCATTTATTTAATGAGGAAAAGTGAACTTAATATGCTTTTCATTATAACAGGTGGACTTCAAAATGTGGTTGGCGGTAAGTACTATTCTATTTTGAATTATATTCATAAGCCCATGCACTGGTTCATTGTCATTTGAGAAGTTCCTATTTTTTTCCACATCGTATAAAAGTTGCAACCCCTACACCACCATTATGGTAGATGGGGATTTTAGATTATATATATATATATATATATATATATATATATATATACATATATATATGTTGACGCATTTATTGGGGTTTGATCCCGCGTATTTTCTTGGAACTGGTCCATTGAATTTTCTGATCGACGTTTCGATGACGTCGCAGTCATCTTCGTCAGGAGTAAACTATTAGATTATATTGCTCTAGCAACCACTTGTTAGATTTTTACGCATTGCAACTAGATATTCGTGTTTCTTGTTTGGCTTCTGGTGATTCTTCTATTTTCTGATCTTGAAGATGTGTTCGTGCCCTCTGTTTCAATTTCGACATTATTATCTGAAGGGAACTGGTTCAACATGTTACGCCCGCGAAAATCTACGTTATAACACACATATATATATATATATAAAAGTTGCAATGTAAGCTCATATATTCACTATTTGTTTTGAGTTATGAGAAGTAATAATCACTAATAAAACACCATTTTATTTCCTTTCTTCACTAATTAGTGAAGAGAGGTAATAAAATAGTGTATTATTAGTAAGCTCATATGTTTGTCAGGCATTGATTTAGATAAAAGCATCACTGTATAGTTTTGTTAGGTTAGGTTTAAAAATAATTTACCTTTGAAAAATAATAGCTACCAATACTCTAACTCATTAAGTATTGGTAGCTATTATTTTTAAAATTGAATTTATTTATTGTCTAAGAATGTTAAAAAACCCTGATTATATCCGTGTAAAAATGGTCTTTCCGACTTATTTATATTTTTTGTCTTCCTATTTGTTTCTTCTACATACATAAAATGCAAAAGAAATTAACACAGCTTTTTTATTGTTGCAACAGGTATTGTTGAAGGTAATTTCAAAAATATTTAATTTATATTATAGATAATTTCTTGTACTTCCTTCAAAGAAGTATGAAAGTCAATCTTCAATGAAAAAAACCTTCAAGGAAGTATGAAAATCAATCTTCAATGAAAGATCCTTCAAGGAAGTATAAAATAAATCTTCAATGAAAGATCCTTCAAAGAAGTATGAAAGTCAATCTTCAATGAAAAATCTTTCAAGGAAGTATGAAAGTCAATCTTCAATGAAATATCCTTCAAGGAAGTATAAAAATCAATCTTCAATGAAAAATCTTTCATGGAAGTATGAAAATGAATCTTCAATAAAAAGATCCTTCAAGGAAGTATGAAAGTCGATCTTCAATGAAAGATCCTTCAAGGAAGTATGAAAGTCAATTTTCAATGAAAGATCCTTAAAGGAAGTATGAAAATAAATCTTCAATGAAAGATCCTTCAAGGAAGTATGAAAGTTAATCTTCAATAAAAGATCCTTCAAGGAAGTATGAAAGTCAATCTTCAATGAAAAATCCTTCAAGGAAGTATGAAAATCAATCTTCAATGAAAGATCCTTCAAGGAAGTATGAAAATTAATCTTCAATGAAAGATCCTTCAAGGAAATATGAAAATCAATCTTCAATGAAAGATCCTTCAAGGAAGTATGAAAGTCAATCTTCAATGAAAGATCCTTCAAGGAAATATGAAAATCAATCTTCAATGAAAGATCATTCAAGGAAGTATGAAAGTCAGTCTTCAATGAAATATCCTTCAAGGAAGTTTGAAAATCAATCTTCAGTGAAAGATCCTTCAAGGAAGTATGAAAGTCAATCTTCAATGAAAAATCCTTCAAGGTAGTATGAAAATAAATCTTCAATGAAAGATCCTTCAAGGAAGTATAAAAATCAATCTTTAATGATAATAATTTTTATTTCCAGGAGTCGCAAGTAGTAAGTATAGCTACTATATTTTGTTAGAGTGTAATTCTGCATTAATTTGATGATTCGAAAGGCAATTTATTGAACATGAATTTACTCTGATTCAAATTCGTTTTTAAATGAAAAAAAGGTATTTGAAATGGGTTAATTCGTAATATAAGATCACAAAACCAAACTTTGTTTAATTAATAATTATTTTACAATTTAAATAAAAACACTTTGCATTATTTTATCTGGTGTCTATAGTTTCAATTTTCTATTAATATTCCTTAATAACTATATTTTGTTAGAGTGTAATTAGAAAAATAATCACCTGGAAAGGGAAAGCAGTTGTAGCGATTAAAAAAATATATTTGAAAGTTTTTAAAATTAATTCAATAAAAGAGAAAAAAAAAAACAATTATTAATTCTCAATACTGCATGTTAAATATAAATAATGTATTAATGTTTTTTGTTTTATTTTTTAAGACGGACTTGGCGGTAAGTTATAATTTTCTTCAAATATTTATTTATTCGTATTTAATAATAATAATAATAATCCTTTATTTACATAATAGTAACATTCAATATAAAAATTTTATATACATATAAGTAAGAAAAATAAAATAAAGTAAAATAACAATTGAATGAAACAAAATGCGCATCATAAGGCGGGATTCAGTGATGGGGTAAGCCCCAAATTTCATATTTCAAATACAAATAAAAATACTTTGTTAATTTAATAATTATTTTTCAATTAATTGGTTTCACTCGGACAGAATCTCGTTAATTCTGTGCATACCCGAAATGATGGCTCATAATTTCATAGGAAGTACGTCAAGTAACATTGTAACACAAACTACGTTATACGTAGTAAAAGTATGGCAAATGTTACAAATAATTTATTTTTAAGTTTCATCACATTCGTAGTTACTGACGAGAATGTCACTCCAATAACGTTAATTTAAGAAAAGATCAAATATGAATAGAGTTTTCTTTTTCAATAGTATAATAAAAATTTATTCTAATTCCAGGCGCTGGTTTAAGTAAGTATATTCTTGAATAATATTAATCACTTTTTTTAATCAATGAATAAAACGTTGTGGTGTTTTATTCATGGTAAAATAGTTTTGGTAAAAAAAAAAACATAGTAAGTGTTTTATTCGGTGATTTTAATATGGATTAATATATAATAAATAAATAAAAATTCATACAAACAACTTTATTCAGACAGAAGAATTACAATTCTTTACAAATATTTATATTTACAATACATATTGGTGGGTTAGTAGTCTGTTTTGGGCTATCGACCGGAGGCCTTTCTGCCCTAAAAATCCATATTTTTAATTATTTCAAAACGTGTTGTCATCCCGGCAATTTTTGATCGATCAGTCTGAAACAGTTCGACCCCCGGTATTGTATAAATTGATGACTATTATAGGTTTGATAATAGTAAGTAAATAGAAATACATTTTTTTTCCTTTTTTTAGATCTTCTTACAAGTGAAAACGGAGGTTAGTTTTTCTTTATTTGTCATAAACTTTTTTTTATATCTTGCATGATGTTTTGCATAATATAATCGATCAAATTTACAACTGCAAAAAGGGATTGATCATTGGAAGGAATTTTATTGATCATTGCCAGAAATTTTCATTGTTTAATTTCACTCTTCATTTTGTTTGAGTAAGAGAATTTAATGACTACAGTTATTAAACATTATACAGGGTGAGTTTTTTTTTCGATGTTCTCTATGGGGATCTCGGAAACTATAAGAGATAGAAAAACGGTTAAATGGGGAAAGAAGTGTAGTTTTATAAGACGAATAAAATGACACTTTCAAAATATTTGAAAAAGTCAAGGGTAACTAGATATTTTGAAAAAAGTAAAATGTGTCAATTTTTGAAATCAATATATCTCTATTATTATCATAGATAGAAAAAAACTGTAAAGGACAAAGTTGTAGAAAATTTTACACAGATTAATAACAAAACATCAAAAAAAAAAAAAAATTCGTCCATATTTTGGGAGATATGGCACAAACCTACTTTTTTCTAAATGGAAACAATAGTTGGCTATGACTTTATTAAAAAGGCTATTTTTTCCCTTTAATCCGATATAACATATGCCATAGTTATTTTTAAAATAAAATAAGTTACAGTCGTTTTTAATTTTACCATACACCAAAAAATAGTTAGCCATGAAAAATACAAAAGTAAAACAATTGCAGTTGTTTATTCTAAACACACATTAATTCATTTCCATATTTGGTTTGTTTCGATAAGTTTGTTTTGTATTTTTTTGGTGTTGTAAGTTTTTTAAAGTGATAATGAATTTTTCCAACGAAGGAAAGCGTGATATGCTTGTTTGTTACATTCGAGATCCCCATAGAGAACATCGAAAAAAACTCACCCTGTATATACAATTATGGTCAATAAATTCTCTTACTCAAACAAAATTGGCAACGATTTTTTTTATTAAAATATTTTTTTAACTTGAGTTATTTCTAAAATATTCGATTAATAATATTTTTCTATTGTCTAGCTCTTGGAAACCTATTGGGAGATGGAGGCCGTGAGTGAAACAAATATTTACCTTTTTTTCCCGTCTAAATTTTTGCTGTTTTTTTATTTTTAATTTATAGTTAATGCTATTTTGTTGGGAAGAAACGCCTGTAAGTATTTATCTGCGCTCTCGATACCTTAATTTTATTATTCTTTCGTGAATTTCAAAATGTATATATTATAATTTATACATACTTTTTATGTGTTTCACAGTGCTGAATGGAATCCTCGGAAACAACAACCGTAAGTATTAACTCGACTGTCGAAATACTTGCGTACCGATAATTTTCGAAACTAAACTAAATTTAAAACTAAATTACTAAATTTCATCAAACAATGCGGATTTTGATAATAACATTAGCGACGATTAAGTAGACAACGATATAGCTAAGCCGAAAGACATCCGTTCGGTAGCCGATTCATCTACAGAATATAATTATAATTTTATACATCAACAGAATATAATTATAATTTTATACAGAGGGTTTTTTTTATCATTAGGGGAAGTGTATACCTGCAAAAAACGCGAGTCAAACGCATTGAACCGATTAATATGTGCATGTTTAGTTGATTATTTGGCATATGTGTGTTCAGTTCCGTGTTATAGGCAACTAAACACACATACAGCAATGCGTTTGACTCGCGTATTTTGCAGGTATACATAGGGGAAATGCATACTGATAAAAAAAGCTCTCTGTATATTATTATACACACATTTGATGTTTTTACAAACATTAACAAACAAAATATGAATGTGTTTGTGTGGGCTGAGCTATGGACTTTTTTGCTCCTATTAATTAATAAATTTCTATTTTCAGTTGTTACCCATTTGTTGAAATACTTGTTGGGCAGCGAGGAAATTCAGTACTTCAAATGTAAGTGCAAATAAATACGAAAATGGGATTTTTCTTTTTTTTGTGCGTGGAAATTGTGAAAATTTATTAACATGACTTTAATGATTTACAGGGCACGTTAGGTGGTTGACCATCTTGAACAATATGTGTAAGTAAAATTAATAAAGTTAGTCTAAAGATAACTTTAATGTTGAAATATTAAGCTTGCTTTAATATTATATAAACAAAAAAAAATCAAATATATTTATAATATATTCTCAAATAACTTTAACTTTATTTTAATAAAATTACTCAAAAGTTAACTTTAATGTTGAAATATTAAGCTTGCTTTAACATTATATAAACAAAAAAAAAACAAATATATTTATAATATATTCTCAAATAACTTTAACTTTAACTTTATTTTACGGAATTCTCCATTATAATTGATTACATTATACAATAATTTACATATTTGTAAGTGCTACCATATGTCTTTGCACTATTTTTTTTTATTAATTTTCCGATTTTGAAGGTTTTAAGTGTTTTAAATGCTCGAAACAGCCTCCACATTTTGAGTTATTTTGGATATATTATTTATTTATTTATTTCAATCAACGAGACGAGATTGATTACAAGATATGAAACATTGCAAAATAAAAATTAACACTAAACTATTATAAAAAAAGACAGTAGACGCAAAAATACAAACAATATGAGCGCAAATTATTCTAAATACTCAACAACAGAGACGAAGAACGCCTTTGAAGATATGCTATTAAATAAATATGTCAATATCCAGATGAAGTGATAAAACATTATTAAATAATGAACACATTGAATATACTGAGGACTTGATTGAGCATAATATTTGTATTATCTTACAAACAACCAAGAAAAAAATAACAATTTCGTATACCTTTTTCTCATTTATCACTTGGTAAAACATATTTAATTACCGTTTGTTATAATGAAATCACTTGGTTTTGTTTTACTAAATTTTGTTATATTTTCGACTAGTTTCGGCTAGATGGCATTTTCAAGAATTCATTCTTGAAGTGATTTCATTATAACAAACGGTTAATAACAATTTCCCTTACTAATTATTTCAATCTTTAATAATTCAAACGTTATTAACTGGAATTATTTTTTTTTCTCGATTCTTCTTTCAGTCACTCATTTCGAACTTCTCTGCAAATTCTTCAACAAAATCATGGACTTGATCGAATGCTTCCAAAGAGGTAAATCAATTTGTTTCAAAAAAATAAATGAGTGATTTAATATTATAATCAATTTATTTATTCAGCCTGGTACAGAATGACTGGTATGTTCAAAACCTTCAAAGCCAACTTGACTGCGGAAATTTTGGAAGCTGGATTATTCCCTGGTAAGTACACACATCAAATCCCCATTTAGATACTAATCGAATTAATGACTTAATATGGTCACATCGTAAGAGGCAAAGCCGCTTGAATTTTCGAAAGGATTTGTAAGATTATTTCAATCAATCCGAATTTCTTGAGAGCATTATTAGCTAAATTCGGAAAATGGCAGCCAAGTGTTTCTAATAAAATGCTCTTTTTAATAATTTTGTTAGCCTGAAATGTTAAGAAATGGGGTGAAAATAATAGTAACTTTGACAATTTTCTACATGTTTTTCCATTTCTAAATTTGATTCGAACGAAGTGATATAATCTGCAATTTTTTATTTTATAACTCAAAGGCGTAATATATTCAATTTGATTCAAACGAAGTGATATAATCTGCAAATTTTTATTTTATAACTCAAAGGCGTAATAAATTCAATTTGATTCAAACGAAGTGATATAATCTGCAAATTTTTATTTTATAACTCAAAGGCGTAATACATTCAATTTGATTCAAACGAAATGATATAATCTGCAAATTTTTATTTTATAACTCAAAGGCGTAATACATTCAATTTGATTCAAACGAAGTGATATAATCTGCAAATTTTTATCTTATAACTTAAAGGCGTAATGTATTCAATCTAAATAATGCAAATTTATTTTAGGTGATTCCACAGAATTGACTCCCGAAGTACTGAAAGGTAACAAAAAAGACGCAATCAATATATTTTTATTTCAAAATTTTAAAAAAATGTTCATATTCAATTTATTACAATTTGTGAATATCTCTAAGAAGCAAGGACTTATAAAAATATGTATTTTAATTTTAATATAAATAGAAAAAAAGGATTCATTAACTTATTTATAACTTTTAATTTATTAGCATTTTATAATTATACTTATATTGTAACCCTTATTTATCTTTTAATGTATAGTTAGTATAAAGCAATATGTATTTAAATGGACTTACCGTTAATAAACAATAAACAATTATTTAATATATTTTAATTTGGCGGAAAGACCATAGGTCGATAGCCTGTTCAAGCAAGCAAGAAAGAAACCAATATACCATAATATATTGTAAATATATGTAAAACAAATAACTTTGAATAAAGATATTGTAGTAGTAGTAGTATATTTTAATTTTGATTAATTATTTTACAGCATATTCAGGCCATGTTGTTGGTTTGGTATCAGGAATGACCGGATACTTATTCGGTAATATATTTTTTTTATTGTATAAACTTTTGGTTCGATATAAATATTAAAAATGGATTTTTATTAATTCATTTATTATTAATATAAATTATTACAATTTTATTGATTATTTTCTTATTAAAATTCATCATTATTCTTTTTAGGAAAGAACGGCTTCACCCATGAAATGCTATCTGGAACATTGGAACCATTGCTCTGTAAGTATTATTTGAGAATTACGAAGGCAACAATTTATAAAAACCAGAGGTATCACGTTATTCGCTTGGAAAATGAAAATAAGATTATTATTATTTGTTTAAATTTTATTTTTACATTTTATTAGGTAAATTATTGTTTCCATTATGTAATTATATACCCGTAGATGTTAGTTTGTGAAGTCATAAGCAACACTGAATCAATTCTTAGAACCGTTTGGGAATGCACGTATCTTACTTATTAATTATTAATAGTTTAAGAATACTTACCTGATTATATATTTTCAATTTGAGTCTCATTAATCACTTGGTAAAACATTTTAGTAATATTAGGGATTGTTAAGTAAGTTTCACTTGGTTTGTTTTACACGCAAAAAATATAATGTAAAACAAACCAAGTGAAACTTACTTAACAATCCCTAATATTACCTGATTATATACAAATATGTAAATTATTGTATAATGTAATCAATTATAATGGAGAATTCCGTAAAATAAAGTTATAGTTAAAGTTATTCTGTGAGGAAAATGTTAAGTTTAACGGGTATATTATTTTTGACATCACAATCTAAGCAGATTTTTAAATAGATATACATGCATAGATTGTGAATTTAATAACACAAACGTTAATCTTAATATTTTCTGTATGAAATATCTCCGAATAAAAGAAAAAATGTACGAAACCTTGAGGCTAATTTCGTACTTTTTTATCATCCTCATTTTCATTTTCAAAGCGAATAACCTCTCCTTTATAAATTGCTGCTCACGTAATTCTCTTGAAGTTTTGAATAATCAATTTGATATTTGCATACAGCAAAACAAGAAATTATGCTTTTAATATTGAATCTCTCTTACAATAATTTATATTTTTATATCTAAATTATTATAATAGAGATTTATAATAGATATTTTTTTAACATTTATTATTACTTTATAGATGCTCGTGATACTGACAGCAGGGATGTTAACAGTAAGTACGAGAAGCGTAAGCTTCTCCTCAATTAAATTAAATAAAATGAAACAAAGATGATTCACACATTTGCAGTTATTTAAATTACAATGAAATTAAACAAGGAAAATTTTCTGGCAATGATCAATAAAATTCGATCATTTTTTTTTTGCAGTTGGAAAAAAGGGATTGATTAAATTTTATTGATCATTGCCAGAAAAATTTCCTTGTTTAATTTCATTGTAATTCTCCTCAATTCACTGCGGTATTAACCCTTAAAATGTTTCTCTGACGAAGTGATTATTTGTATCGCTTATATATTGTTGAGCTGACAATCATAACAGATAAAAATAAATTATTAAATAAAAATGATTTGAAAACAATTAATAAATTATTTTCACATTTAGCTCTGTGACTTTTTTTGACTTACTTTAATAAATTACTCTGTTGGACTAGTTTTGGTTTAACTAATAAAAAGTGTAAACAAATAAAAACTAAATGATCTTCTGAAGTAAACATGCAGAGTTTTGTGTAGTTCTGGATGGCTAAAAATGTCCACCTTTAACATTTTCCGTGGCGGTGATATTAGATCAGAGAAATCTAATGCTTCCTCAACCCATTACATTTCCCTGATCTAATATTAATTAATTAATCGGACTAGAAATAAAATTAAAAACGTGGTTGTCCCTTAAACGAAGGACGAATTGAAGAAGTATATATCTTTTTTTAATAAGAAATGTATTTAAAATACATTTCTTCTAAATAAATTTTATTTAATTTTCAGATATAACAATTGAAATTCAAAAGGATCTGCTTTCTGGAGGTAACATAAATAACCAACCAAACATCTTTATTCATATAATTAAACATTTATACACTCATTCGCATTTTCTTTTTCTGAAATCGCAATATTTATTCATTTACGAAATCTCAATTACACTATATACATTTTATTTACAAAAATACCAATAAATAAAATGCTAAATATATTTTAAATTTGAGTCACATTAATCAGTTGGTAAAACATTTTAGTAATATTAGGAATTATTGAGTAAGTTTTACTTCCTTTGTTTTATAGGTTTTTGCGTGTAAAACAAACCAAGTGAAAGTGAATATTGTTTGAAAATGATTACCGTGTAATCGAAACTAATTAATTTTATGAAATAAATATGAATAAATTATTAAAAATCAACCAATAAAACACAGATTAGATTGAATAACTTTAAATTCTTGACTAATTTCGGGTGATTAGCTCATTTTCAAGAGAATTTAAAATTTCTTTTATTAAAATTTCTATGGATATTTACATTAATGGATATATTGATTTTTTAATTTTTTATTTTAAACAAATTTTAAATTTGTTTTATTAAAATTTCTATGGATATTTACATTAATGGATATATTGATTTTTTAATTTTTTTACTTTAAAACAAATTTAAAATTTGTTTTATTAAAATTTCTATGTATATTCACATTAATGGATATATTGATTTTTTAATTTTTTATTTTGAAACAAATTTTGAATTTGTTTCATTAAAATTTCTATGGATATTTACATTAATGGATATATTGATTTTTAATTTTTTTTATTTTAAAACAAATTTAAAATTTGTTTTATTAAAATTTCTGTGGATATTTACATTAATCGATATATTGATTTTTTAATTTTTTATTTTAAAACAAATTTTAAATTCTCTTAAAAATGGGCTAATAACCCGAAACTAGTCGAGAATTTAAAATTATTCAATCTAATCTGCGTTTTATTGGTTGATTTTTAATAATTTATTCATATTTATTTCATACAATATGAACCACCAATGTATAAATATTAAAACAATTAATTATATTTATTTTACTACTAATTTAATTTTATTACTAATTAATAAAAAATCCAAGTGGTATAAAAAAGTAATTTTGTTTTGTTTATATACTACAAGTGAAACTTATTTCATACATCGTTTTATTCCTTATTTCGATCAAAATGTAAATTACACAGTCCATATTTATACTTCCAAATTAGCATGTACACACCCCTCCACTCCACCTACCACATTTTTGATATCCAGTACAAACAATATAAGGAATTGTTTCACTTGTAGTATATAAAGAAAACAAACCACCATAATGCTAAATCTAATTGGTGTATTGAGTCGAATAAAACCTCATTAAAATTAATATGAATCGGATAATAATTAATTTTATTTATTTTCAGCTAAGAAAATAACAACTAAAACAGGTAAGCTAAACATAGCAAATTACAAAATATTTAATTAATTTCTCACTTGACCCGTGGTAGAACCTTTTTTAGATTAATTCAGGATGATTTAATTAAAATTAAAATTAATTTCTCACATAACCCGTGCTGTGTTTCATCACGGGTTATGCGAGAAATTAACCCGTGGTGAAACATTTTCGAATTAGTTCAGGATGATTTAATTAAAATTAAAACACTTAATTTTAAATCATCCTGAACTAATTCAAAAATGTTTCATCACGGGTTAAATGAGAAATTAAGTGTTTTAATTAACCCTTTCGTCCCGGATGGTACATATGTGTACCACAAATGTGTGAAAACCCCTGGAACCTAAAATAATCGCTCGTTATCAGTGGAAATTGTACCAGGCCGTTGTTTATGCGTTTGGCTTTGAGGTTATGTACAAAAATCGCACGTTGTCTGCATGACTCTAGCTAGTCTAGCGCTAATTTCCATTGTCTGCGCGTGGTTTTGTGCAATTTTAGTGTTAAAACGTGTTTTAGTATCCCGGGACGAAAGGGTTAAATCATCCCGAATTAATACAAAATATTTAATTATTTATATACAATTCTTGCAAGGATTTAACTATAATAATTTTTTTTAAAAATCATTAAATTTTCGTTTTCAGATGGTTTACTCACAAGCTTGTTACGTAAGTAGTATATAAAATATATACACCAAATGCAAGGTTAAAAGATAATAAAATAATAATCTTTATTAACAGATATATACAGAAAGTATACAAAATAAGTAATAAACATTAACAAACTCAAATGTATAATTTATATCTGTTAATTGGCTATCGACCAGTGGTCTTTCAGCCTGGTTTTTCGTACTTATGTCTTACTCATAAAAGAAGTATGATGATATCTAACTGTCTTAGAAACAATTGAAAATATGGCAAATTTAAAACAATGTGGAAAAGCGTACTGCTATAGAATGAAAGGGGAATTAATATTATTAAAAGGCACCCCCGGAGAAGTGGTCAGTCGAAGTTGGTTGCCATTAAAAAAAAAATCATACAATTATTTTGCTTTTCTCTTCCATTGATTAAACATGAATAAAATAAATTTGTTTATTTTTTAAATTAAATTCTCACTTATCCCATGGTGAAATATTTTTTATGTAATAATTATGAAATATTTTAATTAATAGTGAAACGAACAGCCAAGTGTATTAATTAAAATATTTCATGATTATTACAAAATAAATTTGATCAACAAATTAATAACTACACACAAAAAAACACGTCTACGGTTGTAGTTGCATAATCATCTCTATGCACTTCCAACCGTAGAAGTGTTTTTTTTTTTAGAGATGGGCAAAGTCGATCTTTTTTGTCACTACAAAATTTTCTTAATAATAATAATAATAATTTTTATTTTCCAACGGAAGAATCCAACAAGGGAAAATATACAATCAACATCATAATATAAGAAGAGTACAAGCAAAGTTAGTTGAATTTAAACAGAAAAAAAATAGAACAAAGTATAAATTAATATTAACAAACAAATGAATGTTATTTATAATATTAATATTGGAAAGTTTTACCTATTGATTAATAAACTCTATTTTATTGTTATTTAATAACTTTAGCTACTTAAAATTGGTTATTCAGAAATACTAGATTACTAAATTCATTCGATTTTGCCCAACACTAGTTTTTTTTTTGTGTAGTTATTAATATGTTTATTAAATTATCGAAATTGAAAGGTTGTATTAACTTTTCTTCACTATATTTAATTCTAAACAATAAACCAATTAAGGACAGTACAACGCTTATATTTATCAACTTTACGTAACTCAACAAATTGAGTGCCATTTTCGTGGCATTCATTTGTTTTTACATACATAAACAACTTTATTTCTGAGATTGGAATATACAATTACAATACAATATCTAACAATACACTAAAATATTTCCAACTCTGAAACTGGCTATCGACCAGTGGTCTCTCAGCCTATTTATTTTTATATTGCTGTTTATTAAATACTAATTTGCGGATTTTATTTTCAGAGGTTAAAGGTAAATATCTGTACAATATTTTGGAGCTTTGCTTTTATTGAATTTATATTTCATTAAATAAAACAATCTCAGACTCTGAGATAAATTTAAGTCGTGGATAAAGTATCGCATTCGTGTGTTACGGGTAATATAAACTCAGTAGAATTAACTTTAATCACTTACGATTTGTCCTGAGAAGATTCTCAATCGTGATATGAGGATATCCATAAATATTCACATCTCAGATGAATTACTTCACTCGCCTACGATCCATTCTGTGAAGATCCTCAGTCATGATTTATGACCTGCATAAAACACTTGTGATTAACGTACTAAACTATTATTATCGTTTAACAATTTTTTATGTGTTATAAATTAAAATTATCAAATTGTAAATTTATCTATGATTGATCATCAATAACCCTGTACACAAAATTTGCTTAATGGTAACAAACGATTATTCCTAATATTATTAAGCATTTTTTCAATTAAATTGCGTTAACAGAATGTTTAAATCGTTTCTCAATTTTGAAAAATAAACTTCCATTGATTTCAACATTAAATTGTTTATAACTTTTAAAATATTAAAAATCGACCCAATAAACCTTATGTCAAAAATAATTCATTTCAAGCGCAGAATCTAAGATCGACATAAAAAATATAGCATTCCATTTAAAAAAATCATATGTTTGATGCGTCACGTGATTATTGGACACCCTGTATATATGAAATTGATTTTAAAATGTGAAGTTTTACAGTAGCTACAAATTATGTCAGTAATATTTTTTTATAAATTTGTAAATAACTGAGATATTGGACTTCATCGGAATCTTGCGCCACCCTTAAAATAAATATAGGAAAGTTTTATTTAATGAAATTTAATACACAAATTTTTTCATTCAAAATTAATTTAAACATTTTTTTTAAATTTACAGGAGGAGACTACAATGGTATTGATTTTATAGTATAATTAATAACATCAATTTTTATTCATATAATTATCTTTTTATTAAGTTAATCCTTGTGTTTTTTTTTTCTTTCAGCCATTATGGAGGAAATTGAAAAATTGCCTCGTAAGTAAACGAAAATATTTTGAACATAAAGTCAAATAAAAAATTATAGTTATTAATAGACAATACATTAAAAAAATAATAAAACACTTTAAACTTTGTTTGTATAAAACTAAACAATGTATAACAAAGTTGAAGCCTCAGTTATTAATAATACATTAAAATATTATTATTAAGGCGGAAAGACCAACGGTCGATAGCCAATTGGCAGAAGAATTTATTTTTATGTTAGTTATTTATTGTATTTATTTATTATTATTACTTTGTTAAAAATAATATGCCAATAAAGATTTATATATATATATATATATTATTAGAAAATAAAGCACATTTACTTGATTCGCTTCCGACGGTCGATTTTTTATTTATTTATATAGAAACATCTTAATTACTAAAAAATATATACATATTTAATTTAAAATACAATAAACAATTTAAAACAAATATATATTCTTAAAAGAAACGGCCGTCGATAGCATGTCTTTCGGCCTTTATTTATTTATTTATTTATTCAAACACGCTATTTTACATAATATGTTATTGCATACAGAGTTTACAGTAAAATATATAATAAAATTAAAATAGTATTTTATTATATATTTTACTGTAAACTCTGTATGCAATAACAAATTATGTAAAATAGCGTGTTTAAACAAACAAATAAATTGTACAAATACAGAATAGACAAATTTCCGGTATTTAAGTTAACGGTGTACAGATTTTAAGTCGCTATGGAAAAAATCAAAACTGCAAGCGTTATAATTGGATGTTATTCTACATACACCGAAATTCCGTATATATTCATTCCTTCTTAAAATCGTTTATGTTTTAGTCTGTGTAGGCCTACGACCAGATAATTTTCTGCCCTTTCAAATATATTTTGTTAATTATATTCCTTTTTATTAATTGTTGTATATTGATGATACTAACTTTTTTTTTTAATTTCGATAGCAAAAGATGAGGTAAAAAACAGTACCGTAACTACGGGTAAGTAATTTTTGTTACGAATTTCAAGTCTGTGTTTAATAGTGTGTTATCACTCCTTATGTGGAGCTTTTGATAACACCTTGCGGGTCATATTGACAAGAAGTCAACAACAATAACTATGAGCTCAAACTTAAACTTATACTTGTATTCAAACTTTACACAATTATTACATTTTTTCACTATTAACGAAAAGGCAAAGACATCTGATTAGCCCAAAGGCCGAATCAGTTCTGTTTCAAAAACAATTACAAACTTAAAACTTAAACACAGTGATTATAACGAGAGGACGAGACGTGTACAAAATAAGTCCTTTTGTATGAAAATATTTACACAGCCATTAGTCAGTTGAAAACGTTTCTCGGATATTAAACAATGATTCTCGGTCGTCTACCTTGTAGACCCAAATCGTTGACGATGCCACTTGAAATTAGGCAAAAGGTGGCGCTTGCGTCGTCTTCAATTTATTATGACTAATTACTTCTCTTCAAAATATTTACTTTTCAATATTGTTCAAAACAAGAATTACTGATAGATAATTTAATCTGATAAATATAATAAAGTCGTTCATAATAAATTAAAGACGACGCAAGCGCCACCTTTTGCCTAATTTCAAGTGGCATCATCAACGATTTGGACCTACAAGATAGAGAATCATTGTTTCGTCCACTAAAGGAAGGCGAACTTGTCCTGTTTAAGCAAACAAGCTAGATGAATGGTGACTGAACGTTTCATTAAATATAATAATATCGAATAATACAATGAAATTCTAAGAAATGTTTACAACAAGTGGACATTTTTTATATTTTGTATTTTCCTGTTTTGTAGGCGAAAATACTTTTTCCGCAAAATTCCCACCATTAAACACAGATCTGAAATCCTTTAATTTCACATTCAATCCCGAACATAGCTCCAATTATTGAGCACCCTTATAAGCCTAATACTAATCCTAAATATGCACACCCTTCACTAATTCAATTCATCCCTTCAAATTTGGAAAACTTAGACCAAGACGTTAGCATTGTCCTATTAATTGTGTCTGTTGGGAAATAAATAAATTATATTATTATATATTCTTCCACTCTATCAAACATCTTTTTCATTTCCTTCATCTTCCTCGCCAATAACACCACATCATCCGAGTACGCTGGCTCCACACCTTGGCTTTTACAATCACTACCCCAGCTGCTTGCCCGTTCCTTAGTCCAACTCACTCTGGTACATATTTTGAATTAATTTCTCAATATTCAATATGAAAATAATTTATTAATTATATTCAAATTATTTTTATTTAATACGATGTGTTTATTGGTATTTGATCTAAATGGATACCCTTATAAGCCTAATATTAATCCTAAATGTGCACACACTTTACTAATTCAATTCATCTCTTCAAATTTGGAAAACTTAGACCAAGATGTTAGCATTGTCCTATTAATTGTGTCTGTTGGGAAATAAATAAATTATATTATTATATATTCTTCCACTCTATCCAACATCTTTTTCATTTCCTTCATCTCCCTCGCCAATAACACCACATCATCCGAGTACGCTGGCTCCACACCTTGACTTTTACAATCACTACCCCAGCTGCTTGCCCGTTCCTTAATCCAACTCACTCTGGTACATATTTTGAATTAATTTCTCACTTAACCCGTGGTGAAACATATTTAATTAATAGACACTTGGTTTGTTTCACTGATTAAAATCAGTGAAACAAACCAAAGCCATTCAAAGCCTATTTTACTCTGGTACAAACTGAATAGCAATGCGCTCAGCAGGTACTCCACACTCTAAATTGCTCTTATCCAGATGTGCTCTAACCCGTTAGCAACTATGACGATTGAATAAAACGACAAGAACTCTGAGCTGATGAAAAGCCTCGAAAATGACGTTTATTTTCCGAGGTTTAACAATTTGTAAATTATTGAGGAATTCATAATAATTCCAATATTTTTAACAACAGGTCCAAAAACCGACGTTAAAGTTAATGGAACAGGAACCGTGACGACCATCGTTGAAGGTATGTACTTGACAAATTTTAGCGAATTGCTGAAATACATTCAGAATTATTTTTATATCATCAATTTGAGAATACTGTACGATAAGCAATAACAACATTATTTATTTATTTATTTATTCAATTAACGGAGGCCATTAAATACAGTAACATACATACATGATACATATTATTATTATTTACAGTTTAATGCTGAATATGTGCAAAAAAGTAAATTACATTGTTTACATTACAGATCACCAAAATGGCACAATTACAGGTAAATAATAAGAAATAATCGTATACAAAAAAATATATTTCATTCTTTCAATATTTAAAAATTGGATTCATTTTTTGTACTTATATGAAGAGATAAATTACATGGAATAATAAACATTAGTCGTTCATGAAAAAATATAAATATGAATGAATTATTAAAAATCTTATATTTGAAACTCCATTTCTTGTCGAATTTATAAATGATTTCGTAAACAATTTGTATCATAAAAGTAATAATTCTTTCATTTTGAATAAATTCCTCACTTAACCCGCGGTGAAATATTTTTAATTAATGATGGAAAATTAAAACACTTGTTTTTTTGTTTCTGTGAAACAGAAACGATCTTCACATCTAATGAAACGTTTAGCCACCATTCATCTAGCGTATGGATAACTAGTGATGGCTAGAAAATGGCAACTGAACGTTTCATTAAATGTGATTTTCGTTTTCCTTGTTTGCTTAAACAGGACAAGTTCGCCTTCTTTTAGTGGACGAAACAATGATTCTTGGTCGTCTAACTTGTAGACCCAAATTGTTGACGATGCCTCTTGAAATTAAGCAAAAGATGGCGCTTGCGTCGTCTTTAATTTATTAAGAAACGATCTTGTTTATAAAACCTGGAAACGAAAAAAAAAATCAATATTTGTGAAAATTATTACATATATATATATAACGAAATTTATTTAATAATATTTTTTATGCGAAAAAAAGGCGGCTTTCATTGCTAATGATTTAATAAAATATTCAACAATCATTCATGAATGCTGGTTGAAAAAAAATCAATATTTGTGAAAATTATTACATATGTATATAACGAAATTTATTTAATAATATTTTTGATGCGAAAAAAGGCGGCTTTCATTGCTAATGATTTAATAAAATATTCAACAATCATTCATGAATGCCGGTTGAACATTTTATCAAATCAACAATTTATGTGAACGAAGTAAGTAGACAATCGAAGCTTAATTTGCGTTTCAAATATAAGAATTAATTAAAAATGTAATCATATTTATTTTTTTTAATGTTATACAGGGTTATTACCCATTTATAAAAGTTCAAATTAATTCAAAATTAACAATCTTTACAGATATAAAAAAGAAAATTTCAAAGATTTTATTTTATACATTGAATGTGTCCAATTTTAATTCATAAATTATATTTTTTTTTCTTATCTTAATTACTAATCCAATTAATTTAACTTTGTTTTTAATCTTAATCAGAAATTAAAAATATCAAAGGTACGATCGGAGACAAGGAATTGAACGAGGTTATAGATGGCACTGGTACGTTTCAAACAATATTTTTACTTATAAATATTATAAATATACAGAGTGTTATACAAACAAAGTTATTTATTCTTTTAAATATCCTTTAAATTAAATTAACTTTTTAATTAAATTAACGAAGTAGAAGCCTCAACTATTAAGAATATTTTTACTTACTTACATACGTAATCCTTGAAATCAACTTTCAGTTAATCGCTGTAAATTTTTATAAATTATTCGAACAGGAATTCGTGATAGGGCAGAAAGACTTCTAGTCGATAGCCAAGACTAACACATAAACTAGAGGTTTTTCCGCCATAAAATTGTATATAATCTTTATTGACAAACGTAATACAACACCTACATATAACATAAATTATTACAATACATGCTGTAGGAGTTTGCCAATTGGCTATCGACCAGTCCTCCGACCATAAAATTGTATTAAAACATTTTTTTAAATATTTATTTCGTTTCAGACATGGATGGAGATGATCTCCTAGCCTTTTTCGATATGATGAAGAACTTTTGGTAATCGCGAGTTAGTGTAGCAGTACAACCAGAATTTGTTAGCGCGATCGATGTTTGAGAATTTTTGTTAGTTATGTAGCGGGAATAAAGAATTGCCGAAATATTTACGTCTTTTTTGATTCCCTTTTTCTTCCTTGCTTATTATTACTACGAGTGACCACAATTTAATTTTACATACTGTATAGTATCCACTTACACGACTATGTTTGCTTGCTTTGGACTATACTTACCATTTGTTTTTGGAAATTTTAATAAATTGTAACGAAAGTGAAAGAAGAAACTGGAAACTTCACTCAAGAAGCGTGCGACGGCAAACGCGGCGTCTTCGGAAGTTCCGGAAAGTTCGAGAAACAAGCACGTTATATACGCGAGCGCTGGCGGCGCTGCAGGCAGTCAATCCGAGTACTCAATATTGCGTTGTAGCGCGATCGATGTTTGATATTTTTTGTTGGTTATGTAGCGTGAATAAAGAATTGCCGAAATATTTACGTCTTTTTTGATTCCCCTTTTCGTCCTTGCATATTATTACTAGGAGTGACCACAATTTAATTTTACATACTGTATAGTATCCACTTACACGACTATGTTTGCTTGCTTTGAACTATACCCCCATTTATTTTCGGAATTTTTAATAAATTCTAACGAAAGTGAAAGAAGAAACTGAAGAAGCGTGCGACGACAAACGCGGCGTCTGCGGAAGTTCCGGAAAGTTCGAAAAACGAGCACGCTATATAAGCGAGCGCTAGCGGCGCCTGCAGCGTGCTCAACATCGCGTTGTAAATAAATAGTGACAGTGTGGTGTAAATAAATGTGTTAAGTGTACTGTAAATAAATAAATAGACATTGTTTTACTTTTTTCCGAGTCTGATTAAACCCGATTTCGTAAGAATATTTTAATTGTGATATTATATTATTTTTGAATGTATACTCTGTTATAATTTGGAATTTTGTTGATCTTTATTTCCTAAATTGGTACATCTGTTAGACAATAAACGTATTTATTTATTCTGCAGTCATTCTTATTGCATAATTCCAACAGTAATAAAAACGTTACTAGATTTTAATCCTGAAAATTACAATATATTTCCTTAATAGTTTTAAATCAGACTGTTACTTTCCTAGTTCAGGGGTTCCGCAAGGATCTGTCCTAGTGAGCTTTTTTTTTTCAATATTTTCATTAACATCTTCTCGAGAGTAATTAAGTGTAAATATCTACTAATTAATCTTAGTTTGGGGGTTCCGCAAGGATCTGCCCTAGGGCCGCTTTTTTTCAATATTTTCATTAACGTCCTCTCGAGTGTAATTAAGTGTAAATATCTATTAATTAATCCTAGTTTTGGGGTTCCGCAAGGATCTGCCCTAGGGCCGCTTTTTTTCAATCTCTTCATTAACGTCCTCTCGAGTGTAATTAAGTGTAATATCTATTAATTAATCCTAGTTTTGCGGTTCCGCAAGGATCTGCCCTAGGGCCGCTTTTTTTCAATATTTTAATTAACGTCCTCTCGAGTGTAATTAAGTGTAAATATCTATTACTTAATCCTAGTTTTGTGGTTCCGCAAGGATCTGCCCTAGGGCCGCTTTTTTTTCAATCTCTTCATTAACGTCCTCTCGAGTGTAATTAAGTGTAAATATCTATTAATTAATCCTAGTTTGGGGGTTCCGCAAAGATCTGCCCTAGGGCCGCTATTTTTTTCAATCTCTTCATTAAAGTCCTCTCGAGTGTAATTACGTGTAAATATCTATTAATTAATCTTAGTTTTGGGGTTCCGCAAGGATCTGCCCCAGGGCCGCTTTTTTTCAATATTTTCATTAACATCCTCTCGAGTGTAATTAAGTGTAAATATCTATTAATTAATCTTAGTTTGGTAGTTCCGCAAGGATCTGCCCTAGGGCCGCTTTTTTTCAATCTCTTCATTAACGTCCTCTCGAGTGTAATTAAGTGTAAATATCTATTAATTAATCCTAGTTTGGGGGTTCCGCAAGGATCTGCCCTAGGGCCACTTTTTTCAATATTTTCATTAAAATCCTCTCGAGTGTAATTAAGTGTAAACATCAATTGCAGACGATTTAAGGGCAGGATTTAGCTCCTAATAAATACTAAATCTAGATTGTACTATTGAACAAGTTGCGTATGTTAAATTGGCAATTGTAAAAATCAATATGAGAAGCGCAGAAATGAATGCATCTTCAAGCATGGAGAAGAGAGTAGAATGTGGAATTCCCCAAGGAACTGTTTTGGGACCAATCCTATTTCTAGTTTACATAAACGATGTATTTATAAATAGAAAAGAGTATTTATTCAATGTGAAAATAATTTATTAATTATTTTCAAATCATTTTTATTTAATACGATGTGTTTATTGGTATTGGATCTACAGGATCACTACTTTCCTTTACTGATGATTCTACGAATATACTAGCTGGCAGAATCTTAAGATCAAAGTAGAGCAAGTATTATTATTATAAATTAAATATGCGTCATCCATTGTTTGGGTGCTCGTTCCTCTAAAAATTTCGTAAAACCGTTAACATTTTATGATTTTCGTAGCACCTACTTTCGGACGAAATTGTTTTCCATTTTTTTACGACGCTGCGTTATCAAAATATAAAAAAAAATCACTAGTAAACATAACTGCCAATCTGATAAAAAGAATAATACTTTTGTTTTTGTCAGGAACTGAAATGTAAAAAGAAAAAACACTGTAGAATTGAAAAGAGTTGTGTATTTAAAAAAAAAATATTCCATTAAAAAAAATGTAACAAACAAAATTTCTTGAAAGTTTCTGTATAAAACTTGCTCAAACTTAATACTAGATGTATATTTGCGTTGTATCTTTATTTATTTTTTTTTTTTTTCTTATGTAATTAATTTGAGTTTGATTTACCGTAACTGGAATTTGTATTCTGTTGGGCAAATAAAGGATATTATTATTTTTTTTTTTTTTGGGCTGTGGAAGGAGAAATGCAGTTACGGACGGAGTGTGGGACTCCTTCCAGTTAGATGTTAACTGGAAGCCTACTCACTAAAACCCCTCCCACTTTACCGGCTTCGACTGCTAAGGTCATTAGACGGTCTCAAGTTTAAATCTATGCTAATAATAATAATAATAAACTTTTTTACCCAACAGGCAAAAAACCCAATTACAGAGCAATAAGTACAAACTTAATATAATGTGCTATTAAATAAGAAGTATATAAAAATATAAAGAATAACATATTATTATTTATATTTTTTGCTATTATTATTAAAAAAATTGAAATATTTTTTTAAGCAAGTTTTATTCAGAAACTTCGAGGATAGCCTAAAAATATTGAAATATTTTTTTAACAATTCCTGCTTTAATCTAATAACTATTACCACACATTTTTATTTTAATATATATACAAACATCTTTATTCCCAAAGAATACATACATATTTAATTTAATATAAAATACATGAAACAATTTAATTCTTGGATCTTGGAGGCTTTCACTTCGTGGTACATTTTCAATTTTGATATAAAGAAAACACTTAACTTTTATTTAATAAAAGTGGTATAAAAAAGTTAAGTGTTTTCTTTATATCAAAATTGAAACAATTTAAAACAAATATATATTCTTAAGAGAAACGACTATCGATCAGAGGTCTTTCGGCCTTTATTTTAATATTTCTAGACTAACCTTAAAATTTTTTAATAAAACTTGCTTAAAAGAAATAAAATTACTTTTTTTTCGCATTGCAATTCTCGAACTAATCTTTTTTTTGCGACAGTCTTTTAAATTTGCAATTTCGACTTGTCAAGGTTGCTTTATGGGACATTTAAGACATTTCCTAGGTACTCCAAGCGGCGCATTTGCATATAAATCGAAACGCTCTCCCGATAACGAAATCTATAAAACTGAGTGCGCTGAAAATTATGATTTATACAAAAAAAAAAAATTATGAAACTCGCGTTTGTGGCAATCGTTCTGGCCGCGGCCCTTTTTACCGGCGCTCGGTGCACACCGACATGTGAGTACAATTATTAGTGACGACGAGCCAATTAAATAAGTGTCTAAAATATAAAGTTATATATATTTAAAAAAATAGCGGTTAATTAAAATATACCGTAATTAGTTTCAACACGGGTTAAGTGAGGAGTTAATAAAACAAATGGTTAAAAAGTGTTTTCTCGATTAAAATGTAATTTATTGCGTGGTGGAATCTATTGAACTATATTCGTATTGTGAGAGATTTATATGTTGACATTTTCTACTAACATTATTTATTAATAAATTGTCCTTATATTTTAATAATTACAATGCTCGTTTAATGTGGAATATAAAAGGTACAAGAACTTTTTAAACGTTCTTTAAGTTAATATCATTCAATCATTGGGGCGCGTTCAGGGAAATTTTGGACATGTAGCGCTGCAGCGCATAGTGCTTGATCTTCTCTGGACGGACAAATTGATGTTGACATTTTCTACCAACATTATTTATTAATAAATTGTTCTTATATTTTAATAATTACAAAGCTCGTTTAATGTGGAATATAGATGGTGCAAGAACTTTTTAAACGTTCTTTAAGTTAATATCATTCAATCATTGGGGCGCATTCAGGGAAATTTTGGATATGTAGCGCTGCAGCGCAAAGCGCTTGATTTTCTCTGGACGGACAAATTGTAGTTTTCTGCACTGAAAGTATGCTTGAGATTGCCTTTCAATCGGCAAAAAATGTTTTTCAATCGGAAAACAAATGTTTTACAGCTTGATAAAGCGGTACCGTTCAGCGACACCGCTTTCGTAAAGCGCTGCAGTGCTATACATAAAGCAGTACCGTTCAGCGACACTCCTTTCGTAAAGCGCTGCAGCGCTATTGTTCCTTGAACGAGCCTATTAAAAACTTAATAACAGACAAAAGAGGACGCTTTTATGCCCACTTGAACCGCGGGTGATTAAATAGTTAATCACGATTAAGTCTGAAATTGGCTTGCACCAAGATTTAATCATTATTAAAGTAACCTAAAAAATGTCTAATATTTAATAAAACAATTTTGGCCGATTAACTCATACACGTATAACGTCGATTGCGGATAATCGTTGTTTACAGTTGATAGAGATCATAGAAAGATAAAAATTTGACGGGAATAACCAATTTTATATGTAGTGTTTCATTGAAATGTATTAATTGTTTAAATTTGAGTTATGTGAAGTTAGTTAATCACAATTAAAACACTTTTTATTCCTTACTTCACTTTTATTTTTTTTGTACAAGTGAAGTAAAAGTCAAGTAAGGAATAAAAAGTGTTTTAATTGTGATTGAAATGTATTTTCTCATCAATTTTATTTACATTGTAAAAGGTGTATGCCGTAAAAATAAATAAATAAATAATGTTAAACCTCAAATTTCCTTAATTATGAAGTAGGTTAAGTAAAATAAAAATAAAAATTATTGTTATTAATTCTGTTTCAGCTTTTGAGCCAAGTAAGTATGAAGCATACATCATATAAATCAATGCTCTTTTACCAAAAGGTGTCGGGTTTGATTGTATCTCAATATCCATTTTGCTGCCTTTTTCATTACGATTTTCCTCACTTTTACAGAACCAGTACCAGATCCTGAGTCAGAAGTACAGGGTGAGATTTTTCTTTTACATTATGCCAACACATTTATCAATTAAATATATGAATCGGCTTTTTTTTATGTAGATAGCATAGCAAAATGATGCTCCAGGAACCAATCATCAGTTCTTGAATCATTATTTTGTAATTGCTTGCTTAATGATAAAGAAATTATGTAAAATATATGTCTGTGGTTGTATTTATAATTAATATTTTAATAAATAATTCATTAAAGAACCATCCGTTGTGCCTGCCGGACCAGTTGAAGTTAAAGAACCAGGTGAGGTATTTCATTTAAAAATAATTAACACCAAGCACATCTTAAGATATATCTAGATCTCAAGCTGCATCTTTAGTGATGTAGTTGAAAATAAAACTCATTATCAATTTAATTAATGGTTTTAATATTTAGACATTGGTAGTTCATATTGTATGAAATAAATATGAATAGATTAATAAAAATCAACCAATAAAACACAGGTTAGATTGAATTACTTTAAATTCACGACTAGTTTCGGGTTATTAGCCCATTTTCAAGAGAATTTAAAATTTGTTTTTAAATTCTCTTGAAAAAATGATTTTTTTGAAAATAATAATCGATTAATTTATGTGTTAATTTGTATTTTTAGTTATTGTTTATTTATATGTAATAGCTTATTTACTACTTATATTAAAAAAATTTTACAATTTTTGTAAAATGGTGAATTTTCCGTAAATAAATTATTATTATTAATAATTAATTAATTTCTCACGTAACCCGTGGTGAAACATTCTGGAATAAATTCCTGAATTAATATTTCGCTTAGTATTGTTATAGTTATTAATTTTCGACTAGTTTTGACGTACATCAATCGTTCGTTATATTTTGATTAACAGAAAACGAGGAAAAAGAATTTCCGGAAGATATTTGTGTAGACGATTGTAGCAACTTATTAATAGTAATAATTTTATAAAGATAAAGAACCAAACATTTCATATTTTTAATATACGAGATTGAAAAAATTAATTATAAAATAAAAATAAATAAATTATTATATTTTATGGAAACTGAAATGCATTCATTCCTTATTTTTTATTCATAGAAAACGAGGAAGATGAATTTCCGGAAGATATTTGCGAAGATGAATGTAGCAATTTACCAATAGAAGGTATTTTTTTAAAGACAAAAAAAACTGTTTGATATTTTAAATATACAGGATTGAGAAATTTATTTCTAAAATAATAATATTTATAATCATAATATTTTATGGAAATTGAAATGCATTCATTCAATATTTTTTGATTAACAGAAGATGAGGAAGAAGAATTTCCGGAAGACATTTGCGAAGACGAATGTAGCAATTTACCAGTAGAAGGTAATTTTTAAAGACAAAAAATTAAAAATATACAAGATTGAGAAATGTATTTCTAAAATAAAAATAAAAATTTTAATATATTTAATGGAAACTGAAATGCATTCATTTCATATTTTTGATTAACAGAAGATTAGGGAGAAGAATTTCCGGAAGACATTTGCGAAGACGAATGTAGCAATTTACCAATAGAAGGTAATTTCTTAAAGACAAAAAATTTAAATATACAAGATTGAGAAATTTATTTCTAAAATAATAATAAATTAATTATGACATTTTTAATGGAAACTGAAATGCATTCATTCAATATTTTTTTATTAACAGAAGATGAGGAAGAAGAATTTCCGGAAGACATTTGCGAAGACGAATGTAGCAATTTACCAGTAGAAGGTAATTTTGTCAATACAAAAACGAAACTAATTAAAATATTGAATATACCAGAATTAAGAAATATATTTCAAATATTATAAATACATTAATATTGAAAATTGTTCATTCGTTATTATTTTTTTAATGGAACATGAAGAAGAAGAATTTCCGGAAGATGTTTATGAAGATTGTAGTAACAATTTACCCGAAGAAGGTAATTTTGTCTGACACTAATTAAACAAAAATTAAATAAATGAGAACTAAGAAATAATCTTCAAATATAATAAAAAATAAATTAATTTTATTTTACTGAATTCTCCATTATAATTGTTTACAACATACAATAATTTATATGATTAATTAATTTCTCACTTAACCCGTGGTGAAACATTTTTGAATTAATTCAGGATGATTTAATTGAAATTAAAACATCCTAAATTAATACAATATATATATATATATATATATCTTTATTCAGACTATATAGATAATTTTAACAATATAACAATATAAATAATAACAATACATGTAGGTGTTAGTCTGTCTGGGCTATCGACCAGAGGTCTTTCTGCCCTTTAATACAATAATTTACATATTTGTATATATTCAAGTAGGCATTCCTGAACTTTTAATAATTAATATTATATTAAAATTATATTAAAAAAAAACTTATTTTAATTATTTTTAAAATCGGCATTTTCTCAGGATTTCGGCTTTTCAGCAAAATCGGCTTTTTCTCGGGATTCGGCTATTCGGTCAATTTTCGGTCAAATTATTTTTACATACCAATTAATTACACATAAAGATGGTGTAATTAATTGCTCATTTAACTCGTGATGAAATATTTTAAAATATGCTTAAAATCAAAACACTTGACATTCTTTCACAAATTTGATTTTATTTATTCCGACTAGTTTCGACTATAATAAATGTATTCTTTGAATTAATAAAATATTTATGATTTTCAACACTTTTTAATTTAATTTCACTACAGCGTAGCGGAACAATTGTAGTGGAATTAAATTAAAAAGTGTTGAAAATCGTAAATATTTTATTAATTAAAGTAACCATGGATTTTCAAAAATTAAGTGCCTCATTAATCAACGATATAAATGTATTCCTTAATAATGGCTCATAGATGTAACTAATCGGAACAAATGAAATTAAATTTGTGAAAAAATGCCAAGCTTTTTTTTGATTTCAAGTATAAAATGCAAACATCTTTATTGAGGCAATTATATTAAATTTTATATACAGCTATTTATTACAATTATAAATATGCATGAAGGTGTTTGTTTGTCGTGGGCTATCGGCCTGAGGTTTTTCTGCCCTATAATTCTTATTTGCCCTTTAAAATTACAACATTTATAGTATAATTTTAAAATTAAATAAGATAAAAAAATTGTTCTAATTTGCCCTTTAAAATTATAACATTTATAGTATAATTTTAAAGGGCAAATAAGAATTATGGGGCAGAAAAACCTCAGGCCGATATACTATAAACTATATAACTATACTATAACTTTAGTATATTGATTGATTGAGTTATGTAAAGATCAAATTAAATAAATAAATAAAATAAATAAATATATAAATTGATAAATAAAGCACTAATAACTAGTGATGGGCAAAATCGAATAATATTAGTAATAGAGTATTTCTAAATAGGCAATTTTTAATAAATAAAGTCAATAAGTAACAATAACTTGATGTTTTCAATAAATATGGAACAGTTACTGATATTTATAGAATATGCTGTTTTAATAAAAATGTCATATACTTAATTTTCCAATAATAAAAAAGATCGAAAAGATTGACTTTGCCCATCACTACTAATAACCTTTCTTCACACTTTATTTAGTTTATTTGTGCTTTATTTATCGATTTAACTCTACAACTATTTAACTATAATATACTAAAGTTATAGTATAGTTATATAGTTTATAGTATGGTTGTTTACATTTATAGTATAATTTTAAATAACAATAAATTTTTTTTTTTTCTGTAAATTTATTTCACCTTGTTTTACTTTCTTTGCTTTTAGAAGAACCGAAAAACGAGGAAGTAGAGAAATGTGAAGAAGGCACAATTAGTGGAAACGACGGCAAGTAAAATTATTCATCACTTTATATTTATTTAAATAAAAATTCTCTTATGTGAAAGGACAACTATTTTAACCAACTAAAACATCTTTATTCAAATGTGTATATGAATGTACAATAATATACAAAAATTAGAATTATATTCTGTAAATGAATCGGCTATCAACAGGAAGTATCTCAGCCTAAACTATTTTATTTTTTATTAAAATTTCTATAAATATTCATCAAATTAGGCAAAAGATTATTTATTATTATCTTAGATGTTTAATAAATTATAAACAAAAACATTATTTACATTTAAATTAGGAAAAAGATGGCGCTTGCGTTGACTTCTATTTATTATTATCTTAGATGTTTAATAAATTATAAACAAAAACATTATTCATATTTAAATTAGGCAAAAGATGGCGCTTGCGTTGACTTCTATTTATTATTATCTTAGATGTTTAATAAATTATAAACAAAAACATTATTCATATTTAAATTAGGCAAAAGATGGCGCTTGCGTTGACTTCTATTTATTATTATCTTAGATATTTAATAAATTATAAAGAAAAACATTATTCACATTTAAATTAATCAAAAGATGGGGTTTGCGTCGTCTACCATTTATTAAAACTTTTATTATCATAACAATTCGAGGACGTCCGCTTTCAAAGTGAACAAGTGCCAGTGTTGACGGCGAATGGCAAACAGTACCATCAAAGTTTAGCGATAGCCAGGTTCTTCGCTAAAAAGTGGGTGAAATTGCTGGGGAATACGGAATCCAAAGATTTCGAAATTGATTCTGGCGCAGACACGATTTGCGCCAGAAAATAGCAACGAACAAGACACCTTTTTAATATTTTATCCATGAATTTTGTAAACAGAAACAGATTTAGTTTTTTTTTAATATTCCATCCATGAATATTGTAAACAGAAACAGACTTCGTTTTTTTAATATTCCATCCATGAATATTGTAAACAGAAACTGACTTAGTTTTTTTTAATATTCCATCCATGAATATTGTAGACAGAAACGAACATCATTTTTTTTAATATTCCATCCATGAATATTGTAAACAGAAACAGACTTAGTTTTTTTTAATATTCCATCCATGAATATTGCAAACAGAAACGGACTTACTTTCTTTTTTAATATTCCATCCATGAATATTGTAAACAGAAACTGACTTAGTTTTTTTTTTAATATTCCATCCATGAATATTGTAAACAGAAACAGACTTAGTTTTTTTTTTTTAATATTCCATCCATAAATATTATAAACAGAAACAGACTTAGTTTTTTTTTAATATTCCATCCATAAATATTATAAACAGAAACAGACCTAGTTTTTTTTTAATATTCCATCCATGAATATTGTAAACAGAAACGGATTTTTTTTAATATTCCATCCATGAATATTGTAAACAGAAACAGACTTAGTTTTTTTTTTACATTCCATCCATGAATATTGTAAACAGAAACAGACTTAGCACCCCTCCCTGTCTTAATCCTTGGTTTGTTGTAAATTCCTCGGATCTCATTTTATTATATATTATGTAGTTTGTCGTCTCCCTGTAAACACTTTTTATTGCTTCTACCAGTCCTGCATCTACTCATTTTCTCTGTAATATTTGCCACACTGTAAGTGTTAACAATTAATATTGTCAATATTACAATGAATAAAAGCGAAAGTTAGGAGAGTGGACTGAATAATTCCGTACGGTTCATAAAATTATATTATTATAATTTTTTACTTACAGATGATTCGAGTAGTTCCGAAGAAGGTAAGATTTTTTTCAAATAATACCTAAGCGGAAATTTGCTAAAATTATCAATGGGTAATACAAGGTGGCGCAATATTCAGATTAAGTCCAATATCTCAGTTATTTAGAAATTTACAAAAAGATATTACTGACATAATTTGTAGCTACTGTAAAACTTCACATTTTAAAATTGGTTTCATATATACAGGGTGTCCAATAATCACGTGACGCATCAAACATATAATTTTTTAAATGAAATGCTATATTTTTTATGTCGATTTTAGATTCTACGCTTAAAATTAATCATATATATATATATATATATATATATATATATATTCTTAAACAAAAATGATTTGCAAATAATAAATAAATATTTTGATGCGTATTATTTTTATTTTGTATTTTGTCGTAATTTGTGATTGGTAATTTGCCTTTTTTTATACATATGTTTTATAATCTTTTTAGAGCGTCGCACTTTTCTTATAACATTTTTAATATGTAATTATAATTGTAATTTGGAAATGGAGATTCCGTTAATAAAGTAAATTGAAAAATTATTTTAAAATCATTTTTGATTAATTTGTTAAAAATGATTTTGAAATAATTTTTTTTTCAAATCATTTTTGTTAAATTTATTAAATAACTGTAATGAATTCCTTTTTTTTATTTATACATATTCTGTTGCAGATTCCTCAGAAGAAGGTAGGTTCAAAATACAACACTAATTATGATGGATTACTTCAATGGTTCACTTTGTTTATTATTATTTTTATACAATTCTTAGAAAATTGATTTAGTTAAATAATTTACACATAACAACAATTGTGTTGTTCATTCTTTTTTTTTTTCTTTTTTCATTTGTTTAAAATGATTTTAAAATAATTATTTTGTTTTCAAATCATTTTTGTTCAATTTATTAAATAACTGTAATGAATACTTTTTTTTTTCTTCTAAAATACAACACTAATTATGATGGATTACTTCAATGGTTCACTTTGTTTATTGCTTTTTTTATACAATTCTTAGAAATTTGACTTAGTTAAATAATTTACACATAACCACAATGTTGTTCATTCTTTTTTTTCTATTTTCAAATAATATTGATTTTTGTTGCATATGTTTTGTAAAAAGGAGATACCGTAAATAAATATATTATTATTAAAAAAAATAGTCTCCATTATTTTCTCATTAAATATTGTCGAATTTTGATGAACAAAAATATATGAATAAATAAAAAAATAGTTTTGTTATTCGACAAGTTCATATATTCATTCATTTATATATATATATATATATATATATAATAAATAATTACAGATATACTGGGCCAGATGCAAAATATTTCGAGTCAATTATGCGGTGAGTATATAATTTATAAAATTTTCACTTGCATTTCTTTAAATGTGTATTAAATAATAATATTAAAATTTTACAGCCTAAGTAGGTTTTCTGATACATATATATGTATAGGATGTGAATTTTTTTAAGGTTGCGGTTTAGTGGAAAGAGATAGCTATATAGTAAAATGGAAATAATCGTTTGAAAATAGAGCTATTCTTTTGGATTTCATAATATGAATGTGTATTTACATTTTTTATCTACCAAGTATAAAGTATCAGTCTAAATAAAAAATAAATCGTTAATTTTCGTGTATTACGTCAATTGACTAGTTTAGAAAAGAAAATTGTAAGATATAATGAAATTAATAGTTCATGTCTGTCAAGTTATTTAAATGCAGAATTTAGTGAAATCCTTTAAATTTTCATTGCACAAGTTTTTATTGGCAAAAATTGAATTTAAGATTTGTTATAAATTTGATCAATTTTCATTGTTTTTCACAATTATTTTTCACAGAAACTAAACATTAAAATAATTTTTAATTTATCTGACGAAATTCCTGCTTATTTTAAGATTATTTTAATGTATAATAAAATATTGTTCATTGATCACAACAACAATCTAACTCAAATTAGTGATTGCCCATATTTGTATAGCTATCTCTTTCTTCTAAACCGCACCCTTAAGAACGCAAACATTAAACTTTACTAAGATAAAGAAAATACTTAGTAACTTTTTTATACCACTCAACAATTTATTTCACTGTGACTAGTTTAGACTACACGGTAATCATTTTCAAAATGTGTACTTATAATATGGATTAAATTGTTTTCATATTCCTATTTAAAAAACTTCAAAAAGACTGTAAAATATTAATATTTCATAAAATATTAAATTTTTGGCTGAAAGACATCCGGTCGATAGCCGATTCATCATCATCTACAGAATATAATTCTAATCTTTGTATATTATTGTACATACATATACACATTTGAATAAAGTTATTAAATTTTTTAAGTATTAGAAAACCTACTTAGGCTGTAATGATAATAAATAACTTATCATTTCCCTTACAGAATATCCCCGATTAATTAATTTGTTAAAATTTCAGCTTTGGCAGTTAATTTAATGAATCTATTATTACGTGAGTATATAATTTATATAATTTTCACCTGCTTTTCTTTAAATATGTATTAAATATTCGAGGTAAACAAATATATTTTTTTAAAAATAAAATTCATCTAGCGCGTGGAAAAATAACTTATCAATTGAATCATTCTATTAGGTTATATTAATATTTTGCGTTTTTTTTTTTTAATTTCAGCCAAATCAATTGGCGGTGAGTTAATTATTTTATAATGACGCTTCTTTTCTACTCATATATTTCTTTTACAACTTGTAATTTAATATTTTAAATGAAGATATTGCGGGTAATGGAAACTATTAATTTATTTCAATATTTTAGTCCAATCTTTTGGTTTACCCGATATGACAGGTGAGTTAAAATAATAATTAAAAAAAATGTAATGTGGATAATGTAATGCATTTCTTTAAATGCGTATTAAATATTCGAGATGAATTTATATAAACGTATTTATTTTTTTTTAAATAAAATTCATCTAGCGTATGGAATAATAACTTATCAATTGAGTAATATTATTACGCTATATTAATATTTTGCGTTATATAAACAAATATATTTTTTAAATAAAATTCATCTAACCATTGGAAAAATAATTGAATCATTCTATTACGCTATATTAATATTTTGCGTATTTTGATTTTCAGCCGAATCAATTGGCGGTGAGTTAATTATATTATAATGACGCTTCTTTTCTACACATATATTTCTTTTAAAACTTGTAATTTAATATTTTAAAAGAAGATATTGCGGGTAATAGAAACAATTAATTTATTTCAATATTTTAGTCCAATCTTTTGGTTTACCTGAAATGTGAGTTAAAATAATAATTAAAAAATGTAATGTGGAAAATGTAATGCATTTCTTTAAATGTGTATTAAATATTCGAGGTTATTATATATAAACAAATATATTTTGTTTTTAAATAAATTTCATCTAGCGTATGGAATAATAACTTATCAATTGAGTAATATTATTACGCTATATTAATATCTTGCAATATATAAACAAATATATATTTTAAATAAAATTCATCTAACCATTGGAAAAATAATTGAATCATTAAATCACGCTATATTAATATTTTGCGTTTTTTTTTATTTTCAGCCGAATCAATTGGCGGTGAGTTAATTATATTATAATGACGCTTATTTCTACACGTATATTTCTTTTACAACTTGTAATTCAATACTTTAAATGAAGATATTGCGGGTAATAGAAACTATTAATTTATTTCAATATTTTAGTCCAATCTTTTGGTTTACCCGATATGACAGGTGAGTTAAAACAATAATAAAAAAAAATTGTAATGTGAAAAATGTAACCTTCAATTAATTAATGAAATAATCCTTTGTGTAAATTTTAATGAATTTCTGAATCTAAATGCAGTTCGTTTCCACTGTAAAATAATACTTTATGGAAGTTTTAATAAATTTCAAAATAATAGAAAAAAAAGGCAGAAAGACCCCGGGTCGATAGCCATTTAACAATGACAGTTACATGACAAATTGAAATAATTCTATAAATATTGTAAACACACATACATTGTAAACTGTAACGTTATTTGTCAATAAAGATATTAAATAATAATAGAAGAAAAAAACAATTTCAAAAAATTAGTGCAATTAATTTCCACTATAAAATAATTTGCAAGTTCTAATCAATTTCAATAAATGAAACCCTTCTTTTATTTCGTTAGTATTAATGAATATATTTATAATTTTACTATTTTTAGGAATAATGCAGGCCATCACGCAAATGATGCCGATGTTGACAACATTTATGAATGGTACGTATATAATGTTTTATATACGGATTTTTTATTATTATAAATATATATATATATATATTAGATATGTACGTACTATTATAAAATATATTAATAATTACAATATATGTTCATCTAAATCTCGAATTAATATTTTCTTCATATTGTTGCTTGGGCCTAAATTTAAACTGTTTAGTTCGCTTTATACTGCGACAATAATTTGAATTACTTCCAACTAATGAGTGACTCTTATTTTGAAATTCATCACCAATATAATTATTTTCTGCATTCGAATTTTGTTCATTATTACAATGAATATTCTTTTTGCAATTTTCATTTTCAATTCCAATAAATTCAGGGTCAGGTTTGAAATTTGAATGTGAAGCAGAATTAATTGAAATTTGATCATTTGTTTGTGATTGAGAAGTAATATTATGATCTTTATCACCAATGTAATATTTTTGTTTGGTATTACCATTGCAATTTTCAATATCTGAATCAATTTGGAATTTATTTTCTACTTTAAATATTCCTGGACTTTCTATTACATTTTTGAAGGGTTTCTTATCATCGTAAATAAAACTTGCAGGCTTCGTATCTTCTTTACTTTGACTCACATTCTGGTATAATTCTACTGAGCTAAAATTATTTTCCGCAGAGCTGTTTTGATAATGATCATTTAAAGTAGTAATTGATCGATTAAAAACAGCATTTGATTGATTTTCAAACTGTTTAAATTCTGAATTATTATGATTTGCTTTATTATTTACATTATAAAAAGACCGTTTTTTGTTGGCGTACGACCTTTTAATGCACTGATTTATGGAATGTCCCAAATTTTTACAATACGTGCATGAAATAATCGGAATGATTGATTTCCATTCTAACATATTTTCTGCTTTAAATTAAATTTACAAATAGACGTTGAATGTGAATCACTTTCACAAATGTGACAAAATTCAGACTTATTAAAATTATTTTTAAACTTAAAGAAATATGGCTTTTCACGAATAGCCATTAAAATCACATCATCTAATGTTTTTGGTTTCATAGATTTTACTATACAATTAATGGCTCTTTTAGGCCAAAAAGAAAACATTGTAAAACATAATTATTAACTAAGCTAATTTGTGCTTCGCGATCAACAGGTGTTAAATTAGTATCTAACATACTCATGTAGTTTATTCGATTACGTTCAATTCGCGTTACGTAGTCATTTACGTTTTCATTATTTTTTTGATAACTTGAAATTAATTCTGCAAATACATCACTATATGTGATACTTGTTGAAAAATGATTTCTTAAAAATTGTTTCGGCCCATGAATTTATTTGTCTACTAAAAACTCGTCTACCAACTTCGCCTAGTAATCTACTTTTAATTGCAACTAAAAATGTGGCTTTATTGTTGTCATTTACTAAATTTATTGCACACTCACATCTATTAATAAAATTGTCCAAATTATTGTATGCAGATGATTCAGAATATTCAAAGTAAGAATTTTTTATAGTTTCAAATACAAAATGATGTCCTGATGATTCTTTGTTCTGACGTAGAAATTTGCAAAGCCCTCCTTCAGGATGATCCAGCTCTTGTCGGGATTCAGGTCTTGAGCACCTCGAAGATGATTTACAGTAGAGTAGATATCTCGATGATAAACGTTGACGACGTTTTCTCGAACAAACTTCTTTCACAGAAAATCCTACCGACTGCGCCAATTTTGTAACGTACGATGATGTTATTTGTCGTTACGGTTCATTTATTTTATTTGGATTTCCTGAGTTCGTTGTCGAAGACGCGATTTTGTCAACTTAGATTCGATCAACGATAGTCAAAGTTAAAAATCTTACTTGATATTTAATTCATACTTAATAAACGAATTTACAATTTGAAATAAATAAGAATTAGAAATTAGAGATTCAGAGTTTTGATTTAGCAAACTGTCTTACTCAACTGTCGAAATAGAAGTGTCCTCCTCAACGCCAGAACAACATCATTTCTTATAACATTTTTAATATGTAATTATAATTGTAATTTGGAAATGGAAATTCCGTTAATAAAGTAAATTGAAATTGAAAATTTCATATGTGATAAGACTAATAGCTTGTATGCATAACATTGAATAACAATTATTATCTTGTTTAATTAATAACAATAGATGATTTGGAATGGAATGTGCAAAATATTTAATTTACTAATTACTGCAATTTCCAATGTTATCTATACAAAGCGATAATTACACAAAAATAACCATTATATACAACATAAAAGCATTAAATCTAAATACAATTGAGAGGTACATTACAGAATGATCAACAAACTATTAATGTAGAATGTATTTTTTATAATTAAACAAACAATAATTTCATATTTAATGTATTTTGTATATTTCAGGAATACTTGGTAGCTTCGATATCCCTAAAATTATGCGTAAGTGAATTTAAATATTTTTTGAGGCTCTTTCTTAAAGGAACTCAATTTTAACTCCAATAATAATTTAATTTATAGTTTAATAGATTTTAAATTAAATAAAAATAATTTGAAAATAATTAATTAATAAATTATTTTCTGTTTTGCTACTGTCGCATATGATTTCAAATTATTTTTATTTAATCATTATTAAAGAGAATTCAACTAACATTATATTTTTCCGAAATATATTTAGTTTAATAAAATATAAGTTGGAGAAAGGAAAATTATTTGTATTTAAATAATATTCAAATAATATTAAATCAAAACACGTTGAAAAAAACATGTAATAATTTGTCAATATGTGTAAAAGAGGATAAGATTAAGAAAAAAAGAATAATTTGTGAATACATCCTTATTAACGAGAATTCAACTAACATTATATTTTTTCGAAATATGTTTAGTTTAATAAAAATATGAGTTGGAGAAGGGACAATTATTTGTATTTAAATAATATTCAAATAATATTAAATCAAAACACGTTGAAAAAAAAAATGTAATAATTTGTCAATATGTGTAAAAGAGGATAAGATTAAGGAAAAAATAATAATTTGTGAATACATCCTTATTAACGAGAATTCAACTAACATTATATTTTTCCGAAATATATTTAGTTTAATAAAATATAAGTTGGAGAAAGGACAATTATTTGTATTTAAATAATATTAAATCAAAACACGTTGAAAAAAAAAAATGTAATAATTTGTCAATATGTGTAAAAGAGGATAAGATTAAGGAAAAAAGAATAATTTGTGAATACATCCTTATTAACGAGAATTGAACTAACATTATATTTTTCCAAAATATGTTTAGTTTAATAAAATATAAGTTGGAGAAAGGAAAATTATTTGTATTTAAATAATATTCAAATAATATTAAATCAATACACATTGAAAAAATGTAATTATTTGTCAATATGTGTAAAAGAGCTTAAGATTAAGAAAAAAAAGAATAATTTGTTTTATTTATAGAAACCGTAATGGTGCCATTGTTTCAACTTATGACGACTGTAATTAACTCTTTAACACCTGTATTAGTCGGTATGTATCTAAACATCATTAATCACGTTTTTATCGATATAAAAAAAAACAAGTGAATGCTTTTGTATTTTTGAACAAAACACCTTTTTTTCATTTACTTTAGGCACTATGTCTAGTTTAAATATAGGAGGCATGATCGGTAAGTTGATTTGAATTAACACCGTAATTAAGTAGATATACAGGTTGATTGCGCACCTTTGTTAAATTTGTTATTAGTTGAACTGGAGAGTCGGTTAAATTAGCAAAGTTTTCCTTTTTTTTTAAAATTGATTGCGCACCATTGCTAACTTTGTTATTAGTTGAACTGGAGAGTCGGTTAAATTAGCAAAGTTTTTCTTTTTTTTAAATTGATTGCGCACCATTGCTAACTTTGTTATTAGTTGAACTAGAGAGTCGGTTAAATTAGCAATGTTTTGGTTTTTATAAATTTATTGCGCATCATTGCTAACTTTGTCATTATTTCAACAATAAAGTCGGAGTAGGAGAAAGGACAATTATTTTTATTTAAATAATTATAGTCTCTACAACCAACAACCGACATAAAGAAGATTAATTACAATTTATAAATACGAAAATAAGGAAATCCAATATGTGCATGTCCTTCCAGCAATGTATATTTCGTAGAAAAAAATGTTGATTTATTAATAACACCAATAAAATATAATTAATGGTTTTAATATTTAGACATTGGTAGTTCATTTTGTATCAAATAAATATGAATAAATTATTAAAAATCAACCAATAAAACACAGATTAGATTGGATAACTTTAAATTCTCTTGAAAATGGGCTAATAACCCGAAACTAGTCGAGAATTTAAAGTTATATATACAAATATGTAAATTATTGTATAATGTAATCAATTATAATGGAGAATTCCGTAAAATAAAGTTAAAGTTATTCAATCTAATCTGTGTTTTATTGGTTGATTTTTAATATTATATTCATATTTATTTCATACCAAAAAAATGTTTCAAACGTCGACGAAAACAAAATTTAACGGGTTCAATTTAATTTTTAACATGTAAATCCCTATAAATCGTGTATAGACTACGCACATCTTTGTTCAGACTATGCATATATAACATAAATAATTGCAATGTTGGTATGAGTCTACCTGGGCTATCAATTACAGTTAAGTCTGTCTGCCCTAAAGTAGATATTTTTACAATTTTTGCTAAAAATAATATTAATTCTTTTTACTAATGATGTGTTTTTTTATTATTATTTCCTTTTCAAATGATCCAACCCTTGATTTATTTTACATATCTACACCTAAACAGATGTTCACTTATATTCTTAACATCTTGCACGGTTCTTAGATTTATTGTGTGTATTGTATGTTTAATTTTAGTTTAACACTTGCAATTATAAGCCATGTTATTGATTTGTATTGATATTTTGGATATTTATGATTTTGAATTCCCCTACACCACCATTATGGTAGATGGGGAGTTTAGATTATATATATATATATATATATGATTTTGAATTATTGTTTTTGTATTTTGTAATTGTGAAATTTGTAATTTATGCAATCCTTAATCTAGCCTTAGGGCTGTTGGGTTATTAAATAAGTAAATAAATAAATTTTCTTCTGCTTCTTTTTTTTTTAGAAAATGGCATGACGTCAGTAATGGGAATCGCCAACAAATTTACAGACACCGCACTCCCAATTATCACAGGTATGTTTATGCATATTATATATGTGTGGAAGAAGAAGAAACATTTAATAATAAAAAAATACAAAAATAAAAGATTTTTTATTACAATAAAATTAAACAAGGAAATATAATAATAATAATAATTATTTATTTATTTATTTACGGAAGTCCATTTACAATAATATAATACAGATTCGACTTATGGCTAGATAATCTAAAACTAAACTAAAAGTAAATTACATATAATAAATTAAAAAAACGCAACACAATTTACATAAAAAGCACTAACAATCTTTAACATTTAGATGTTGACTGCCCTGACGAAGTAATTTCCTCAGACCAGCGCGGCTAATATTTCCAAAATCAGCGTTGAACTCATTACAGTTATTTTACGTTTATTCAATGTAGAAGTGGTACATGAGGTCTAAAATAACTTATACATATTTATTTATTTTTATATATATTATATTCATTTTTTTATGCTGTAATGCTGATATAAAATTCCATTATATTGTCAATAACATTATTTCATAAATAATCATCAGCTTGATTATATTTAATATTCAATCAAACACTATTGATTTTCAACATTTTCAATAACAAGTGATACATTGTGAAACATATTTTATACATATTTTCTATTATTATTAATATATTGTTTGATTATTGTATATATATATATATATATATATATATGTTTATTTATTCAATATTTATTTATTTTCTATTTTGTAATGTACCCCTGAGATTACCTGACCACTCTTAATTTTGAATTGTAAAATCACTTGGGATAAAGATGTTCAAAGTTTATGTTGAATAGTTGACTTATTTGTGTATTATTATTTATGATGATTTATGTAAATGTTTACAGTTTTTGTAGAAAGGAGATTTCCGTAAATAAATGAATTAAATTAAAAAGTTTGCAGAAGATAAGTAATGGAATTTTAAGCATCAGTGGAAAGTTATTCTCTCGTTATCAGCATTACTCAACGCCTAAGCAAATATGTTTGATTCCAAAAGGGCGCACTGTCTTTGGAAAATAGATAAACAAAAATTGCGCGCGTCTCCTCCCCAGTTAAGAAAATCAATAATTTCATAGGGTAATTTAAGTTTTTAGTTTTAAAAGAAAAAAAAAACAGATCTGATTCGGGATTGAGGCCGATCAGACACGCGAATTTCTAAATTTTTAAGTTACTGTAAACTGGAAAAAAAAAATAATTAGAAGAAGACTGTTTTAAATTTAAACGAAAGGTTTTTTTTAATATTCCTCAATTACCCGCAAGGTGTTAGAATTCTTGACACGCAAGGGGCGATAACAATATATATATATATATATAATTCTCCTCCTCCAACTGCTAATTAAAACGTCAGAAAGAGAGAAAAATCAACTAAATAATGAAAAAATAATTAAAAAAAAAACATATTGAAATACTTGCTAAATAAAGAATGCTATTCAATAGACTACTTGTATAAGTCATTTATAGAATAGCATTCTTTATCTATCAAGTATTTCAATATATTTTTTTTAATTATTTTTCCATTTGAAATATTTTTTATATGATTTGGCAATCCACTAAACATTTTTAAGTCATCTATAGAATAGCATTCTTTATCTATCAAGTATTTCAATATGGTTTTTTTTTAATTATTTTTTCATTTGAAATATTTTTTTACATGATTTGGCAATCCATTAAACATTTTTGAAGCTGCATTTGCAGGGGATTTTTCCAATGATGTTAGTCTATGTATAGGATAGGCGTAGTTATTCATGTTTCGGGTGTTATATTTATTTATCTATTTGAACGTATAAACTTTCTACAATTTTACAAACTTATAATAATGCTAGACAAATAATAATACAAAAATTACAATATCGCATGCATGCTGAAATTATTTATAGAAACAAATATTCAAAATTGTTTATAACCATGATTTATGCAGTACATTTTAAACTTACTTTTATATTTAAAATTTAATATCAGCAGTTCAAATATATTACTGCTACCGATCGATAAAATTTAATCAATTCCTTTTTTTTTCGACTACAATAATTTTATTTAATTTACTTAACTGCAAAAAGTGTATAAAATATTTGTAGTCGGAAAAAAATTGATTTTATCAAATTTTATTGATATATATTTACATTTTCTTCCATACAAGTGTGGTTTAATTTTTTTAAACATTTTTAACAATTTATTTAAACTTTAAACAAATGTTTTTGTATGAATTGGCTATCGATTGGAAGCCTTTCAGACGTTTTTATTGATAATTGCGAGTAATATTTCCTCTGTTTTATTTTATTTTATTTCATTTCATTTCATTTCATTTCATTTCATTTCATTTCATTTCATTTCATTTCATTTCATTTCATTTCATTTCATTTCATTTCATTTCATTCCATTTTATTTTAATAGAAAACAAATTTCTAATGCCTCACTTATAAATTAAGCAAAATATGGCGTTTTGTGTTTTCTTTCTAATTATAAGAAGTATTATGATGAAGCTATCATTTTCTTGAAGGGATTTAGTCCATCACTGCCGCAGTCAGCTTTATCAGTATAAAGTTATAAAGCAGGAAATTTTTAAATGTTTGTTTTTCTTAATTTTTAATTTCCAAATTAATTTTCAACGATATAAACAATGTTATTATGTTTTAGGTCTATTCGGTAATATAAATATCGCTACAATTGTTGGTAAGTCAATTTATATTCTGTGCAATAAAATTAAGCACATAAAATATGTTATAGTTTAAGGAAGACATGATAGTTACGCAAAAAATATTTATTTTCAAATAGAAAACAGTATTATCATTCACTTGGTCACAGTTATTTAAATATATTAAATAAAAATGATTTGAAAATAATTAATAAATTATTTTCACATTTAGATCTGTGACTTTTGAGCTAAATGTGAAAATAATTTATTAATTATTTTCAAATCATTTTTATTTAATATATTTATTTTCCAGTTTGGTATTTTTATAATTTATTGAAATTACTGCCAGGCAATTAAAACAGACCCGAATTACACAACTAGAATATTGTGATTATTTTTATGAGACTTGCGCTAAATTTTATTGCACAGAAGTGTACTTTATAAACATTATTTACAAATTAACAATGGGAAAAGTTTCTAATGCTTTGCCGGATGAATTTATACAGTAAGAATTCTATTATTTTGAACATATCCTAAAGCGCACTATATATTCAGTGCAATTGCGCAATGTGGGGTTGCTCAATATTTTTTTATACATCGCGGAGCCTTTAAATTTTGTCTCAACTAATATTGTGCACTATTTGTATTTGTTCAATGTAATTAATCATATAATTATATTGCACAAATCCAAATATTGTACAATAATTTTGAGCTTCTTTATGTTCAATTTAAGGTTGCGGTTTAGTGGAAAGAGATAGCTATATAGTAAAATGGAAATACTCGTTTGAAAATAGAGCTATTCTTTTGGATTTCATAATATGAATGTGTATTTACATTTTTATCTAGCAAGTATAAAGTATCAGTCTAAATAAAAAATAAATCGTTAATTTTCGTGTATTACGTCAATTTACTAGTTCAAGTTAGAAAAGAAAATTGTAAGATATAATGAAATTAATAGGTCATGTCTGCTAAGTTATTTGAATGCAGAATTTAGTGTAATCCTTTAAATTTTCATTGCACAAGTTTTTATTAGCAAAAATTTGCTATAAATTTGATAAATTTTCATTGTTTTTCATAATTATTTTTCACAGAAACTAAACATTAAAATAATTTTTAATTTATCTCATGAAATTCTTGCTTATTTTAAGATTATTTTAATGTATAATACAATATTGTTCATTGATCACAACAACAATCTAACTCAAATTAATGATTTCCCATTTTTGTATAGCTATCTCTTTCTTCTAAACCGCACCCTTAATTAATTGCATGACACAGCATCGTAAGAATATCCATAAAAAAAATAAACATTCATTTCTTTATAACTACACAATATAATATAATTTAATATAATATAATATAATATAATATAATATAATATAATATAATATAATATAATATAATATAATATAATATAATATAATATAATATAATATAATATAATATAATATAATATAATATAATATAATATAATATAATATAATATAATATAATATAATATAATATAATATAATATAATATAATATAATATAATATAATATAATATAATATAATATAATATAATATAATATAATATAATATAATATAATATAATATAATATAATATAATATAATACTGTACAAATAAATGTTGGAAATTGTCTTCAGATTATATGTTAAAACTCTTGAAAATTAAATTTCTGAGATTGACATTCTTCATACTTAAAACTAGAGATGGGCAAAGTCGATCTTTTCAATCTTTTTTGTCACTGCAAAATGAAGTTTATGACAATTTTCTTAATGTTATTTATAATATTAATATTGGAAAGTTTAACCTATTGATTAATAAACTCAATTTTATTGTTATTTAATAACTTAGCTACTTAAAATTGGTTATTCAGAAATACTCGATTACTAAATTCACTCGATTTTGCCCAACACTACGTAAAACCCAAGTACAATTAATCTTACTAATAATCCTTTCTGGATTTTTATTAAATTCTCAGAAAACGCAATGCAGAAAACGTTTGCCATCAGCGAAGCAATCATAAACATATTTTATACCATAAAAGAAAGTAAGTATGAAAAGAAAAAAACATTTCTTTATGTTTCTATAATTTTATTCTTATTAATCACTTGGTAAAATATTTTTCAAAAATAATTTATTCTTGATAAGCGCATATACGCCGAAACTAATCGAGTAATATAAAAAAAATAGTTAAATAGTTATTGTTAATTTCTTTCACATTTATATGTATATTGTACTGACAATAAAGATTCTTTATATATATATATATATATATATATATATATATATATATGGTTAAATAAAACCAAGTGAATTATTTTCAAAACATTAATTTATTTAAATTAATAAAGAATAATTTAAATAAATTAATGTTTGTTGTTGGTTGTTGATTGTTTAGACTTTAATTATTTAAATAAAAATACTTGTCATTTCTATAATGATGAAAAATAATATTTAAATAAATAGGGGATTAGACAAAAAAATTTATTTAAATAAATTAATATTGTTATTTAAATATAATATGAATCTTACCACGTGTTGCAGTGATTATGAGATTCTTCGATTCTGCTAAGGATTTCGAGTTAATGGCCGTGGAAGGTGGAGAATTCATCTTAAGTAACACAAGTAAGTTTGGAATATAATTATTACTCCAAGTAGAGATTGCCTTGAGTCATTATCTTGTTGAAATATCAATTCAGGTTCGTAGACCTGCCGCCGGGCGTTTTAAATAAACGCTTGAAAAAATGTTGCCCCCTCCTAATAAATTTTCTGCCGCCCCAATAATCACTAGTTATCTATTCGCTAGATGAATGGTGGTTAAAGATTTTATTATTTTTATCAGAAAGGCATTTAAGTTTTAGTTTGATAATGACAAGTGTAAATTGTTGAAACTATAGTCACTAAATATATAATTCTGTTATACGAACAAAGTTAAAAAAGTGTTTTATTATAATCTTACACAATGTATAACGAAGTAGAAGCTTCAGTTATCAGTAATAGGCATTTAAGTAATTAATTAAATTAGACTTTTTTTCGGGGAGCGTATTTTTATACGTAGATTTCCGGTCTGTATTAAATCTGTGAAATTGTAATAAAACACTTTTTTTTAACTTTATTTGTAAAACACAATTCTGTTATAAAAAGCTGTTTGTATAACAGGATTCTGTTATACAAACAAAGTTAAAAAAAGTGTTTTATTATAATCTTACACAATGTATAACGAAGTAGAAGCCTCAGTTATCAGTAATAGGCATTTTAGTAATTAATTAAATTAGACTTTTTTTTCGGAGAGCGTATTTTTATACGTAGATTTCCGGTCAGTATTAAATCTGTGAAATTATAATAAAACACTTTTTTTAACTTTTATGTATAACAGAATTCTGTTATAAAAAGCTATTTGTATAACAGGATTCTGTTATACAAACAAAGTTAAAAAAAAGTGTTATAAAAAGCTGTTTGTATAACAGGATTCTATTATACAAACAAAGTTAAAAAAGGTGTTTTATTAATTCTGTTATAAAAAGCTGTTTGTATAACAGGATTCTGTTATACAAACAAAGTTAAAAAAAAAGTGTTTTATTATAATCTTACACAATGTATAACGAAGTAAAAGCCTCAGTGATCAGTAATTTAAATCTGTGAAGGTATTTTTACAACTTTCCTGATTTTATTGCAGTTTTGGCCATTTCAAACAAATTAATAATTTCATTTCCCTTTACTTCTTTCAGCTCTTCTCCATGATGTGATTAGTAAGTTTAATTAATATCTTTACTTTACATTATTACTCATAACACTCTGTGTAAAACAACGAGGCAATTATGAAAATGCTATGATGCCGTTATATGATGAAACCATCAGCAGCCTGATGATGATATTGTGTGATATTGTGCATCAAAACAATTCTATCAGTGTATCTGTTAACAGGTTTTTAATTGTTTTAACTGGAAATTATTAATCGACATTAGCTTGTATGTATATTCCTGATTGCCATATGTTTAATTAATTTCTCACTTAACCCGCGGTGAAACATTTTTGAATTAATTCAGGATGATTTAATTGAAATTAAAACACTTGGTTTGTTTCAGTTATTTATATTTTCTCCAACTAGTTTCGACCATTGCTCATCTTCAGGGAGAAAGAAGATGACCAATAGTCGAAACTAGTTGGAGAAAATATAAATAACTGATATTTATATTTTAATATAAATAAATATAAATAACTGATATTTATATTTTCTCCAACTAGTTTCGACCATTGGTCATCTTCTTTCTCCCTGAAGATGAGCAATGGTCGAAACCAGTTGGAGAAAATATAAATAAGTGAAACAAACCAAGTGTTTTAATTTCAATTAAATCATCCTGAATTCCTGATTGTCTTCTCTATGTGAAACGGAATTTACATAATTTTATATTACATAATTTTATATTACGATGATATCCACACTCACAACACAAGAATCAAGGAAAATATGTACCAGTTTAAAATCAGATTATCGAAGAGTTAAAACGGAACAAGTTATATATCTATATATATATATATATATAGTGCGTCCCATTAACAAATGCCGATGCAAAGTTATCTCTTTTATAAATGGCTATCGACCTTAGGTCTTTCAGCCAGATATATTATTAAATATGTAGTTTCCTAAGAGAAATTTGGACACTTTTAGTATATAATGTCGTAACACAATTGTTATAATAAATTATGTAAATTTTTATTGTCATATTATTATTAATTAAGTCGATTAGTTATTGTATGAATGAAAGATGTTTGTATATATTAAATAAAAATGATTTGACTTAAGTAAGTCAAAAGTCACAGAGCTAAATATGAAAATAATTTATTGATTATTTTCAAATCATTTTTATTTAATATATTTAAATAACTGTGACCAAGTGAATGAATACTCTTTTCTATTTAGATGTGTGTATATGTAAGTTTTCATATACTTATGATTTATTTTCAGATGCCGGTACGTCGTTAGCTGGCTCAAGTATATCCGCGCTGTTTTCTGGAATTAGATCGCTACTTGGTGAGTTAATCATAAAAACAAAATATTGTTTATTAACGGTCCATTTAAATAAATATTGCTTTATACTGACTCTACATTAAAAGATAAAGGAGGGTTACAATATAAGTATAAAATATATCCAATAATTTCAATATTTTTATGAATAGGTTTCGGCGCTGGAGGCGGAATGTCTGGACATACGAATAATATTTCCAACAACACAATTCAAACTTATTATATTAGTAAGTTTTTCGTTGATGTTACAAAAATTAAAAAAAAACAAAACAATGCAGTATTCTTTTTGTTAGTTTTTTCGTTGTGGAGACTTTAATTATTTAATATACAGAGAGATTTTTTTATCAGTATACATTCCCCTATGTATACCTGCAAAATACCAGAATGGAATAGATTAGAATACATTAAGCCATTGTCTATACAAATTAAAAATAATTTAAAAGGAAAAAATAATAACATGATTTTGACAAGCACAAATAATTTAGGAAAATTAATTGTTAATAATAAAATAAAAACAGAAAATTGTAAATAGAAGAAAAGTGGTATTTATGAATTAAAATGTGATGATTGTGATGCATTGTACATAGGACAAACCGGTAGGTCTTTTAAAAAGAACACAAAAAAGACATAGAAAATAAAAAACAAACCACCGGTTTTTCTAAGCACTGTATCACATCCAATCGAATAATATTAGTAATCGAGTATTTGTAAATGAGCAATGTTTAACAATAAAATCAATAAGTAACAATAAATTGATGTTTTTCAATAAATAGGAAATAGTTACTGATATTAATAGAATATGTTGTATTACTAAAATTGTCATATATTTAATTTTGCAGTAACAAAAAAAGATCGAAAAGATCGATTTTTCCCATCTCTAACATTAACGTACACTTAAAATTTAACATTTCCCTTACAGAATAGCCCCTATTAATAGGTTCAATGCGTTTGAGTTGCAGGTATACAGTTCCCCTAATATATACTGATAAAAAAACCTCTCTGTATATATATATTCAGTTACCCTTTCTATCCTTTCAAGTGTAGGGTTTAATTATTTAATAACTATGAATTCATTTCACCACGGGATAAGTGAGAATGTAATTCAAAATATTTAATTATTTAAATAAAAATGGTTGTACCATATTAAAATTAAAATAAGTAGGAGAAAGCACAACCATTTTTATTTAAATAAATGTAATATTAATCATACTAAATTAAAGACGATGCAAGCGCTATCTTTTGCCCAATTTCAAATGACATCGTCAACGATTTGGGTCTACCTTGTAGACGCTATATGAATGGTAGCTGGAATGTAATATTGTTTGTAATAATTTTCAGATATTGATGGCGACATGAATCATCATCGTAAGTGAAAAGAAAAAAGAGTGTATGGTCATTTAAATATTTATAAACAAAAATACGCATCCTTTCCAAACTGTCGTTTCAAACAGAATAATTGAAACTAAAATGATTGTTTATTTTTTATATAATAAACGTCATTAATTTACATTTATCTGAATTCAATAACAATTTATTGAGAGTACACTTAAAGAAAATAACTTTAATCAGATCTTGCAAGTGAACACAGTCATCAAGCTAGTTAACGAACGTATAGAATAATAATATTAATAAACATGTTAAATAGGAGTGGAGTTTAAAAAATTGACATGAACAGGACAAAGACAGGCTGAAAGACCTCTGGTCGATAGCCAGTTTGTGAATTTTGTTTTATTGTAACAATGAGTTGTGTGTTTACATTTTAACATATGTTATAATACTGTCTTTATAACATATGTTAAAATGTAAACACACAACTCATTGTACAAAATTCATAAATAAAGATATTTATATATATATAGGAGTGGAGTGGCCTAAAGATAAATCCTTGTGGAAATATATTTTGGCAGAAATTATTTGAGTTGTTAAAAAAATGTCATAATCTTTAGGTAGAGTATTTAATTGATTTAGTTAATTGAAATTTAGCAAAATGTAATACATATATTAAATAAAAATGATTTGAAAATAATTAATAAATTATTTCCACATTTAGCTCTGTGACTTTTGACTTGGTGTACATTATGTAATTCAATGTCCGGCGTGGGTAATTTCCCGGGAAGTAGTTGTTTTAATGTGCATTTGTTTAACGTACTTACGTAACGTAAGTCAAAAGTCACAGAGCTAAATATAAAAATAATTTATTAATTATTTTCAAATCATTTTTATTTAATATATTTAAATAACTGTGACCAGGTGAATGAATACTCTTTTCTAATTATTTAAATAACTGTGACCAAGTGAATGAATACTGTTTTCTATTTATGTAATACATAGTTACAAGAGACGAATTTTTAGGGATTCAGCCACTCCTCCTTAATATTTTCATATATTAGTGACGTATTCAATAGAGTTTCTGTATGAATTGAATTTTAAATGTAAGTGGATGGTATTTGTTAAATTTTATAATTCATTTTTGTTGTATAAATACTCTTTTTCTATTAATAATTTTGTTTAATTTTTTTAGACCATGAAAAACCTCATTCTGCTAGTTCGTTATTACAAGGTAAATAAAATCATTACATAAAATTAATTACATTTTAACGACCCTTTTTGCATTAATTCAGGATGATTTAATTGAAATTAAAACACTCGGTTTGTTTCACTTATTTAAAAAAATTACAAAAAGAATATAACATTGTTTTAAATAAGTGAAATAAACCAAGTGTTTTAATTTCAATTAAATCATCCTGAATTAATTAAAAAAATGTTTCACCACGGGTTAAGTGAGAAATTAATTAGACATATAGACTCTTTTTGTTTTTACTTCACAGAACTTACAAATTTACTGCACCTTGACGGAACTCATTCCCGCGATTTACTCAATTCATTGTTGTGTAAGTTTAAAAACCGTGTGAAAATCAAACAGAATTAAATTTGTTTTTTCTTTTTTCAGTGCTTCTGAGTGGCGGAAATAATCCCGACACCCCCGACGGTTCCGACGGCGACAATAATAATGGACTTTTAGCATTGCTACAAGGTATGTATACTTAAATATAAATAGAAAATAGATGTTTACAGTATTGCAGGAGCTTAATAAAATCAATTTAAGTCTCATTAATCACTTGGTAAAACATTTAGTTTTTTTTTGTGTAAAACAAACCAGTTGAAATTTACTCAACAATTCCTAATATTAAATAAAATGAAATGAAACAAAGATGATTCACACATTTGCAGCTATTTAAATTACAATGAAATTAAACAAGGAAAATTGTTTTGCAATGATCAATAAAATTCGATCAATCCCTTTTTCCAACTGCAAAAAAATACTTACATTGTAAGCTTTTACAAACATCTATTGGAACAACTACTTCCCGAGCATTTACCCCATTTGGATGAAAGACTTCCAGCCGATAGCCAATTCCTACAAGAACATTGTTTAAAGTTTAAATAAATTGTCAAAAATGTATAAACTTCACTTGATGAATATATATATATATATTAGAGATGGGCAAAGTCGATCTTTTCGATCTATTTTGTCACTGAAAAATGAAGTTTTGTAACAATTTTCTTAATGTTATTTATAATATTAATATTGGAAAGTTTTGCTTATTGATTAATAAACTCAATTTTATTGTTATTTATTAACTTTAGCTGCTTAAAATTGATTATTCAGAAATACTCGATTACTAAATTCACTCGATTTTGCCCAACACTAATATACATTTCATTTTTAAATTATACCGTTGTCGATAATACAACATTTCTTGTATTAATAAATTAAATGGATTTTTCAGGATTGTTGGGCAAACAAGGTCTTGTTAATGGTGCGTATTTAACCATTTTTTTTTTCAAATATAACCGCATATTATTTTATTCTAAAATTTATTTCCTTAATGTTTTTTTTAATGTTTTAGATTTATTGGGAGAAGGTGGACTCACTGGACTTCTCAACGGTTTGTACATTTTTTTATAAAACGATTGCTAAAACCAAAATCAACTTTATTTACTTTTAATTTGTTAAACTACTGCTAAAATTGTAATTTATTCATTTTGTGTTGTACATTTATTCATTTTGGGATTTATATAATAATTAATATACAGATAGCTTTTTTTATCAGTATACATTTCCCCTATGTATACATTTCCCCTATGTATACTTGAAATAGGCGAGTCAAATGCATTGATGTATGTGTGTTTGGTTGCCTATGACACGCAACTGAACAAACGTATGCCAAATAATCAACTAATCATACACACATTAATCGGTTCAATGCGTTTGACTCGCATTTTTGCAGGTATACACTTCCCCTAATGTATACTGACAAAAAAACCTCCCTGTATATTTATATATTTATATATTTATATATATATATATATATATATATATATATATAATCTAAAATCCCCATCTACCATAATGGTGGTGTAGGGGTATAATAATAATATGTAATAATTTTGTATTTAAAATATTTGTATAATGGAGATTCCGTAAATAAAACTCCTTTTTTTTCACAATATTTATTGTGATTAAATACTCCACATAACTCAATAAAACAATTTGTCATTTTCTCTTGTTGCTTAATCGTATATTCATTCATTATTTGAGATTATAACATATTGAAATTATACGCTGCGAAAAACAATTAAATCTATTTTCACTCTTTCATAAACATTAAAATTCAATTTTAATAATCCGCTAAAAAAAACAATTAATTATTTTATTTTTTGTTGTTGAATTACTCTCGATTAGAGAGATAAGGAAGACGACTCACCCTGTATATTAAACTAATAAATTTTAATAATCAATACATTATTTTCAGAATTGTTGAAAGGAAAGGGTTCGTATTTGTTATTAATTATTTTATATTATATTCGAATTTTCATTCGTCCATTCCCTGTATACAGAGTGGTGCATTTTTATGGTGCCATATATGGAAATCTAATGGAAAAAGTTTTCCACCAAAATGTACCCCACTATATAATTCAATTTTGAAATCCATAGAAGAAAATTCTTTTGAGATGGCTCTGTTAATTCGCCTTGTTTGCCAAAATTTCTTACTGCGAACTGGCTTGACTTGACTTGAATATTGACATACTTAGTCAATATTCAAGGAAATTATGTCTTAAACTAAAAAAAAGGCATGAATTAAATATAATCATTATAAACTAAAAAATATATATAATTTTGTTTTAGCTGGAGGTTTGTATTTTATTACATTTTAAATTAAAATTTACAAAGATACAATTATTTTTTTTTTTAGTTTTATCGAATATTGTTTATAACTTTCTATGTACTACTTCAAAGTAACTAAAGTTTCGACATTAATATTTACAATTCACGCAGGTGTTAGTACATCTAAACACACAGTTACGCCTATTTGCTCTTTTCTATATATTATATTTATTTACGCACTGGACTTATTTGATGTTTTTTTTTTTTTCATTTTAGGTGATGGAGGTTAGTTATCTTATTACTATTATTACATGAACTAAAAATTAGTAAATTCATAACATACAACTTAGGTATAGTGTACACTTCTGCGCAGTAAAATTAAGTACACAAAATATGTCATTGTTTAAAGAGGACATGATAACTTTCTTAGTTGTAAAAAAAATATATAAATATATTTGCCATAGGCAGAAAGACTTCTGCCCTCTCATTAACATTTATTTGCATTTTTTAATTTTATGATCATCCAGAAATTCATTATTTATAGGTTAAAATCAATCCTTTCATTGAGATGTCACTGCTAAGGAACCTTTAGTAGACATCCGCCGCTTAAATTTAAGGAGATCTTCGACTTCATTTGCGTGTGGTGCAAACCAAATATCGTGACTAATAGTGCTAAGGAGTACTTAAACAAGGCGGTCGATAGCCGTTTTCTAAGGACAACGTATAACATATTATAAGAATTATATTGTTAATTTATTGTATATAAAATTGTCTTCGGCAGAAATAAAGATGTTATATATATATATATATATATATATATACAGAGAGGTTTATTTATCAGTAAACATTTCCCCTATATTTACCTGCAAAAAACATAAGGGAAATGTATACTGTTAAAAAGACCTCTCTGTATATTTGCCACTTGAAATTAGGCAAAAGGTGGCGCTTGCGTCGTCTTTAATTTATTATATATAAATATGTCAATTTATTTAATTTAATTTTATCATTTATTGAAACTGCTGCTATACAATTACAATATAAATTAAATCATCATAAATTCATTATTTACTTTTGTTCTAGATAACGGAGGTTTGTATCGAGTTATTTTTAAATTACTAAAAAAAAAAACGAATAAATTTTATTATATGAATAGATATGTTTTGTAATTATTTTTTTTACATTATTTATAGGACTCTTGGGAAATTTATTAGGAGGTGGAGAAGGTTAGGAAAATTTAATAAATATACACAAAAATAAAAATTTTTATTCAACCTTAATTTTATTTACGAAATTTCCATAACTTTAAGTAGAAAACTTAATTCAATCTAAAGTAAAGATGACAACTTTTTAAAATTGCATTATTTAACAGACTTCTTTTATTTGTTCATTTTTAGGTGACGGAGGTTTGTATTTTGTTAAATTTTCAATCAGAAACATATTAAATATATTTTATTTTTCATAATAACTTAAAGATGACGCAAGCGCCATCTTTTGCTTAATTTATTTAAATTATTTTATTTTATTTATTTTAATGAATTATTACAAAGTAACGATTAACACCAATCAGATATATATATATATATATATATATATATATATATATAATAAATAAACACTGTGTTACTTATTTCCGAGTCTGATTAAACTCAATTTATTATATATATATAATTATTATTATATATATATATATGTATATATATATACCGAATAAATTTTATTATATGAATAGATATGTCTTGTAATTATTTTATTTTTTTTTAAATTTTTTATAGGACTCTTGGGCAATTTATTAGGAGGTGGAGAAGGTTAGGAAAAATTGATAAATATACACGAAAATAAAATAAAAATTTGTATTCAACCGTAATTTTATTTACGAAATTTCCATAACTTTAAGTAGAAAACTTAATTCAAACTAAAGGAAAGATAGCAACTTTTTAAAATTGCATTATTTAACAGACTTCTTTTATTTGTTCATTTTTAGGTGAAGGAGGTTTGTATTTTGTTAAATTTTCAATCGAAAACATATTAAATATATTTTATTATTCATAATAACTTAAAGATGACGCAAGCGCCATCTTTTGCTTAATTTATTTAAATTATTTTATTATAATGAATTATTACAAAGTAACGATCAACATCAATTAGATATATATATATTTATATATATATATAATAATAAATAATAAATGACCATTGTGTTACTTATTTCCGAGTCTGATTAAACCCAATTTATTATATATATATATATATATAATTATTATTATATATATATGTATATATATATATTGTTACGAAATTGGGTTTAATCAAACTCGGAAATAAGTAATAAACCCAATTTCGTAACAATATATATATATATACACATATATATAATTATATATATATATATATATAATAAATTGGGTTTAATCAGACTCTGAAATAAGTAAGACAATGTTTATTTATTTATTTACAGTACATTCAACACATTTATTTACATCTTAATGTCAATAATTATTTACAACTCGATGTTGTAATGATGCCAATTAAATAAATTGAATCAAAAAACATTATTATTTCCATAAATTAAATCAAAATGATTTTAAAATAATTAGTAAATTATTTCCACATTTAGTTCTGTGACTTTTTTTCTCTTTATTATTATTTCTTTTCAATCAGGACTTCTGGGAGGATTATTGGGAGATGGAGGTAATGATAATCAAGCCCTTTTAATATTTAAATTATTGCATAAACAATAAAAAAAAAATAATAAATTGGATAAATGAAGAAGTTCATGGCAGAAAAGCTGTTGGCCGATAGCCGATTGTCGGTAAATAAAATAATAATATTTATTGTTAATTTCTTTCACATTTATATGTATATTGTACTGACAATAAAGATTCTTTATATATATGAAGAAGTTCAATATTCAGTTGCAATTTTTAATAATCATCATTCTTTTGCTCAATTTAGGACTTTTGGGCGATGTATTAGGGGATGGAGGTAAGAACAATTGATCATGTTTAATTATTTATAAGTATATATATATAGTTTTATATTTGTGATGGATATTCGGATGCAGGAAAGGTCCACCTATCCGGATTGAACAAAAAATAGATATATCATTTGAGAAAAAAAAAGTTGACTGTCGCTACCAACTACCAAGTTAGCGATAGTCAATTTGGTGATACCATTAAATAGAGAATTTATTAAATAAAACACTTGTTCACTTTGTCTGTATAACAAGTTATAAAAACAAAGTGAAAAAAGTGTTTTATTTAATAAACTCAAAATGTGTAACCAAGTGAAAGCCTTAACAATCAACAAAAAAAAATATAAATAAATAGAGAATTTCTTGCCGTTTATAGTTTACTCTCAAAATAATAAAAAAGTTAGAAGGGGGCGGAACATCAAACTGAATCACCCTGTATATATTATTGTATGATTCCTTATAGATTACTGTCAAAATAAAAAAAAAGTTAAAAGAGGGTGAAACACCAAACCGAATCACACTGTATACATAATTTTATAGTTTGTCATAGTTTACTGTCAAAATAAAAAAAAAAGTAAGAAGAGCGTGGAACACCAAACTGATTCACACTGTATACATAATTGTATGGTTATTTATAGTTTACTGTCAAAATTTAAAAAAAAGTAGGAAGAGGGTGGTATACCAAACTGAATCACACTGTATACATAATTGTATGGTTTTTTATAGTTTACTGTCAAAATTTAAAAAAAAATAAGAATAGGGTGGAACATCAAACTGAATCACACTGTATACATAATTGTATGGTTTATTATAGTTTACTGTCAAAATAAAAAAAAGTAAGAAGAGGGTGGAACACCAAACTGAATCACATTGTATACATTATTGTATAGTTTTTTTATAGTTTACTGTAAAAATAAAAAAAAATTAGGAGGGGATGAAACACCAAACTGAATCACACTGTATACATAATTGTATGGTTTGTTATAGTTTACTGTCACAATAAAAAAAAGTAAGAAGAGGGTGGAACACCAAACTGAATCACACTGTATACATTATTGTATAGTTTTTTTATAGTTTACTGTAAAAATAAAAAAGTTAGAAGGGGATGAAACACCAAACTGAATCACCCTGTATATATTATTTAAATAAACCACTTCACTTTTATATTTCATGTCTTCAGCTAGTTTCGACCTTTAGTCATCTTCAGAGAGGAATGTACAGAAATTCTTAAAGCTATCAGTTTTAATTATAAGGAATTAAAAAAAAAACTGACAGCTTTTAAGAAACGAAATGTATTAGAAAAAAAAAGTGTAATATTTAATTTGTTTCCACGATTTAAAACGCCAATATTATTTCCTTTTTATAAATAATTATTTCACGGCTTTTAATCTTCAATTGTAGCTGTGGTTGAAAACCAAGAATCGTTGTTAAGCTGTACTTCTCCATTATCACTATTATGGTTAAGCTTGTATTGTATTAATTTGTAATCTTAATAAATAACGACATTAGTATTAATATTTCGTTTAAAATTTTAATTATCATCATTCTCTTACTCCATTCAGGACTTTTGGGCGGTTTGTTGGGAGATGGAGGTAATTACAATTAAATAATTTTAATTATATTTTTAAGAAATTTGAATAATTATCGCAGAATATTATGCATAATTTCATAACATTCTGTATACAATAATGCTGAAATGAAGAACAAAATAAAATAATTGAGACATTTGAATCTTGATAATTAAAGTGAGCACTTTAACATCTATTGAAGCAACTACTAGTTTTATTAAAGAACTATCTACTTCAATAAACACTATTTATTAATTAAAACTTACTATAGAGTGCCTTGGAAAAAAGGGCCTGCAACTTGATTCAATTTAAATCGTTTTTATTTTTTCAAGGCTTTCGGCTATTGACCGCGTAATGCATAATATATTTTTTTTTAGTTAACTTAAATTCCAAAAAACGAATATCCTACATTCACCATTCATCACTAAATATTGACAGTTAACCTAAATAGGACAGACTTTTTTTATTGATTTCAGATGACCACAAATTCAAGACATGCTAGAGAGATCTTGGCAATCCACCAACGGTATTTGTATAAAGTTATTTTATATACAGAGAGCTTTTTTTATCAGCATACATTTCCCCTATATATACCTGCAAAATACGCGAGTCAAATGCATTAATGTATGTGTGTTTAGTTGCCTATAACACGCAACTGAACACACACATATGCCATATAGGGGAATTGTATGCTGATAAAAAAACTCTCTGTATATAAAATTACTTCACAGAAAGACCGTTGGTGGATTGCCCGTCTTGAATTTATGGTCATATATATATATATATATATATATATATATATATATATCAATCTTTATTAACTATATTAAGTTTACAATAACGTCACAAACATTGATTATGTATATCACACAAAAAAATAATTAATTAATCGATCATAACCCCAGTGATTTTAATTACTTCAAATTTGAAATTAATTTTAAGATGGAGAGAACGGCGGCGGTGTTGTTGGTTCGTATTATTTTCTTTTTTGAATAAAAATAAATAAATTAATAAATAAAAATCGAAACGGATTTTTAATTTTTGTTTTACAACAGGAGATTTATTGGGAGGACTCTTAGGAGGAGAAAATGGTGGCGGTGTTGTTGGTTCGTATTATTTTCGTTTTTAAAAAATCTGACACGGAATTTTAATTTTTGTTTTATAACAGAAAATTTATTGGGAGGATTATTAGGAGGAATTGAAGGAGGAGCAGATGGAAACAACGGTGGTGGTAAGTAAAATAAATCTCAATTTCAATTTATTAACGGAATCTCCATTTCCAAATTACATATTAATAATATTACAAGAAAAATGTGACGCACTAAAAAAAATTAAAAAATCAATATATCTATTCATTTAAATATCCATAGAAATTTTAATAAAACAAATTTTAAATTCTCTTGAAAACAGGCAAATAACCCGAAACTAGTCGAGAATTTAAAGTTATTCAATCGAATCTTTGTTTAATTGCTTGATTTTTAATAATTTATTAATTATTTAAAGTTATTCAATTTAATCTGTGTTTTATTGGTTAATTTTTAATAATTTATTCATATTTATTTCATATTAAATTAATATTTAATTTAAAATAAATAGAAAAGGGAATTCATTTACTTAATCACAGTTACTTGAATTAATAAAATATTTATGATTTTCAACACTTTTTAATTTAATTTCACTACAATTGTTTCGCTACGCTGTAGCTTCTTCAGGCGAAGCATAAATTCTTTGAACGTTTCATTAATTTGACTGCAACAGAATTTAACGAAACAGAAAAAGTATTGTTAGAAAAAGGATTCAAATATAACATTAAAATTTACATAAACCAAAAAAAAAACCAGAATTAACAGCGGTGGAAACTGAATTGATTTTAAATAACTATAAAAAATTAAAAAAGTGTTGAAAATCATAAACATTTTATTAATTCAAGTAACCATGGATTTTCAAAAATTAAGTGCCTCATTAATCAACGATATTAATGACAGTTATTTAAATAAATTAAATCAAAATGATTTGAAAATAATTAGTGTTGGGCTAAATCGAATAATATTAGTAATCGAGTATTACTAAATGTGTAAATGTGTTTTAAGTATTTAAAACGAAAAAGTAACTTCAAATTTATGTTTATTAATAAATGGGAAGTTATTTCTGATATATTTATAATAAGTAACATTAATAAAATTATAATATACTGAATTTAGAAATAATAAAAGATCGACTTTGCCCATCACTAAAAATAATTAATAAATTATTTCCATATTTATAATAATAATTTATTAATTATTTTCAAATCATTTGCATTTAATTTAAAGTAACCGCCTCCACCATAAAATATTGTTTTCTGTGGTTTGAATTTCACAAAACAATACGTTTTCCCAAATGTACGTAAATATCTTTGCTTTAACATTAAAACAACATTAACGTAACATTGATGAAACATTTTTTTTATATAATCTTTATTCACAAGTTTTCACTTAATTAAATATTGTTTTTTGTGGTTTCAATTTCACAAAACAATACATTTTCCCAAATGTACGTAAATATCTTTGCATTAACATTAAAACAACATTAACGTAACATTGATGAAACATTTTTTTATAATCTTTATTCACAAGTTTTCACTTAATTAAATGTGAGTTTCGTGAAGATTTGAAAGAAATATGAAAACACTTTTCTTCACTTATTTATTTATTAACAGTGTTTTCATATTTCACAAGTTTTCATTGCAAATTTAATACATATTATTATGAGGAGGAAATACACAACAAAACAAGTGAATCATTAGGTGGGATTCAGTTAAGCTTACGCTCACTGTTCTTCCATCCAAATGTAATTATTAAAATTACACGATTTATAGTTATAAAGAACATAATTAATAGTTATAAAGAGTATAATTCATGGTTATAAACAACATAATCTATAGTATTAAAAAAACATAAGATAAAATTATATAGGTTACATAAAATTATAAGAAATGTTTTAAGTTTTTTTTTTATTTAATTTTAAAACAAAACAAAAATATGTTAGTGTCAATGTCAATGTTTGAAATTGACATTAACATATCGCCTCAACTTAACACCAGATCATTTGCTAACAGCGACTTTTTTAATTTGTCTTTGAATTTTGTATATTCATTTTGGTGAGCGGATTCATTAGCATTTATTATAAGAAAATAAAAACATTGTAGAAAACAAAACATAAATATTAATTTCGTCTTTATTACTGTACAGGTATCCTTGGTGGCCTATTAGGAGGTAAGTTCGTAACGTACATTTTTATATCGACTAGTTGGAAATGTTTAATTTTCAAATTAACATGTAGAGCGAAGTACTTAGAAAGCTTCAAAATTCAGAATTTAATTATATTAAATAAAAATGATTTGAAAATAATTAATAAATTATTTTCACATTTAGCTGTGTGACTTTTGATTTACGTTACGTAAGTACGTTAAACAAATCCCCATTAAATACTCTTTTCTATTTATATTCAGAATTTAATTTTCACATTAAAAAATTTAAACTTTATACCTCAACATTTAGTTTTGTCGTCACTGATAAATGTGGAAATAATTTAACTTTATTTTACGGAATTCTCCATTATAATTGATTACATTATACAATAATTTACATATTTGTATATAATCAGGTAAGTATTCCTAAACTATTAATAATTAATAAGTAAGATAAGTGCATTCCCAAACGGTTCAAAGAATTGATTCAGTGTTGCTTATGACTTCACAAACTAACATCTACGGATAATTATTTTCAAATTATTTTTATATAATTTTTCCACTGAATTGTGAAGTTTAAATTCTGAATTATGAAGGTTTTTTTTATTTTCCTTTCGCCAAAAAAGACGATAATTTAATGTAATTATATGGGAATATGTTGTTAGAATTTATATTTTTTTCTTCATTTTTATACATTGTCGACGAATGTATTTAATTTAATTAATTTTTTTATAGGTTTATAATTTCATTTAAATAAAGCTACATGAACGTGGATGTCTGCAAGCAATTAATTTCATCTTTTTACCCCGAAAGCTGTCGTGGAATATTCACCATTTCAAATTGTACTGATTGTATGATTATTCTTTAATTTATAATTCAAATTGTACTCTTTGTATTATTATTATTTAATCTGTAATAAATTTTCACTCTGGATGTAATTCTACTTTAACTAGAACCGGCGGAAACAAGAAATAGCTTAAAATATGCTGCTTTATTTTTGTTGAATATTATAAATTGTTATTTAAATAAAATGTATTAAAAATAAATAATAGAATACGTTTCTTTATTAATCTCTTGAACCAAAATATCCTAAATACAATTTGTATCTTTACATTTACTCAAAGTCAAACAAGATAGCGTATGATAAAATGTTTTTCAGAAGGACCTATGGTCGATAGTCCATGACAGACTACTAAGAAAATTGTACAAACACAGAAAATGGGCTAATAACCCAAAACTAGTCGAGAATTTAAAGTTATTCAATCTAATTTGTGTTTTATTGGTTGATTTTTAATAATTTATTCATATTTATTTCATTATTAATGTTTATTACATATTTTGTATACTTTCTGTATATATCTGTTAATAAAGATTATTATTATTAAATAAACGACTACCGTTTAATTATCATATTTCCCGTCCTTGGGAAGCTGTTTGAATCGATAATAAAAAATATCATGTCCCACATAGCCGAGCTATTTGGACATGACCTTATTTTTTTATTATTGATTGAAAGAGCTTTCCAAGAATATTAAGGAAGGTAATTAAACGAAAGTGTTTTATTTATGTGTTAACATTTTTAACAATTTGGATTCCCCCACCACTGTTACGTCAACAATAATTACCTCTAACTATCAAGTAGATCGCTCCAACGGCCATTCTCTTCCTAGACTGCTAAAAGGCGTTTAACTTTGGCAAAGAGGATAACTATTTTGGACATTGCCTTACCAATTATCTAGAAGGCGTTTTTCTTTGACACAGAGGCCATTTCTTTAGGACATTGCCTTACTAATTATCTAGAAGGCGTTTTTTTTAGCACAGAGGCCATCTCTTTAGGACATTGCCTTACTAATCATCTAGAAGGCGATTTTCTTTGACACAGAGACCATTTCTTTAGGACATTGCCTTACTAATTATCTAGAAGGCGTTTTTATTTGACACAGAGGCCATTTCTTTAGGACATTGTCTTACTAATCATCTAGAAGGCGTTTTTCTTTGACACAGAGGCCATTTCTTTAGGACATTGCCTTACTAATTATCTAGAAGGCGTTTTTCTTTGACACAGAGGCCATCTGTTAAGGACATTGCTTTACTAATTATCTAGAAGGCGTTTTTCTTTGACACAGAGGCCATCTCTTTAGGACATTGCCTTACTAATTATCTAGAAGGCGTTTTTCTTTGACACAGGGGCCATTTCTTTAGGACATTGCCTTACTAATCATCTAGAAGGCGTTTTTCTTTGACACAGAGGCCATTTCTTTAGGACATTGCCTTACTAATAATCTAGAAGGCGTTTTTCTTTGACACCTGTGGTTTAAATGCACATTTATAAATTTTCCACCACATATTATCATAAATGCATAGATAAAAACCGTATAACCGGTGGAATACATTTATGTATCGGCGCCTTTTTAAAACTAATACTATCAAATCAGCTAACTATGTTATCATGTAAAATATTTCCGGTAGAAGAGTTTACTAATAAGTCGACTTAATGAATTGATTGATTGAGTTACGTGTGAAGAAAGGTTATTAGTGCTTTATTTATCAATTCGGCTTAATGAAATTACATAAATATTCCATACTGGATAATTAAAATCATAATAATTAGATCATTAATTCAATCATTGACTGAATTTAAATATTAAGCGTATGTAATAAAACAATCGAGGCTATTCCGTACGTGAAGTGAAGTGATAACGTACACGTTATTATTTACTGTAAGAATCTAAGCACAATTTTATAATTGATATGTATACTTTAATTGCGGGCATAAAAAATAACGTAACATTTCACATACGGAATAGCCCAGAATATCCGTTATTCATGGATGACGTTATAAAACCAGCTGTTTTGTTTCTCACTGAATCCCATACAGGAAATAATACTATATTCATATAATTGGACAATAATGGACAAAATAAGAAATGAAACCATAAGAGAACAATTACAAATAAAGAACATAGAACAATACATAGAAGATAGACAGCTAGGATAGTGGGGACATTTACAAAGAATGGATGAAAACAAACAAGTGAAACAAGTATGGGAAGCAAGAGTACAAGGGAAGCAAAAAATGGGCCGACCAAGAAAAACATGGAAAGGAACGATAAACAAAATATTTGTAAAGAGAGAAATCACAAGACAAGAAGCAATAAAAATAGTGAAAGACATGGAAAGGATTTATTAAGTTCTAGAAAAAAATAAACATAAATTAACCCTACACCTGAAAAGGTAGAATATATTTATATTAAATATTATATATATATATATATATATATATATATATATAATTCGAAAAATAGCAGAAAGCTTTTTTCAACATTTCATTAAATATATTAAATAAAAATGATTTGAAAATAATTAATAAATTATTTTCCCATTTAGCTCATAACTTACGTTATGTATTAAAACAACTACTTCCCGGGCAAGTACTCACGCCGGACATTGAATTACATAATGTACACCTGCTGTTGCACATCAATAAAATTATTTATTTCTATTTATATTTAATTAAATAATATTATAGTAAATTAAAGACGACGCAAGCGCCATCTTTTGCCTATTTTCAAGTGGCATCATCAACGATTTGGGTCTTCCAGGTAGAGAATCATTGTTTCGTCCACTAAAGGAAGGCGAATTTGTCCTGTTTATGAGAACAGGAAACGTAATTCACATTTAATGAAACGTTCAGTCAACATTATAGTTTTTTTTTAATCTCAAATTTTTTCGGTGGAAATTTCTCAAAAACCATGGTGTTTGATTTTTACATATTCTGAAAGAGCACACTTTGTTTGACATCCTCTAGAAGTTTCACGAATATATTTCAGAAATTATTGTGAATTTTTAACATGTTTATATTTTAGATTTAATGAAACGTTCAGTCACCATTCATCTAGCGTATGGATAACTAGTGATGGCCATTTCGGTTTTTCGAACCTCATCAGACTAGTGTGTTCCATATATTATATTTTAGGTTTATTAATCTGACATTAACATGGAAGCAGCTAAAGCTATGTCATAAGTAACAATAATAACATTTTTTTACTTAAATTTTCTAGTAGAAATTAACCAATGGAGTACTTTATCTTAAATATTTTCCTTTCCGCTCGTTTTATTATACTAAATACATTTTTCTTAAAATATGTTTGCATCTTCAATCCATACTACTGACAATGGAAATATAACTTGAATAAAAAAACACTTAGAATCCTTTCTTCACTATAATAATAATAGTGAAGAAAGGATTCTAAGTGTTTTTTATTCAAGTTATTATCATCTTCGCGTAACACACTCAATCCAAAAATGGAAATATAGTTTCAGAAATATATATTTAGTATAATAAAATGAATACAAGAAAGGGCGATAATTATATAGTTATATAAACAAATTTTAAAAAAGTGTTTTCATTATTCGAATAACTATGTATTAAAAAAGTAGAAGCCTTAACAATTAGTAAAATTACAATGAAATTAAACAAGGAAAATTTCTGGCAATGATCAATAAAATTCGAAAAATCCAACTGCAAAAAATACTTACACTGTAAGTTTTACAAACATCTATTGAAACAACTACTTCCCGAGCATTTACCCCGCCGGACATTGGATTACACAATAAATATTTGTTGTTGCATCGCAGCACTGCTGCAAATTGCAACGGTTTGAGTCGAAATTATTTAATGAAAGGAATCAACAAATAATAGTTACAAGGCTATCTGTAGACACGTGTTTCGGGATTTCATCCCTCTTTGTTTCATTTTATTTAAATTAGTAAAATATTTTTTGATATAAATAAAAGCATTATAATAATAATAATAATAAATTTTATTTTCGCACGGAAAAATCCAACAAGGGAAAATATACAATTATTGTGATAACAAAATCACAATAAATATTATATACAATGTCTAACTCTTATGTAATTCTATTCAAACTTTACGTAATAGAACGATTTGACCATCTCCTGAATATACATGTTTTTATATTAATATTCATAATTTTTGTTTAAAACTTAAATTAATGGTTTATACAAGGAACATTTTAATTTTTATATCAATATTCATTCTTTTCTTTTAAAACTTTAATTTATGGTTTATACAAGGAAAATTTTTATATTTATATCAATATTCATTCTTTTCTTTTAAAACTTTAATTTATGGTTTATACAAGGAAAACTTTTATTTTTATATCAATATTCATTCTTTTCTTTTAAAACATTAATTTATGGTTTATACAAGGAAAACTTTTATTTTTATATCAATATTCATTCTTTTCTTTTAAAACTTTAATTAATGATTTATACAAGGAACATTTTTATTTTTATATCAATATTCATTCTTTTCTTTTAAAACTTTAATTTATGGTTTATACAAGGAAAATTTTTATATTTATATCAATATTCATTCTTTTCTTTTAAAACTTAAATTAATGGTTTATACAAGGAAAACTTTTATTTTTATATCAATATTCATTCTTTTCTTTTAAAACTTTAATTTATGGTTTATACAAGGAAAACTTTTATTTTTATATCAATATTCATTCTTTTCGTTTAAAACTTAAATTTAAATAAACATTTTTATATTTTATATATCAATATTCATTCTTTTCTTTTAAAACTTTAATTTATGGTTTGTACAAGGAAAAGGAACACACATAACAAAAATCGTCTTATCATTCACCGTAAACCCATCTATTGTTTTTTTTTTTTCATTTTAATTTTTCCGCAATTCAAAAGAACGAGCAATAAAGATAAAGTAAATATTTAGAATTTCCATAGAAATTGTGCGAACGATGATTATCCAACAATTTTTTTATTTCGGTATAAATTGAAAATATCCATTTCGTAATACAGTTCACCACAACAGTGTACTGTGTGAAGGATGAAACTCTTGATTTTGTGCTTTGTCGGATGTTTGGCCGTTGCTGCTATTCCAGGTGATGATTGATTAATTAATTCATAATTATTTTATTCCTAATGTTATAAATTAATTAAATTAAATAGAGAGCGCAATATAATTATTATGTAAAACACCTACATTTATATATTAATATTTAATGGTTTTAATATTTAGACATTGGTAGTTCAAATTGTATGAAATAAATAATTAATAATTTTATTGATCATTGCCAGAAATTTTCCTTGTTTGATTTCATTGTAATTAATAATAATTATATTTACGAAATAAATATGAGTAGATTATTAAAAATCAAGCAATAAAACACAGATTAGAATGAATAACTTTAAATTCTCGACTAGTTTCGGGTTATTAGCCCATTTTCAATTTAAAATTTGTTTTATTGGTTGATTTTTAATAATTTATTAATATTTATTTCATATTAATATTTTTTTACCGAAACTCACCTTTCAAGAATTCAATAGTAATTACACCTCATAAAAAAATATAATATACATTTCATATTAATATTTTTTTACGGAAACTCACCTTTCAAGAATTCAAGAGTAATTACACCTCATAAAAAATACAATATATATATATAGTATTTTTTCTGAACTCTTATAAAAATAAAAATGATTTGAAAATAATTAATAATTTATTTCCACATTTAGCTTTGTGACTTTTGACTTACGCTACCTAAGTACCTTAAACAAATACACATTAAAACAACTACTTCCCGGGCAAATACCCACGCCGGACATTGAATTACATAATGTATACCTGCTGTTGCACATCAATAAAATATTGCATCATGCAACAAATTTTGATCCGAGAAATTTTTTTTACTCTTTTCTATTTATTTCTGTACTTTTATTTTCTTGTACTGTAATTATCCTGTAATGAATGTTGAGCAATAAAGTTATAATTATTATTATAACATAATAGTTATTGTCGTTCACACCAGCTTAAAAATTATGAAACAATGTAAAAAATAGGCAAGTTAACTTTAACTTCATTTTACGGAATTCTCCATTATAATTGATTACATTATACAATAATTTACATATTTGTATATAATCTTCAATAAATTCTTATCATTGTTATAAATTGCTTTCATTCATTCATTCCCTGAGGAAGAATTTATTTTTTCTCTTGTAAAATTTTTGGAAATAATTTTATTTTTAGCCAAATTAACCGATTGTGCATTTAAGTGAATAGAGTAATACGCAAAAAAATCTCTTTTAAGTCGTCTTTTACAACGCACAATATTATTTTCCAAGAATGGTTTCAATTTCAACTTCAATTTACTTTATTAACGGAATCTCCATTTCCAAATTACAATTATAACTACATCTTAACAATTTTATAAGAAAAGTGTGACGCTCTAAAAAGATTACAAAACATATGTATAAAAAAAGGCAAATTACCAATCACAAATTACGACAAAATAAAAATAATAAGCATCAAAATATTTATTTATCAATCCCAAACAGTTCATTGTGAAAACAAAATGCAACCGGCTTATTCCTATCTTCAAGTGATAATAAATAAATATAGATAAACTACTGTGAAATCGAAGCCAGTTACAAAAAAATATACACTTTTAAAAATTCATTCGTCATTGAGTTATCTATTTATCGTCATAGGGAGTGTTTATTTTGATTTTCTTTATTTATTCCTATCTGATTAGTACTTTACATGCGTTTTACATAATGGTTCAATAACGCATGTCGAAATATGTTTTATTCATTTTTTTCAACAAATTTTACAAGGATTAATGTTATGGTAATTCGCAAGCAAAATAAACATGTTTAATATTTTCCACATTCAGATCAGTGAATATTTAAATTTTAATGTTTCTTATGGTTTAGCAGCAACATTTATTGTGAATTGTGTCAACAGGTTGCAATATTTTTAAAATTCATCAATTATTTTTATGATGTTTTTTTTTTTCGTTTGAAGTAAGCATTGATTAATATTAATGATTTCAGAACAAACACAAAACGGAAACAATATTCCATTTATTATAAGTGTTTCCGTTTCTTTTTTCCGATGAAGTCCAATATCTCAGTTATTTAGAAATTTACAAAAAGATATTATTGACATAATTTGTAACTACTGTAAAACTTCACATTTTAAAATTGATATCATATATACAGGGTGTCCAATAATCACGTGACGTATCAAACTTATGATTTTTTAAATGGAATGCTATATTTTTTATGTCGATTTTAGATTCTACGCTTAAAATTAATCATTTTTGACATAAGGTTTATTAGGTCAGTTTTTAATATTTTAAAAGTTATAAACAATTTAAGGTTGAAATCAATGGAAGATTGGGGCCTTATTTTTCAAAAATGAAAAACGATGTAAACTTTCTGTTAACGCAATTTAATTGAAAAAATGCTTAATAATATAAGGAATAATCGTTTGTTACCATAAAGCAAATGTTGTGTACAGGATGAAACACAATACGCAAAATGATTTTTTTCTTTTTTCACTTAAATGAAACACCCTATATTTCGATAGAAAATTGATTGTTCTTTAATTTTTGTATAATAAACTATACCCCTATCTGTTACCATTTTTTCACAATTTCAATTCAAAGTACAAAATTATAAGTTTCGCTTATAATCTATAATTTAAGTAGGCTATAATTAAAACAAATGCAATTCATAATCGTTTTCTGGTATTTAATGACATACTTACTCCCTAACCTAAAAGGATATACAAATGACAATCGATATTTAAAGGCGCATGCAAAATATAAAGACAATAGTTGCTCAACGATTATTTAGCGAGTTATAATGGTTATTGTGAAATATTTTTTAAGAAAAAAATTGTAAAATGTTTGAATGCTATTGAATTAAAAAAAATGTGAATGTGTGAAATAAATACATAAAAATGTTAACAAAATATAATGATATAAATATTTTATTATTTCACTTAGTATCTATTTTCGGTTTTTCAGTCAACATGAATTGTTTAAATAAATCAATTTAACAAGCATATAGGAATATTTTAAAATTTTTTCGAATAATAACCAAAAAATATAGTTGTTAGCTTTTAACAATTAAATTAATCATTTATTGAAGAAGTATGTTTAACTGCACCAGTGTTACAAAATATAACGTAAAATGTACTTTGCTTACTAATTATAATATTAAGCGTTGAAAATTACTAAATAAATTAGTTGTTCTGGCGCCGCCTACTTTGGTTAAAATTTCTATATCAAATTATTTAATCAAATGCAATTTTGGAAAATAAATTGATGATAATAATAGGAATCGTAAAATCTGTTTAAAAATAAATTATTAATATTAACATACCTTAATGGAAAAAATAACTTCCAACCCATTCCTGTTGAATCGAAAACCAACTCACCTCCACCACTCACTAATTACCACTTGTTCATAAACAAAAATAAATCGCGTTTTTAATTATTAATAATTTCTAACGTTAAAAATTAAACCGGAAGAGTGAACACTGCGCGTTTTCGGACGACTGAATCGAAATACAAGAGCGCAATTATCGCAAATCAAAAAGAAAAAAAACGATCGACGACTCACTCCGAGAACGCATTCCTGAGATAAGGAGATTCGTTGTACCTGGATCCTGGCGCACAGCCAAGAACGTACCTATTTCAATTGTTGTATTTTCAATATTATCGTGTATTAAAATAATTACAGCTGAATATTTATTTACTTTTTTTATTAAATTCTCATTTATCGCGTGGTAAAAAAAAATTGTATGAATTATGATGTATTTTAATTAATACACTTGATTATTCGTTTCACTAAATTATTTTATATTTGTGTTCGCGTAACTTTCACAACTAAATAAATTAGTTGTTCTGGCACGGCCTACTTTGATTAAATATGCTATACCAAATTTGTATTTGAGATTAAATATCTCAAAAACGGTAAACGGTGGCTATTTAATATGTTATATAAAAAATGAAGAATGATTAATTTTCTATTAAAATAGCATAAAAAATATAGGGTGTCCAATTTAAGGAAAAAGAGAAAAAAATCATTTTGCGTATTGCTTCACATTGTATATAAAAATTTGTTTTGAGAGAAAAAAAGAGTATTTCTTTTCTTATTAAGTATTTTTGCATTTGTATGGCGTTGACAGAATGTTTATTTCATTTTTCATTATTGAAATAATCGGCTCTAAACATCTATCGATTTCAACATTCATTTGTTTATAACTTTTAAACTATGAAAAATTGACCTATTAAATCTTATATAAAAAATGATTATTTTTAAACGTAGAATCGAAAATCTTCATAAAAAATATATCGTTCCATTTAAAAAAAAACATATGTTTGATACGTTACGTGATTGTTGGACACCTTGTATATATGAAACTAATTTTAAAATGTGAATTTTGACAGTAGCTACTAATAATGTAAGTAACATTTTTTGTATATTTCTTTATAACTGAGATATTGGACTTCATCGTAATCTTGCGTCACCCTGTATATATAAAAAAGATAAACTGATAATTAAAACTGTATATATTGTAATGAAATGTATTATTAGAAAACTACTTTACGAAGAAGATAGTTGATTTTAAAAGTACATTTTTGTTGTAGGAGCAAGCAGTGGCGTAGGTAAGATACTGTTATATTTAAAAATAAAAATGTCTTTATAAATATTTATAACAAAGTTTTAAAATAAAAATATGCACATAAGTTATTAAAACTTTTAAATGATTGTTTTTTTTTTTAATTTATTTCAGTACCACAAGGCAGTAAGTATTTTTTAAATAATAAATAGATTCATTAAAATTACATAGTTTTATTTTGTCTTTAATCGAAATTAAAATCTTTTCATCGAAATGATATAATAAATAGTGAGAAATTATTTAAACATAAAAAAAATATTAATTGTTAAAAAAATATTCAAATCTGGGAAGACCTTTGGTCGATAACCATTTAACAATTAATTAATTTTTGTGTGATATACATAATCAATGTTTGTTACATTATTGTAAACTTAATTATTAATAAAGATTGTTATATATATATACAAATATTTGATTTCGTTCTCATTAATCACTTGATGAAACATGATCACAATATTAATAGTTTGAAAAATACACTTGATTTGTTTCACTAATTGTTTTATTTATTATTTAATTGTAGATATTTGCTTTCTTTATTAATTTGAAATTTGTTATAGAATTGAATAAAAAGTGAATGAAAATTATCGATTTTTTAAATAATTTATATCGTTATATAAAATAATAATTTAAGGTTACAGTAATAATTGTAATTAAAATATCACTTTGTATAAATAAAATTCTGAATAACTTTAGATTTTCAAAAAGTGTGTTTATTTTCACAATTGTTTCGCAAATTTGTTGCTTCTTCAGGTGAATGCAAGTTTACAGTAAAATTAGAAATATTAGAACTATATATATTCACATATACATTTATATACAAACAATTATTGTGAAAATAAACACACTTTTTGAAAATCAAAAGTTATTCAGAATTTTATTTATACAAAGTAAATATGGATGTAAATATATTTATATGGATATAAATGTAAATATGGTGTTGAAAATCAACACCTCAACGCCTTATCAATCAACCTATTAAAATATCACTCACAATTTCAGATGATTTATCCACGGCAGTTATACGTAAGTACTTCTAAGTAATTAATTTATATGAGATTAATATTAGTAGCTGACCAACAAAGCCAGCTATCTGTTATTATATTCCATATGGAAGTAAAAAAAAAAAAAACAAGAATCTGATTTATATGCCTACAATGACCTAAATGTAGGTTATTTTTAGCTGGGACTAAAAAAAACACTGCTGCAGGATAAGTTTAACTACATCCATCGCTTAATTGCACTTAGGATAGTAAGTTAATATAAATTGTGTGTGCTTGGTACGCCCTCCAGCCCCTCCACGGAATGATAAATTTGGACGACAAATTTTACTCCAATTTAAAAAAAAAAAATCAGAAACCACTGCAAGGCTATGTCAATCGCTTAATAGTACTTCTATTACTTCTGTTAGTAAGGTAATGAACATTTTTTGTATCCAAAATGGCCTCCAACCTCACCAGGATACCCTAAATTTGGATAATTTTCGATTGGCTCAACGGATTTGACTCCAATTAAAAAAACGATAAAAAAGATCAAAAACCACTGCAGAGTTAATTTAACTACATCAATCCCTTAATAACACTTCTATCAATAACATAATGACAAAATTGTTTGTATCAAACACGCCATACAACCCCACCAGAGTACCCTAAATTTGGTTTACTTTCAATTGGGTCGACGGATTTGACTCCAATTAAAAAAATGCTAAAAAAATCAAAAACCACTGCAGACTTAATTTAACTACATCAATCACTTAATAACACTTCAATCAATAACATAATGACAAAATTGTTTGTATTAAACACGCCATACAACTCCACCAGACTACTCTAAATTTGGCTTATTTTTGATTGGGTCGACGGATTTAACTCTAATTAAAAAAAATGCTAAAAAAATCAAAAACCACTGCATAGCTAATTTAACTACATAAATCGCTTAATAACCCTTCTATCAGTAACATAATGACAATTTTTGTATCAAACACGCCATACAACCCCACCAGAGTACCCTAAGTTTGGCTTATTTTCGATTAGGTCGACAGATTTGACTCCAATTAAAAAAATTCTAAAAAAATCAAAAAAACACTGCAGGGCTAATTTACTTACATCAATCGCTTAATTAGACTCTAAGCAATAAGTTAACGTCAATTGTTTGTACCTGATACACCTTCAAACCCTCCACGGCACCCTCAATTTAGTTTATTTTCGACTGGGCCGGCGGATTTGACTTCAATTAAACAAAAATGCTGCAAGGCTAATTTTACTACAGTTACCGCTTAATTAGACTCCGTAAAAAGTCCTAAAGAGTTGTAGAGAAAAATGATTAGTTAAAATCCTAATGATTTTTCGAATTAGTATTTTTTATGGAAGATTCTAACGAAGGAAAAAATGGTGCTTAAAATAAGAGATTTTTTTTTTTCAGGAGTTTAATGTCTTAAGAAAATGTTGTTAGTGCTTTGTTTTATTAATTTGTCCTAATTTACACTTAACACGTAAAAACTGTTAACGTTAACATAACTGATTGTTACAGATGCTTTAAATCCATTGGGATTCCTTAAGTACCTGTCTGGTCCTTCAGCCTGTAAGTAAACTTTCCTAAAACATATTTGAGTTAAAAACAAACATGTTTAATCAAATAAATATATTTTACATTTATATTCATAGTGAAATAAATGGGTTTTAGCCGTTCCTGCTGCGCTATAAAAACTTTGTTACTGGCCCAAAAAGCTCTATTAATTATTCAAATTATGATACTTTTTTTCTTTCAAAAGCCAATAACAAAGTTTTTATAGTGCAACAGGAGCGACTACGAGACACAAAAATAAAACTCCAAACCAAATAAATAAATAAATAAATAAACCAGAACTCATATATTTCATGACATTTTAAAGTGGCAGGGTTTACTTCACTTTTTATTTTTAAAAAGTGAAGCAATGAAAAAACTCTTGTGTTATTATTGATATATGCATAGTGCTAAAAAAATATGGGATTTTGTCATACAAATAATTACACTATCTATTAGGCAAAATAATCAGCTGTCAAAAATTATTTTTATTTCAGTCAGTTCCGGAGACATCATTTGCAATATACTTAAATCAAGTAAGTAAAAAATATCAATTCTTTATTGTTGTTATTATTATTATATTATGGGTGTTCGTTCTATTGTGCATTTAGTAAATAATAAATAAATATTGTAAATATTGTACATTTAGTAAATAAAATAAAACGGGAGCAGTACACCAACCCCCCCCCCCCAACTTGGCATGGGCGTTTAACATTTAATAAAATGTTAAACCAAAATTTATCTAGTGTATTGATAAGTCGTGACAATTTCAGATCTCTTAACGAAGGAAAGGTAATCCTTTCAACGTTTGCAGATCAGGAAGCGTGATGAAACATTTTAACTAATTCATTTATTTTATTTTTTAGTGATGAAACTCATGGAATGCTTCCTGAACGGTAAGAGAACTTTAATTTTTGATGTTTTTATTATTGCAAAGAATTAAATAATGCCATTTAAAATTTTGAATTATATAATTAATAATATTTATTTGATTTTTTTTAGTTTTGGCGGAAAGTACGAGTGTTTTCGAAGCCTTCAAGTCCGCTTTCGTGGCAATGTCCAAAGCGGTCGGCGTCGAAACAAGTGAGCATTCGTTATTAATATTAAATAGTTTGCTGTTAATGTTCTTACAATTTTATATAATATAGACATCTGTGAAGTAAATCCTGCTACTTTAAAAAGCCATGAAATGTATAAGAGATATGGTTTGGAGTTTTATTGTTCGTGTCTCGTAGCCGCTCTTGCTGCGCTATAAAAACTTTGTTATTAGCTCAAAAAGCTCTATTAATTATTCAAATTATGTTTCTATTTTTTTTTTTTTTTTTTCAAAAGCCAATAACGAAGTTTTTATAGAGCAACAGGAGCGGCTACGATACACAAGAAATAAAACTCAAAAGCCGATAATAAAGTTTTTATAGCGCATCGAAATAATAAAACTCCAAACTAGAACTCATATATTTCATTACATTTTAAAGTGGCTTAAGGGTGCGGTTTAGACGAAGGAGATAGCTATACAAATATGGGCAATCACTAATTTGAGTTAGATTATTGTTGTGATCAATGAACAATATTGTATTATACATTAAAATAAGCAGGAATTTCATCAGATAAATTAAAAATTATTTTAATGTTTAGTTTCTGTGAAAAATAATTATCAAAAACAATGAAAATCGATCAAATTTATAGCAAATTTTAAATTAAATTTTTGCTAATAAAAACTTGTGCAATGAAAATTTAAAGGATTTCACTAAATTCTGCATTAAAATAACTGAGCAGACATGAACTATTAATTTCATTATATCTTACAATTTTCTTTTCTAACTTAAACTAGTAAATTGACGTAATACACGAAAATTAACGATTTATTTTTTATTTAGACTGATACTTTATACTTAGTAGATAAAAAATGTAAATACACATTCATATTATGAAACCAAAAGAATAGCTCTATTTTCAAACGATTATTTTCATTTTACTATATTGTTTATTGTTTATTAACGGTAAGTCCATTTAAATACATATTGCTTTATACTAACTATACATTAAAAGATAAAGGAGGGTTGCAATATAAGTATAATTATAAGAAGCTATATAGCTATCTCTTTCCACTAAACCGCAACCTTAAAGTACTTCAAAGGGGTCTATATTATACAAAATTGTTAAGAACATTAAAAACAAGAATTGGTAATAACATGTAGAAAAATTAAACAACGAAAAAAACTCCCTCCTCAGACTTTAATTTTTATACGCACATATTTATTGAAAGGTTAGAAATAATTTATTGTTCTTGAATTAAAACTGTATGGTTGACATTTTAATTTTTAAAATTATTTCCGTCATTTCTAGGCCCAGAGGATGCACTTTCCATAATGAAGGACTCTAAATTGTTGAACGGTAATTTATATTTCGTAATTTCATCAATACATTTATTTGCATGATAAAGCATACATTGTTTGTTTAATTTATTTAACGAATACGATACCACATGAAATTAGGCAAAAGATGGCGCTTGTGTCGTCGTTTATTCATTATGATACATTGTTTGCCCTTTTAATATATATATATATATATATATACAGAGAGGTTTTTTTAACAGTATACATTAGAGGAAGTGTATACCTGCAAAAAACGCGAGTCAAACGCATTGAACCGATTAATGTGTGTATGTTTAGTTGACTATTTGGCATAAGTGTGTTTAGTTGCGTGTTACAGGCAACTAAACACACATACATTAATGCATTTGACTCGCGTATTTTGCAGGTATATATAGGGGAAATGTATACTGATAAAAAAAGCTCTCTGTATATATGTTATAACGTAGATTTTCGCGGGCGTAACATGTTGACGCATTTATTCGGGTTTGATCCCGCGTATTTCTTTGGAACTGGTCCATTAAATTTTCTGATCGACGTTTCCATGACGTCGCAGTCATCTTCTTCAGGAATAAACTATTCAATTATATTGCTCTAGCAACCACTTGTTAGATTTCTACGCATTGCTACTACCAGAAGCCAAACAAGAAACACGAATATCTAGTAGGAATGCGTAGAAATAAATGCGTCAACATATATATATATATATATTCAGTGACTCTTTCTACCTTTTTAGGTGTAGGGTTCCTTTTAATTAATATCTTTAATTAATTTCTTATTTAACCAGTTGTCAAACATTTTAAACGATTGATTAAAACACTAGGTATTATTTCACTGATTCAGACAGTTTTATAATAATACCAAGTGTTTACCTGATTATGTAAATTATTGTATAATGTAATCAATTATAATGGAGAATTCCGTAAAATAAAGTTAAAATTAAAGTTTTAATGAATAGTCTATACTTATGATAATATTTTATGTGATAAGATATACTTCGTCTACGCTTTCAATTTTTACCAAGAAACACTGCAGTTGAGGAAATGATGAATGATTTAAACAATAATATTGTATTCGATTTTCAGATATCGTTTCTGAATACTCTGAGATTTTCTACAACATTTTCAACAGTTTATTGGGTAAGCATAAAATTATATTGAATTTAATTTGTTTCCAGTTCTTAGCTTTCATATGTTACTGATTTTTTTTATTTATTTTTTTTTTTTTTTCATAAAATTATATTGAATTTTGCATAAAATTATATTGAATTTAATTTATTTCCAGTTCTTAGCTTTTATATGTTACTGATTTATTTATTTATTTTTTCATAAAATTATATTGAGTTTAATTTGTTTCCAGTTCTTAGCTTTTATATGTTACTGATTTTTTTAATTTTTTTTTTCATAAAATTATATTGAATTTAATTTGTTTCCAGTTCTTAGCTTTTATATGTTACTGATTTTTTTTTTTTTTTTTTCATAAAATTATATTGAATTTTGCATAAAATTATATTGAATTTTGCATAAAATTATATTGAATTTAATTTGTTTGCAGTTCTTAGTTTTTATATGTTACTGATTTTTTTTTTTCAATTTTTTAGGTAGTCACGGTCCCGCCGAAATATTCATCGGTCCAGATGGTATTGTAAGAAAGGCTATTGGTGAGTTAATTCTGATCATATATATATATTATCATATAACCCTTATACCCTATCGAGTGTCGGGTTAATTCTGATTATACCCTTTCAATTTTTTTAATCAATAATTTATATTTTAAAAACGCATTTTTTATAATTACTGTTATTATTATTATTATTTTGTAGGTTTGGCAACTGGTTCGACCCATCTTTTAGGTACGTGAAATCAGGAAAATTTAAAATAATATTAGTTTTTTTATACAAAAAAAAAAAAATACCAAATTAATCTTCTTTATGTTGGTTGTTGGTCGTGGAGACTTTAATTATTTAAATAAAAATACTTGTCCTTTCTCGTTTTATCTAAATACCAAATTATGTTAATTTGTAATTTAAATTCAATTGGTTTTGTTTCATTTATTTGTATTTTATTTTCTACTAGTTTCGGCTTGATGCCATTATCAAGAATGATGTACAAATGGACAAGTGAAACAAAACCAAGTGAATTTAATTTACAAATTAATATTTTTAAAAAATGTTTTACCAATGCAATGTTTTTTTTTTTTCAATGCAATTGAAAAACACCGAACATAATTTGGTATATCGGACACTTTTTTTCTCATTAATCACATGAGAAAAAAGTGTCCGATATACCAAATTATGTTCCGAGTTTTTCAATTGCATTTCCTTATTGATCAAAAAAAGATTCACTATATCGCAAATATATTTCCCATTGTCAAATATATGTGCTTTATATAAGGAAAAAAAAAGTCAAAGAATATAAATGGGAAACAATTTTAATAGAAAATGAAATACAATTAAAATTCTGTGTAAGTAATTAAATTAAAAGCTAGCATAGATTTTTCTTTAACTTTCATTCTTTCGAAAATGGCCTAATTACTCGAAAATTGTCAATGATTTAAAGTTATTCATTTTAATATGTATTTTTATTAATACACCCCTACACCACCATTATGAGACTTTATTAAGACAATTTGAAAGAAAAGTAACAGTGGAGAACAATAAACTTGAAATAAATAATTAGAATAAGTGCTAGAAATGACCACCAGAAACTGCAAGACAGTAATTCAAACGATCGCGAAAATTCTTCCACATTGTGCATTTCGATATTGTCATAAACAGAAATAGAAAATTGTTTAATTGTTTTTCTGAATTATCCTAGTTGAAGGAATTGATCGTTCGGGTTGCGTATTATAGGCAACTAAACACACATACATCAATGCGTTTGACTTGGGTATTTTACATGTATACATAGTAGATATGTATATTGTTAAAAAAACCTCTCTGTATATATATATATATATACCAAAAATGAAAAAAAAAAATCAAGTGATTAATGAGAAACACGTTAACAATATTATTTCTATATTATTTTCAGATGGCATGGCACATCTTGCTGAAATGATTCCAGGATTCAATGGTATGTTATAATAATTCCAATAAAGCAAATATTAACAAATCTTACCGTTTCAAAAAATCAAAATATTAATCAATTTAAATTGAATAAGGAAAAATACTCAAAATTGTTCATTCCTCTTTTAATCGCTGCAAAATTATCTGTGCTGTAAGTTTTTTTTTTTTGACAAACATCCATTGATCAACTCTTCTTGGTAAAATACCTCGCTGGACATTGAATTACACAATATACTAATACGACAGTGTATTGCAGCGATTGAATTATATTGATAATTTTGAATATTTATTTAATTTAAATAACAATGAAAATAACCAAGGAACAAGGACAAGGACAGACGCCTACAAAATCAGGCGGAAAGAGCAACGGACGATAGCCAATTGGCAGAAGAATTTATTTTTATGTTAGTTATTTATTGTATTTATTTATTATTATTATTACTTTGTTAAAAATAATCTGCCAAAATTTATCAAATTAAGTTCGGAGTTTTTCAATCCTTATTGATATATTGATATATCCTTATATATATATATATCTATATCTATATCTATATATATATATATATATATCTATATATATTTATATATATATATCTATATATATATATAAAACGAAGGAAAATTTCTGAATTTCTGGCAATGATCAATAAAATTCGATCAATCTTTTTTTTTCCAGGAATTTCTTTTATTTTATTTAGTTTGAATAACCCTGTATGAAATATTAAAATTAAACATACTAAATATTTTCCTTCCAGAATTTTCCGATGGATTCTTCCCTTCACTAATCACAGGTAAAAATTAATCTACACAAAGTAAATTTCAATAAATAATAATAATAACTTTATTGACGGAAAATATCCATTTTACATAATACATAGCAATACAATCATAGACTTATTATTAGTGATGGGCAAAGTCGATCTTTTATTATTGCTAAATTAAGTATATTATAATTTTAAGAATGTTACTTGTTATAAAAATATCAAAAATAACTTCCCATTCATTAATAAACATAAATTTAAAGTTACTTTTTCGTTTTAAATACTTAAAATGACACATTTAGTAATACTCGATTAATAATATTATTCGATTTTGCTCAACACTACTTATTATACTAAATATAATATATATAAATATAAATATACACATGTCTACAAATAAGGCAAGTTAGAAAGAACAACAAACATTTATGTGCTTAAGATCAGATACAAACATAGAATACGATTTAACAAAGAGATCGAAATTATGACTAAGGGATAATTTATTTGACTTACGCATGAACCGACAGAGTGGACTATTAATACCATAGTTAGATTTATGGGATGAAATGGAAAACAGTGCTGGATTTGATCGATTTGGAAACTGTTCAAAATAAATCCTCAATGCATTTGAATTATTATTTTTGTATGTACACTCTGTTTTAATTTAGAATTTTATTGATTTTTATATGCTAAATTGCTTTAGCTGTTGGACAATAAACGTATTTATTTATTATTTATTTAAAAATGATTCGATGTACCTTAAGTAATATTTTATAAAATAAACCTGTTTCTTATATAGATTTCGCGGGATTCATGAACACATTACAGACGGGTAAGTATTTTTTTTTTCTTCTAAAATAATACACGAAAATATATTTTACGTCGATGGCCATTTAATAATTAATTAATTTTTGTGTGATGTACATAATCAATGTTTGTTATGTTATTGTAAACTTAATTGTTAATAAAAATTGTTATATATATATATATATATATATATATATACAGAGAGCTTTTTTATCAGTATACATTCCCCCTATGTATACCTGCAAAAAACGCGAGTCAAACGCATTAATGTATGTGTATTTAGTTGCTTCTAACACGCAACTAAACACACATATGCCAAATCATCAACAAAACATACACACATTAATCGATTCAACGCAATTGACTCGCGTTTTTTTGCAGGTATACACTTCTCCTAATGTATACTGATATAAAAACCTCTCTGTATATATTACAATTGAAATAAATCTGATTGAAGTAAAATACACAAACAATTATTAGTGATGGGCGAAGTCGATCCTTTATAAATATAACATCTTTATTTCTGCCGAAGACAATTTTATATACTATAAATTAACAATATAATTCTTACTATATTATAAGTTGTCCTTATAAAATGGCTAACGACCATCATTCTTACTGCCATCGATCTTTTATTACTGCTAAATTAAGCACTTTATAATTGTATGAATGTTACTTATTACAAAAATATCAAGAATAATTTTCCTTTAATATAATTAATGGTTTTAATATTTAGACATTGGTAGTTCATATTGTATGAAATAAATATGAATGAATTATTAAAAATCAACCAATAAAACACAGATTAGATTGAATAACTAGTTAGTTATTCGATCTAATTTGTGTCTTATTGGTTGATTTTTAATAATTTAAAATTTAATTTAAAATTCTCTTGAAAATGGGCTAATAACCCGAAACTAGTTGAGAATTTAAAGTTATTCAATCTAATCTGTGTTTTATTGGTTGATTTTTAATAATTTATTCATATTTATTTCAAAGAATAATTTTCCATTTATTAACAAACTTAAATTTGAAGTCACTTTTTTGTTTTAAATATTTAAAATAACACATTTAGTAATACTCGATTACTAATATTATTCGATTTAGCCCAACACTAACATTTATTAAAAATCACAATTTAATCCAATTTGTTTTGTGCTTCAGGATTGACAAGTGGACAAGATGTTGATGGCATTTTGAACGGTATGAATCATCTATTTTATTTTATTTATTAATTTAAAACGGGATATTACATGCCCGTGGTATTAAAAAAGAAGAGAAGGGCTTAATAATGCTTATATGTTTCAGTTCTTGGAGGTATTCTACAAAAATATTTGGGAAAATTGATCTCTGATGGATACTACAATGGTAATTATATATAAAAAAACATAAAGTTTAATATTCTTATTTTTTTAAAATCGATAATTACTAATGATTGTGTTTATTCCTATTGATGATTTGTGCTTAAAAATTATTTAGACACGTAATATTAAAATTAAATAAATTTTAGGATAAAGAAAACACTTATTAACTTTTCTATACCACTTAAGAATTTATTTCACTGTGATTAGTTTCGATTACACGGTAATAATTTTCAAAATAAAATAAATCCTTAAGTGGTATAAAAAGTTATTAACTGTTTTGTTTATCCTAATATTATTGAAAATGTACCACGAAATAAACGACTCAAAGATTCAAGAATTATAATAAATTTATTTGCAACAACGTGCTTCGTTAATAAGGATAAAATAATCAATAAAATATATAAAATTGAATCCCGGCGCATTCACCATTTTTTCAACAAAATAAAATTTAAAACACGGTGAAAACAATTTTTCAACCATTTTAATTTCGTATTTCCATCGTAATATTTAAAACAGGCAGAAAGACTGATGGTCGATAGCCATTTTCTGAGGCTTAACTAGATGTTTATGATTGTATTGTTGTAAATATTTCAATGTAATTTAACGTATCTCTCAGAAATAAAGATTTTCTATATATATATATATACAGAGAGCTTTTTTTATCAGTATACATTTCCCCTATGTATACATGCAAAATACGCGAGTCAAATGCATTAATGTATGTGTGTTTAGTTGCCTATAACACGCAACTGAACACACATATGTCAAATAGTCTACTAAACATACACACATTAATCGGTTCAATGCGTTTGACTCGCGGTTTTTGCAGGTATACACTTCCCCTAATGTATACTGATAAAAAAACCTCTCTATATATATATGTATAGGAAAATCTTTATTTCAGAGAAATACGTTAAATTACATTACAATATTTACATTACAATCATAAAACTAGAGGTTTTATTGATAAATAAAGCACTAATAACCTTTCTTCACACTTTATTTCTTTTACCAAATGTACATATTAACATTAACACTGTGTTAAATCCATTGATAATGGTCACTTTGTGTCCGAAATGTACATTTGGTAAAACAAATAAAGTGTGAAGAAAGGTTATTAGTGCTTTATTTATCAATTCAATTTGATCTTCACGTAACTCAATCAATCAATTTAGAGGTTTTATAATTGTAAAACCTCAGTAAAGCCTCAGAAAATGGCTATCGACCATCGGTCTTTCTGCCTGGGATTTTCTATTTATATAAATTTTAAAAAAATCTTTGCATTTTTTCTATACAATAAATTAAAACGTGGCCATGCGCCTATGGTCAGAATAATTTAATAATAATTAATGCTATCCCGGCGCATTCACCATTTTTCTCTGCCAAAATAAAATTTGCGAGACTTTACTGACGATATTGCATTATTTCTAATAAAGACAATCCTCTTTAGGCAATAGCGGAGAAAATACTTCAAACACAGGTGGAAACAACAACTCACCTTCAACCGGAAATAATAATAATAATCCACCAACAGACGGCGAAAATAACCAACCTTCAAATGGAGTCCCAATTGAAGATTACGGTATGTAAAAATTTTGGTCGCGGGATATTACTACTAATAAAATCTTTATTATCTGAGAAAAAAATAATGCATTTAATATAATTAAATAAAATGAAACAAAGATGATTCACACATTTGCAGTTATTTAAATTACAATGAAATTAAACAAGGAAAATTTCTGGCAATGATCGATAAAATTCGATCAATCCCTTTTTCCAACTGCAAAAAATACTTACACTGTAAGTTTTACAGTAGGGCTGCTATGCAACAACAAATATCTATTGTGTCCGGCGGGGTAAATGCCCGGGAAGTAGTTGTTTCAATACATGTTTGTAAAACTTACAGTGTAAGTATTTTTTGCAGTTGGAAAAAGGGATTGATCGAATTTTGTTGATCATTGCCAGAAATTTTCCTTGTTTAATTTCATTGTAATTTAATATAATTTACTAAAATAAAAGGATAAATGGCAGAAAGCCTCGGGTCGATAGCCTATGAAAGGACAACCTCAAATTATATACCGTATTATAGTATACAATACTGTACTTAATATAATATAAAAGTCTCTTGAATAAAGATATTTTTTTAAAAAGATACTTTTTTTTTTCTTTTTAGTTCCATCAGCTCAACAGTTAGCAGACACTGCAGGTAATTAAAATATACACAAACAATTACTACTATCATAATTTCGATTAATTTTTTTTATGTGTGCATATTAATAAAGTATTATTTTTATTTTCTGTGTAGATATTCTGAAGGACATTTTGAATGGATTTAGTAAGAATTGATTCAATATATCACAAGTACTATATATTTTTAACATTATATTATTTTATAGTCAGCGGATTTAACGATGCCTCAAAATCTGGTGAGTTCGTTTTTCCTGAAATCAATTGTATATTTAATTCTGAGCTTATTATATATATACAATCATCTTTATTGTGGTATTTACATATACATATATTAAACAAAATATTTGATCTAAACTTATAAATGGCTATCGACCTTAGGTCTTTCAGCCAGTGAGCTTATTATTATATTCAATTTGTAAAAATTACAATTAGTAACTGCATTCCTTTGATATTTCACAATCTCGAAGCCGATTTAGAATTGATTGCATAATATGGCACAACATTAACGGCTCTTGCCCTTCATTTTTTATTTCGCCAGAACGATAACGACCCTATTTGCGGACTCTTTATTTCTCTTATATATTTCGGATAATTATATATACTTACAATGAAGTAGTTGTTTCAATAGATGTTTGTAAAACTTACAGTGTAAGTATTTTTTGCAATTGGAAAAAGGGATTGATTGAATTTTATTGATCATTTCCAGAAATTTTCCTTGTTTAATTTCATTGTAATTTAAATAACTGCAAATGTGTGAAGCATCTTTGTTTCATTTTATTTGATTATATATACCTTTAACATTTAATGAAATGTATATAACTTTAACACTATCTTTGTGAAATAATTTACTTCTGGTCCTTCGAGCTGAAAATAACTAGTGGAAGCGCTAACATGCTGTGTTTTAGGGATTTTTCGTGGAAACAAAAATGTCCAGTAAATGAAGGCGAACTTATCGTGTTTATTAAATTAAAATCCATAAGAAAATTCTCAGACAAATGATATGTTGCATGATACATATCATTTGCCTGAGAATGAAGACGAACTTATCCTGTTTATTTAATTAAAATCCATAAGAAAATTCTCTGGCAAATGATATGTATCGTGCAACATCTCATTTGCCTGAGAATTTTCTTATGGATTTTAATTAAATAAACAGGATAAGTTTGCCTTCATTTAGTGGACGAAACAATTATTCTCGATCGTCTACTTTGTAGACCCAAATCGTTGACGATGCCACTTGATATTCGGCAAAAGATGGCGTTTGCGTCGTCTTTAATTTATTATGATTAAAATATTTCGTTTTTTTCAGATCTAGCAGGAAAAATGTTCAATATCTTAAAAGGTGAGATTTAAAAAAAACGCATTATTTGAACTTACTAAAATTTCAATGTTTTCAAAATATAAATATTTAACTCTTTAATTTACAGATGGAGTTGACAGAGCTGCATTCGCTGGTAAATAAAAAAAAAACATTTAAACGTGTTTCTCATGTATGAAAAACAATAACATTTTATGAATATGTTTTATTTGCAGATATGTTGAACAGCAATCCTGATTTAATTGGTAAGTGTCATAAATTAAAGAAATAAAGAATTTATTTTTTTAAATCCAATGGTTGAGCCTGTTGTTCGATGAAACTGCATATTCGCAAACAAATGGAAACAGGGCTTTATAGCAAATGAAACCCAAACATTCCTCCTAAATTTCAACATCATAAATCCACAATATATTCATACATCTCATGACTCATCAACGACTGACAGACTGACACAATATAAAGACAAGGACTTCCGGCTGAAAGACCAATGGTCGATAGCCATTTAGTTCGTATCAAATCAAATATTGTAGCTAATTGTATTAGAGTCTCAATAAAGATGTTATATAATAATGGAAACAGGGAACATTACCTGAGCAAACCTAATAGTGTCTAGCCCACCTTCCCGTTTTAGGCCGTGTTTATGCTTTATGCTCTAGCCTAGATGCTTTTGACAAGTTTTATTATGAAAGATGTTTAAATTTATACAAACAACGTGAAAAAATGTTTTATTTAATAAATTTATTATTCTCATTTTTCCTTTTTATTTTCAGATAGCTTCAAAAAGTACTTACCGGAAGGAACAGCAAGTACGTTTAAATTAAATAACGCATTTTCGAGGAAAATAAATTAGTCGTGTTTTATTTACAATACAAAAATGTTTGATGAAACATTTCCGTGCATTAACTTTTAAGACGCATTGGATTAAACATTAGCATGTACATTAAATATTAAATCAATCATTTCCTTACAAAATCGTTTGGAAAACGTGGAATTAATAATGTTTTCCAAACTAATTCAATATTTCTTAAATATTTTCGCACACAAAAAACTTTTTAGAAGCAATGAGGTAATGCTTCTCAAACGTTTTTGTGTGGCAATGTTTAATTTCTATTCAAAAAGTAATATTATTTAATAGTACATGAGAAAATATAACACACAAAAATTAAATTAATTAAACTGAGGAAGAAACAACAAGATTCACAATCAAATTAACTTAATAGTAAAAATATAAATAAAATTAATAATTAATAAAATAACACATTATAATTAATTCTGTCTTCAGTTCCACCACCGATTGATTCATCGCTGAAAGGATTCAGTAAGTATTTATTTTATTGAAAACAAAATGACTTGAAATAATACAACTTCAGAAATCAATATGTATATAAATGACATTTAATGTTTTTTCTCTTTTTAGTTCCAACTGCAGATTATAAAAATGGACTTATTGGTAAATATGTGAAACCACAGGATAATCAGAACTCGATTATACTGTGGTGGAATGAATGATTAATTTTTGTAATAAATTCTATATAAATTAAATTCTTATCGCATTTTAGAATTCATTAAATTAAATTCTAATCACAATTAATTTAATCTTCTTTACGTAGGTTGTTGAGACTTTAATTATTTAAATAATAATAATGTTCATTAACGGTGTATCACCATTTCATAAATACAAAAGATAATTGTATAACAAACAAAAATAGTTGTCCTTCCTTCTACTTATTTATTATTTGTTGTAATAAATTCCACACAAACTAAATTAATTGTTCAAATAGAAATAGTTGTGCTTTCTTCTACTTATTATTTTTTTTTTTATTAAACTAAATATGTTTCGGAAACTATGTTTCCATCTTCATTAGCGAAGTTTCAAAAAGTTTTTTAACATAGTTTCCAAAATAAAAAAATAAGTAGCAGGAAGGACAAATATATATATATATATATATATATATATACAATCATTTTTATTGTGGTATTTACATATACATATATTATACAAAATATTTGATCTAAACTTATAAACGGCTATCGATCTTAGGTCTTTCAGCCTGAAGGACAAATATTTTTATTAAAACAATTAACTCACTTACATTAAATAACACTATTTAGTCTTTAAAAGTGAAATGATCATCATTTCTTCGCCTGAAGAAGCCACAGTGTGGTGAAACAATCGTAGCGATATTACAATAGACTTTGAAAGACTAAATAGTATCATTTAATATAAGTAATTATGAACTTTCAACAATTATCAGCCTCATCAAACAATTAATTTAATTTATGTAGAATTTATTACAAAAAAAAAAATATTAATTTCGTTTACTTATTTTTAGGCGGATTGAGGAATATTAATTTATTAAGAATTAATTTAATTTATGTAGAATTTATTACAAAAAAAAATATTAATTTCGTTTACTTATTTTTAGGCGGATTGAGGAATATTTTCAGTGCACTCGGTAAGATTGTAAACGTTGCAATACAAATCGCAGTTTTTTTCTAATCGATTAATGTTTCAGATGGCAATTTTGACCCAGCGAATGCGGCAGGTAAACCACACTCACACATTCAATAAAATAATAAAAAAAAAACACTCACAATCCTTCCTCTGGGAAACATACAAAATCCTCAAACGCAGAGGTCTCTATTATTCGAAATGTGGAGGTCTAACACCTTTTCCATGCTCTTTAAGAGGAACGAAGAAAGACTAATCGGTATCACTCAGTTACCATCTCCACTCCCTTGGAATAATTACATAATTGTCTTATTAAGTTGGGATAATTATAGTTTGAGTTAGTTTAGAATTAGTAGTTAAATATTATCGTTAGGCTGAAAGACCTCCGGTCGATAGCCGATTCATCATCTACAGAATATAATTCTAATTTTTGTATATTATTGTACATACATATACACATTTGAATAAAGATGGTTAGTTAGTTATTATTGTTAATTATATTTTGCTTTTGCTCTTTTTTTTATTAATAGTCTACTGTTATTTTTTGTTATTAGTTATACTTATAGTACTGTACTTTATTATGTAAAAAAGGTGAATTCCGTAAATAAATACAAATACAAACACATCATTTTCAAAGAATAATGAAAAATGAAATAAAAATCTAAACTAGTCAGAATAAAATATTAATTATTTTAAAAATTAATTGTGAAACAAACCACGTGTTTAATTTTTACCTAATTGTTTTTAAACATGTTTCACCAAGTGTTAAGTGAGAAATTATTTGAAGGTATAATATTCTAATAAATGGGTTTTGAGTTCACGTGAAGTATTATTATTGGTATAATATTCTATTCACATTTCGTAGATAGTGGAGGCACTTAATTTTTGAAAATCCATGATCACTTAAAATAAAACACGTAATGATTTTCAACTATTTTTTGTGTATTTCACGAGAATTGTTTCGCAACGTTGTTGCTTCTTCAGGTGAAGAACTTCTTTCTTTCTTCACTTAAAATAAAACACTTAATGATTTTCAACTATTTTTTGTGTATTTCACGACAATTGTTTCGCAACGTTGTTGTTTCTTCAGGTGAAGAAAGAAAGAAGTTTTTCACCTGAAGAAGCAACAACGTTGCGAAACAATTGTCGTGAAATACACAAAGAAGAAGAAAGAAGTTCTTCACCTGAAGAAGCAAAAACGTTGCGAAACAATTGTCGTGAAATACACAAAAAATAGTTGAAAGTGTTTTATTTTAAGTTAAACTATTCACATTTAATGAAACGTTCAGCCAGCATTCATCTACCGTATGGAAAACTAGTGATGGCCATTTCGGTTTTTCGAACCTCATCACACTAGTGTGTTCCATGTGCAATAAAAAGGCAAAAGGTGGCGCTTGCGTCGTGTTTAATTTATTATGAATAATATTCTATTGTTAATTTACTTTATATAAATTATCTGCAGAAATAAATATATTATATATATAATAAAAATCATGGCTAATTTTTACAAATTAATAATATTTCCTCTCTTGCAGGTGTAATGATGAACATTTTTGAAATGTTTAAAGGTTTGTTTCATTCGAAATTTTAAATTCTATAAAATCAAAGCATTTTTTAGTATTTAATAAAACTAAAGATGTTTTAAATCAAGAGTAACGTTACTTGAGACTTGTACAATTGGGCGGATAAAGATGGTGCAAAGTAAATCGTTCACCAGAAAAATTGTTTTGCTAAATTAAATAAAATAATTTGAAAAAGGCAGAAAGACCGATGGTCGATAGCCGTTTTCTAAGGACAACGTATAACATATTATAAGAATTATATTGTTAATTTATTGTATATAAAATTGTCTTCGGCAGAAATAAAGATGTTATATATATATATATAATTTGAAAATAATTAATGAATTATTTCCACATTTAGCTCTGTGACTTTTTTTATTTAATTGTTTCACTATATTGTAGTTTCACCAGGCTGATGAAAAACACTGAATTCTTAATCGAGATGTTAAATCTTATAATATTTATTTATTGAAATAGACTTTTTAACAGGATAAGCGAAAACAAGAAAAACGATAATATTTCGTGAATTTAGTGCACCTCCTAATGTCTTGTGTTTTATTGAAAAGGAATTTCAGTTTCTACAATAATTAAAAAAATGAATTATTTTGATTAACATGATCGATTCTTTCCTTTCAGGCTCTGTTAGTCCAGCCAACCTTGCTGGTAAGTAGAAGTATAATTTATCCATCATATTGAGATGTATAATCTTGTTGTTTATCTTATAATAAAAAAAAAATATTATTATTATTATTATATTATATTATATTATATTATATTATATTATATTATATTATATTATATTATATTATATTATATTATATTATATTATATTATATTATATTATATTATATTATATTATATTATATTATATTATATTATATTATATTATATTATATTATATTATATTATATTATATTATATTATATTTTAGTGAATTATTTAATTATTTAAATCAAATGCCATGCTTTGTTTACAGATGTCTTCCTTAAAAACCCAGATATGGCCAGTAAGTAAAACTAAAATCTATTTATTGAAATATATATATATATATATATATATATATATAGAGAGAGAGAGAGAGGTTTTTCTATCAGTATACATTAGGGGAAGCGTATGCCTGAAAAAAAAAAAAACGCGAGTCAAACGCATTGGGCCGATTAATGTGTGTATGTTTAATTGATTATTTAGCATATGTGTTCAGTTGCGTGTTATAGGCAACTAAACACACATACATAAATGAGTTTGTTCGCGTGTTTTGTGTTTTGCAGTATACATAGGGGAAATGTATACTGATAAAAAAATCTCGGTATATATATGTATATATATATATATATTTCAATAAATATAAATAATATATTTTCAATATATATATATATATATATATATATATATATATATATATCGGTAAATAGATTTTAGTTAGTTTTAGATTGTGTTAATTATAGAAAAAAATTAAATATCAGTCAATTTAAATCAATTAAATGAAATCAACCACTCAGTCAAATTATATTAAATCAAATTAAAATAAATCGATTTAAATTAAATTATACGAAAATAATTCTATTTAAATCAAAACCAAATAAAATTAAACGAAACGAACTGAATTGAAATAATTTAAAAAAGCGATCCTTACGAGCCGCGTGCTCTGATAGTAATGACGGTCAAGGATGAATGAATGCGAGACAAATAACTCCCCTGTTTTATTTTCTTCTATCTACATAAAAGTTACTAAAACACACACACACACACACACACACGCACATATATATATATGTTAATTAGTTAATTATAGAAAAAAAAAACATGTTTTTTTTTATGAAATATCAGTTAATTTTACTTTATTATTACTATTTATTTATTATTTTTTTCATTTACAGAAAATTTCTTGAAATTCTTGCCGGCCGGAGCATTAGGTAAGTTGAACAATTACGCGCATCACAACAGTACAATTTAAGGCAGAAAAGGAAAGCATATGTTTTAAATAAATTGCTTCATTTTAAATATATGCTTTTCCTCAATATTAAAAAATCAATACTACAAAAGAAGGAAACTTGGTTAAAATGTAGGTGTATATTTTTTTGAATCTCTGAGACATACATTTTAAATATTCTTGGTATGAAAATAATATTATTTAAAATAGTTATTATTACTTTTAACTTTTAATAAAGAATATTTTACAAGGTGTACATAAAATGAGTGAAAACCTTCAGATAACAATTCATTAATTAATTTTTAATAGAAAATCCAAATAAAAAAATGTTGTATGGTTCTTCATTGAGGCTCACGAGGTCTTCGGAATTTTAAATATGTGACTATAAATTAGTATTGTTTTTTAAATATTTTGTAAAAAAATCAATAGCATTAACAATCAATTAGACACGTGTATAATTCCATTGATGTAAATGATTAATAAATCGGATATTTTTACAATTTTATAACTTCATCAGAAGCATTCTTTTAATGAAAATAGATCTGGCAACGACGCACGCTCGTTTGTAAAAGAAAAGGTGTATGCAACACCTCCAGCGGATGATGTAGCAGTTATAAACAGGATAAATGCACACTTGTTTGATCCAGCGTTGCCAAATTTATAGTTCTTTTAAGTGGCCCGTGAGGCTAAAAGAAGGACCGTGTGACTTATTTTCGTTAATATTTTCATCTAAAAATTAGTCAAAAAGTCGCGCTACCTAAAGCATTTCACTCATTTTCTGTACACCTTGTATAATCAAACAGATCCTTTAAAAAAATATTTTTTTTTTAGATATCATCCCAGGATTAGGAGCTTTACTTGGTAAATATTTATAAATATGCAAAGCCGATTCACAATCGCTCATGAATGGATCACAGAAACGTGTGGCATTTCGATCAATTATGAATCGACCCTACAATAAGTGTTTAAAAAACTGCATCGAATTTTGAATAAGTGAGACATTGGCGAATTTAACATTAATCATTTCAGGATGATTGGAATTGTTTATATTTCTTTTGCAGTTTAGAATATTTATAAGTTTGAAATCTGTTCCTTGATTTTGAATAAATCTGTACATGAAATTTTTATTAAATGTTATTGTTTAAATTTCAGGTGGTCTTCCCGATTTACCGAATATTGGTAAGCAAATCGCGATTTAAATTATATTTTGAATTTAAATAGAAAATACTCCTACAAGTGGAGAAAAGAGTGAGAAGAATTTAATTCTTTCCTTGCTTCGTTCCCATGAAGAATAAAGGGAAAACAAACTTGAAATGTTTGTTTTTAAAGACTTTTTCTAGCTCGAAAATTAAAAAGAAGAAAGGGAAAACAAACGTGAAATGTTTATCTCTTTTTTTTCAACGACTTTTTCTAGCTCGAAGATTGAAAAGAAAAAAATGCGGACCACGATAATATATAAATGCATACATTTCTGTTAAAATTTTGCTTCATACAAATTTTATCAGTGAAAAATTTGAATCACTTTTAAAAAAATAAGTCTCAACAATGAATAACCTAAGTAATTTATTATTTTACAGATCTGCCTGATATTCCAAAAATACCTGGTAACATTTTCGATTAATTAAAAAGCTTAACCTTTTCTTCTCAATACGCAAAATTTATTTTTTTATGTATAGAGAATAAAGGGTATAAAAACAAATAAATTACCCTCACCAATTTATTTAAAGTTATTGTGTATTCATATATTCCAAGAATTAAACATAAAATTCAGAATTATTCGGAATAATCCCGGCGCATCCGCCAATATGCATTAATTTTATATAAATATATTGCATCATCTTTATTCCTTACAAGTGTGGTATAATATTTTTGACATTTTTTTTTTTAAACTTTAAAGTTGTGTTTGTATGTGTTTTTAATAAACTTCGAATCGCTTGTTTGAACTTTGCTTGATTTCATTTGAAAGTTTATTATAAAATATTAATAATAATAATAATTTATTTATTTACTTTCGAAATATTTTTAATAATATGAAGAAAAGTAGAGATTTTGAAAATAATCAATGGATTATTAATTTGAAATGTTTATCTTTTTTTCCAAAGAGTATTACTTGCTAAAAAATTCAAACAAAAAAAATTTTGAAATGTTTGTCATTTCTTTTATTTCAAAGACTTTTTTTAGATCGAAAATTAAAAAAATAAAGGGAAAACAAACGTT